>OY757926.1:52851609-52856609 GCA_963585895.1 Sepioteuthis lessoniana | reverse complement strand
AGGACAAAACTTGAGACAAATTATGTTTAAGTACGAAATTGATAATCTAAGAACGTGACAATTCACACATTGCTCTCTCTCTCTCTCTCTCTCTCTCTCTCTCTCTCTCTCTCTCTTTCTATATATATATATATATATGCATTATGTTATCTGAATATATATCGGCAATATAAGTAAAAATGATAACCCGAATTGTTCAAACTAACAATTTATTCGTATAATATATTTCGGCTGATATGTTTTTACAAACAGCAGAATTTGTTACTTCGGTTTTAGTAAACAACTTAAGCCCAGTGATCTATATTTCTAACTTTTATCAAAGTAAAACTTCGTCGTAAAATAAATAAAAGACACATTTTAATGATAATAGTATGTTTTAAAATATTCAAAGAAAGATCAGTTTAAATGTTTTCTGTGACGTCAAAGAGTTTAGTCACCGAATTCGGAAGAGAAATGATCAACTCAATAAAAATTTACTTTGTTTATTGTTTACTGAAATTTTGTAGAATTTATTTCATCCTGACATTTAGTTTGATGTTTTGGCAGGGGTTACGTGCACTTTGTATTCAAATGCTTGAAAAGAACTTAATATCAAAAGACAGAACCACCAGAGTTGTCCAGTTCTTCAAGATGTTTTTTGCATTTTTGAACTGCTGTCATCAAATACGGCGTAATGATTAGATATTGCCGATTATAGGTAGCATTCATTATTGCCGATAGAAGATAATATGGCCCATTGCAGATTAAAGCTAACATAGATTATTGCCAATTAAAGGTAATATTGATAATTGTGAACAAGAGGTTACATGAACTATCGTTAACTAAAAGTAACATATATCATTGCCGATTACGGGTAACATGGATTATTACCAATTGAATGTAACTGAGGCAATTGTCGATTAAAGGTAATGTGGATTATAGCCGATTGAAGATTGGTTTGTTTGGTTTGGTTGTTTGGGTTTTATGGCATATCAACCTTTGTAGGTTATTTAACGCCAAATCCATTTTTATGTAAATAATCAGCTCTATTTCAAAGAATTCAGTTTAGCATAAGCACGAAGTTTAAATGTAAGTACAGTTTAATTGTGAAAAACATTTCTATTTCAAGCTATTCAGTTTAGTCAAACAATTCAGTTTAGCAAAAGTATGTCGTTTGTTCTATTTAACCCATAGATAGGGCCCTATCAGGTGCTACCACGCCGGGTCTGAGTGGACCTGGGAGCAATGGCAATGAAGGGGTGTTCCGCATTCCCCCAAAGCTCCAGCATCACTGCAACCTCACCATCAGATTGTTTAGTGTCAGATCCAGGACTCATTGAGTGTTCTTACCCCTCTGCAGAGGTGCAGTCGGTGTTTTCAACAGCCGCAGTCGACTGGGCAAGATTGAAGGTTATATGGATGATTGCTGAATAGGTAAAATAGATTAATGCCAATTAAAGGTAATATGGATTATTGAGGATTATAGGTGATTCGGATTATTGCCAATTAAAGCTAACATGGATTATTGTGAACTAAAGATAGTTTATATGCTTATTGGTTAAAGGTAACATGGATTATTGCCGATTAAATGTAATATGTATTAATACTGATAAAAAGGAATATAAATTGACTCTGATAAAAAGGTATTATAGATAATTATTGATTAAAAGTAATATCGATTAATAATGATTAAAATGTAAAATTAAAAGTAATGTGGATTATTGCCACTTAAAGAGGATATATATTATTGCCAATTATTAGTAATATGGATTATAGCCGATTAAAGCTAATATTGATTATTACCAGTGAAAGGTAATATGGAATTTTGCCAATTAAAAGTAATATAGATTATCACCGATTAAAGGAAATAAAGATTATCACAGATTAAATGTAATATAGATAATTGCTAATTGAGGCTAAGTTGGATGATTGCCGATTAAAAGCAATATGAATTACTGCTAATTAAAGGTAATATGGATTTTTCCTAATTAAAAGTAACATGGATTATCATGAACTAAAGGTAGTGTATATCATTGCCGATTAAAGATATCATGGATTATCCTTAATTAAAGGTATTATGGATTATTACTGATTAAATGCAATATGGATTCTTGCTGATTAAAGGTAATATGGATTATCAACGATTAATATTGATATTGATTATAGCCGATTAAAGATAATGTTGGTTGTTGCCGCTTACAGGTAACATTAAAGAAAATATACCCATTAGAGAAAATGTTATTGGCGGTTCAATGTAATATAAGGAAAATGTGTTTTTCTGTTCTAGACAAACACTTTCATTTCCTGGACAAACAAAACAAAAAGCACAAACATAGAATGAAAAAAATCTCCGGTTGGTTGGTTGGTTGATTGTTTAGCTTTTATGGCATATCAACCCTTGTATGTTATTTAACTCCAAATACATTTTTATGGACATAGTCAGTTCAATTTCAAACATGTTAATTTTGCATGAGTACACAGTTTTTAAGTGTCAAAAACATTTCTACTTCAAGTTATTAATTTTAGTCAAACAAAGCTAATTCAGTTTAGTATGAGTACAGAATTTGTTTATACAGTTAAATGTCAAAACAGTTCTATATTAAACAATTCAGTTGAGTGTAAATACAGTTTCAATGTCAAAAACACTTCCATTTCAAACAAATCAGTTTAGCATAAGCACGCAGTTTAAATGTAAGTACAGTTTAATTGTCAAAAACGTTTCTATTTGAAGCTATTCAGTTAAATTAAACAGTCCTATTTCAAACAATTCAGTTAAGTATGCAGTTTAATTCAATTTAACCCATAGATAGGGCCCTATCAGGTGCTATCATTTCAGGCCAGAGTTGACCTGGCAGCAATAGCAATGAAGGGGTACTCCGCATTCCACAAAGCTCCAGCATCACTGAAACCTCACTATCAGATTGTATAGTGTCATATGCAGGACACTCATTGGGGGTTGGGGGTCTTACCCCTCTGCAGAGGTGCAGTCGATGTATTCTACAGCCCCCGCCGACTAAGCAAAAAATCTAAATTTTCTAAAAAAAACTTTTATATACTAAAAGCATTATGTTTATAACTGAATTATAATCTCCCTTATAGCAATAATATTTTTTGCCCTAAATTGCTGGAAACTTCCACATCGTCCGGAGATTTTTTTTTTTATCTGGGAGGATCAATTTCGGTACCTAATTTCGTATGATCGAAGCTTTTGCTTCTGGCGAATTATTGCTGGCTTATTATCGTTTTCGATAAGGCATCCTGATACGGGCGACATTTTGTATCCAACGCGTGCCATCATCCATAAATCAACATTAGATCGAAAAGCCTACTGGGTATAAATTATGTCAACATATTGGTGGTGGGGCATAAAAATACGACAGATATAAATAGAGCGAAACATACAACAAATGAAACATTATATGCCGATAATGTTAATGTCATTGTCGTAGAACTCGTTGCACATGTATATTATATTTTATCTGATGGATTTTCTTTCTATTTTTCTTTTAATTATTATGGCATCTCTTTTTATTGTCAACATTACAGCAGCTCTATATATATACTTGTCGAGGTGCCCGTGGTGTAATGGTTATTGTCGTAGGAAATGGACACGGCGACATATACTCGTCGAGTCAAAATTTTTGCAATATTTTGGTAACACGAAGCCCAATTTGAGAGTTCCAGTTATGAAATTTCTGATACTTACCTGATACTCACCGAATGCGGCCTGGTGGATTTGTCTTTATCATATTTACCAACCCCTCCGCTCGGGCAGGATATGACACAAGGTCAATTTTTAAGCGGAGTTTAACAGGTTTGGATTAAGAGTATCCCTTATTCTAGACTTGTTGCCTCACCAAGGCTGAAGAACCCAGTCATAGCTGGAGGGAGAATAATTGGATTCATACTTTTCCCAAGGGTATTAGTGCTATGTGAAATGCAATCAGTCTCATTCAGGATTTGAACTCGTGTCATCGTATCCATTTTTTACAATGGTAACCATTAAACCACGGGCTCCTCCTTTGTCTTTATGGCATGGATTTGTCTTTATGACTGGGAACTCAGCCTTGAAATTCACTGTTTTAGAGTCAACTTGAGTTTGCCAGATCGTCGAGGTTCAACTGAGCCTTCGTCTTTTATTAGATCAAGTTGCACGTTCATATGTATGACTTTCAAATCACACACGAGGTGAAGTAATGCAAAAAGTGTCAGCGTACCAACAACCACGCTACTACAGCGGATGCCTACCACTGCTTGAACTGATTCGGTTACGTGATATATTCGCGACAAACAAGAACATACCAAAGTATTCCAAAATTTTTGTCTCACGTTAGTAATATCATTTATCTTCTGGCAAGTTTTTAACAGCAGCACTAACTGTATGATTTCCTCTGGATTCTAAGTCTCACCAAGTTTCAAACTTTCCAGGAGTCTTCTAAACATTCTAGCTGATTTTATCAGTGCTGTGGTTTGAATAGACCCGATTCTTTCTCTGATATCCAGCGGCCTTAGTCACTTTTCTCAGCCTTTATGGATCGTTGCAAGGGCACCTAATCCAACTAATATCAATGTCTTTCGTATTCTAGTTTTTTTCTGCTCTCTGGAAAGATCAACGATTCTCGTACCTCTATAGTGTGAATAGTCTCAATACTTCTTTTGATCTCCATTTCTAGTTACTTTTCCTTGTTTTTAGAGACTGTTCAAAGGTTTTTAGTAAGGATTGATATCACTGTTACCTTTAAGTTTCTCTCTATTGTCTGGCGGAACGTCAAAATCAACTCGATGAAAAGTTCTTTTCTTCATATTAACTGAAACTAGGCCAGAACTTCTAGCAAGGATTTCAGTGATCAGTTTGTATCCCCAACCCTGATAATCTTATGTTTCTTATTATATTTTCTCCAGCTGATGTTTTTTTCAAACCAGTGGTTGTTTGGGGGGTATCCTCGTGGTTTAATAGTTAAAGCACTCGGCTGCGGAATCACAGTGTGTCCGAACTCCATTAGAACAATTACGTTTCACTT
>OY757926.1:52839109-52846609 GCA_963585895.1 Sepioteuthis lessoniana | reverse complement strand
TCACATAATTCTGACTTCCATATGACCGATAACCTATCGATAGCAGCCCATGCCTCGGCTAGCCACGTATTGTCATTCTTCGTTGATGAGACGCTGATTCCAAGATAGGTGAACTAGTACACTAGTTTCAGAGAAACACCATTTCAGACATGCAGATGTCTCTTTTTGATTAAAACATAATTACGACTACTATATGGATATACCACATGGACGCTGTCTATGTGTATAGAGAAAACGTTTGGCGGGAATTGCACAAAAAATGCTACGAGCTATACTGAACAAATCCTGGAAGTAACATCCAACAAAACGGTAGCTGTACGGCCACCTACCACCCATCTCAAAGACCATACAAATATTACGAACAAGACTGCGGGAGAAGTAAGGACGGACTGAAAAGTGATCTTCTTCATGAACCCCTTCACATGGACGTGCACGTATTAGACGACCAACTAGAACTTTTCTACAACAGCTCAGGATGTAATCTAGGAAGATCTGCCAGAAACGATGATGATAAAGACGAATGGTGAAAGAGAGACAGGGAAATCCGTGCAAGCAGCACAAGATAATGATGATGATAATGATGATGATAAGTTCTACCTTCTGGTCTTTTATTCTTTGCTTTAATCTTTTTATTTTTCTTGTGTTTTTTTTTTTACTTTTTTAAATTAGTTCTTTATTTCGTTCTTCCTCTCGTTTTTTTTTTAATTCTTTGAATCATATTTTTTCCGTCTATTCCTTCTTCTTTCTTTTGTTTCCTTCTTCCTTGTTTTCTTTCATCCATTGCTTCATTCTTTCTTTTTCCTTCCATTCTTCAAGCCTTAGTATTCTTTCTTTCTTTCTTTCTTTCTTTCTTACATATTTTGATTCACTTTTCCTTCCTTCTTCTATCTCTTCTATTTTTTCTTATATTATTTCTTATCCTCCTTTCCTTCCACATTCTTTCTGATTTCATTCTTATTCCCTTCTACATGATTTTAACTTTTCGTACATTTTTATTTCTCTCTCTCTCTCTCTCTCTCTCTCTCTCTCTCTCCTTTTCAACGACGTTCCTTCATTAACCTTTCTTTATTTTTCTATCATTCTTTCTTTCTTACATTTCTCCTTTTAGACATTCCCCTTTATTCTTCACGCTGAGTTTTCTTCCAATTATCCGTAAGTTCTTTCTTTCTTTCTTTCTTTCTTTCTTTCTTTCTTTCTTTCTTTCTTTCTTTTTGAACACTTATTTATTCTTTCTTCTTTTGGACATTCCCTTTCATTCTCCACGCTTAGGTTTCTTCCAATTATCCGTAAGTTCTTTCCTTCTTTCTTTCTTTCTTTTTGAACATTTATTTCTTCTTTCTTCTTTTGGACGGTCCCTTTTATTCTTTCTTTCTTTCTTTCTTTCTTTCTTTTGTGATGCAGTCTTTGTTTTTTGTTTCTTTTTCTTGCTCCACTTTCAACGACGTTACTTCATTAATCTTTCTTCTTTTCTATCATTCTTTCTTTCTATCATTTCTCCTTTTAGACATTCCCTTTTATTCTTCACGCTGAGTTTTCTTCCAATTATCCGAAAATTCTTTCTTTCTTTCTTTTTGCTAACGTATGGTGATGCAGTCTTTCTTTCTTTCTTTCTTTCTTTCTTTCTTCTAACTAATCGTGATGCAGGCTTTCTTTCTTTCTTTCTTTCTTTCTTATAGAACACTTCTTTTGTCTTTCTTCTTTTAGACATTTTCTTTCATTCTTCAGGTAGAATTCACTTCCAATAAACCGTATGTTCTTTCTTTCTTTTTCTTTTTCTTTTGACACACATATCTTCCTTCCTTCCTTCCTTCCTTCCTTCCTTCTTTCCTTCCTTCCTGTCTGAATACTTATTTCTTCTCTCTTCTTTTGGACATTTCTTTTTATTCTTACAATTATCAAAAAATTCTTTCTTTCTTTCTTTCTTTCTTTCTTTCTTTCTTTCTTTCTTTCTCTTTAATCTTTTTCTTTCCCCTTGACTTGTTAATTCTCTCTTTGCATTTCTTTTTTACTTCATCATTCCGGCTTCCGTACATATTCTTCTTATTAATTTCTACTTTCTTATTATCGTTTCACTCTTTCTTTCATTCTTCCTACTTTTCCCTATATGGTCTCTCTCTCTCTTTCTCTCTCTCTCTCTCTCTCTCTCTCTCTCTATCTATCTCTCTTCTTAGTTCTTTTTTCTTCGGTCATTTTGATTTTCCTCCCCGCTTTTTATTCTAATGCATATTCTGTGAACAGAAAAAAATATCCAAGGATTAAGTGTCTTATGCAAGCTGACCTTTGTTTTTTGACCTCTGCGTACCCATGGATTCATATTTCTTAACTCTTTTGATCTTCTCAAAGTAGGAGACAGTTCAACGTTTCATATTTTTTAATGTATCTAAACAGGCTTCTCAACCCACACGAATTTTAAAATCCTCCAGTACAGACGTGCACAATACAATACACAGCTAATACAATGAAAGGATGTGGCATAGAAAGGTATATTGTAAGCAAGAGAGACAAATACAGATAAAAAAAAATAATGGGTTAGTCACCATTGAGTAGTGGCAAACATTCTTGACTGCAACACCATAGTTCACGTTCAGAACAACAGGTGCTCATTATCCCGTGTACGGAGTGTGATAAAATATTTTGTTGACACTTCAAGATCTTTAAAAAAAACTATTCATGAACGCATTAGGGATTCCAGAAGTTTTGATATGAGAAGTGCGTTAGTCAAACATGATTTAAAAACCTAGTATATTTGGCGAACGAAGTCGAGGGGACCCGAAGGCTACCTTTTCAATAGTTACTACACTGAGGTGAAGGGAAGAGCGCTACTCTTTTCCCTGGATTGCTCCACTTCACTATTGATCCTTACCTTATAATACTGAGTGTTAAGCAAAGAGGTATCAAGTACCATTTTTTTAGTTTTTGGTATGACTCGATGTGGGATTCAACCCTGATCTCCCGAGCCCTTGGCGAACACTCTAACAGCTGGGCCAGTGCACTGAATCCTAGTATAGCTTTCATAAAGATTTAACTAACATTACTTGATGTACATAATAGACAAGTTACATTGTTGAAACGAGCATTATTTCTAGTTATAAGTAAAGAAAATAAAGATGATGACCATAGTTGAGGGCATCCAGAAAGCTCCCTTTTCAATAGCTACTACACCGAGGTGTAGGAGAGTGCGCTACTCCTTTCCCTGGATTGCTCCACTTTACCCTTCATACGTAACTTATATTGCTGAGTGTTAAGCAAGGAGATATCAAGTACCATTTTAAAGTCTATGATATGACGAGAACCGGGATTGAACCCAGGTCTCCTGGACCATTAGCGAACATCGAAAAAGCTGTTCGTAGGGTGGGGTTCCAACTGATTTCCTTATTAGTTGAATTGCTTTTAAATATTAACAATAACCTTTGTTTGCATTACTCTTTATTTTATAAACACACACACAGTCATGCATATAAATGTGTGTGTGCGCATGCGTGTTCATGTGAGTATAATATGATAAAGATTCTTTAGGTCACATCTCAGTTTTGCTTGCAGTATGACATGTATGAAATAATAATTATAGTAATAATCTATATATATATATATATATATATATATATATATATATATATATATATATGTGTGTGTGTGTGTGTGTGTGTGTGTATCTGTGTGAGTTTGAGCATACACACGTTCATATATATATATATATATATATATATATATATATGAAAGTGTGTATGCTCATATGTGTGTGTGTGTGTATGTGTGTGTAATCTGATAAAGACTCATTTGGTCAAATCAAAGTCTTGATTTCAGGAACTTGTGCATAAAATGGTTTTGATAATTTATATATATGAATATATGAGTGTGTGTATGTGTGTATGAATGCAAACATTTATATATATATATGTGTGTTGAAATGATAGATTTCGGTGAATCTTACAAAATGATAGAAATATGTGGAAAGTTTTTCTATCAAATATGTGTCTGTAAGTGTGTATACACACATTCATATATATGTATGAGTGTGTGTGTGTGTGTGTGTGTGTGTGTGTGTGTGTGTGTGTGTGTATACACACATTCATATATACATATATATATATATATATATATATATATATGTGTGTGTGTGTGTGTGTGTGTGTGTGTGTGTGTGTGTGTGTAATACTCCTTAACTATTACAATTCTTAATCTAACTAAAAACATCTCTCAGTTGTTAGATAAGTTTAAAATAAAAGTTCTCAAAATAAAGACTTTAAAAGTTTTGATTTCATGGTAAGATTTTCAAGAATCAGAAAACTTTTTTTTTTCACAATCAGAGTTGTAATTTGTTTAAAACGATATTGTCTCATAACCAATGCCGCCTAATCAACTGTATACCTGCTGGGCATTAAGATCTTCCAGATGAGTGTCCCGTACAGGACATAGAACGATCTGATGGTGATGCTACTGTAAAGCTGGAGCTTTGGGGATTGCGTATTAAGCCTTCATTGCCATCGCTCCCACATCCACTCTGGCCCAGAGTGGTAGCACGTAAAAGGTTCCCAACTATGGGTCAAATAGAACTGTTTGACATGTAAACTGAATGCAAACAAATGAGATGCTGAATCAAATTGTTTGAAATGGAACCGTTAGATCATTTAACTGTGTGTAAAGAAATGGCTTTGTGTTTAACTGAATTGTTAGTGGTACTCAACAATACATGGAACCATTTAACTTTGACTTATGCGGAATTGAATTGTTTGAAATAAAACTGTTTGATCATTGAACAGTGTGTAAACTACTGGCTGGTGTTACTGATACATAGCAATACTTGGAACCATTTAAACTTTGTTGACTCAGGTTTAGAAATCATATATATATATATATATATATATATATATATATGATGAAGAATTGGCATTAAATAACCTACAATTGTTGATATGTCATAAAACTCAACCAAACCAAATCATATATGCACAAGATATATGTATGAAGAGGAGTTGACATTAAATAACCTACAATGGATGATATGCCATAAAACCCAACCAAGCCAAATCATATACGTGGTGCCTTCAATAAGTTTGCAGACGTTTTTTGTACAGTCATTTAAAATTTTTGTAGACAAATGAAAATTCACTATGTTTTTTATGATTTCAAGTTCAAATGAACCGCTACAGTAGGAATTGGAATACACCCAACGAAAGCCTGATTTTCACAGCTGGTGAATTTCAAAATTGCAATCTGGACGTGAGGACACTTTAAAAGAATGATATGCAATAAAATTATGCTTTAAACTTGGGAAAATGCTTTAGACTGCTTTTGGACTATCTTGCATGAATTGAGCATCAGTTTTTGAGTGGCATAAGAGATACAAGGAAGTCAGGGAGGGATGATGAGAGTTGTGCGAGGAGTAAGGAAGTCAATACACCAGAGTTGATTGGCCAAAGTGTTAGGGTTAGGGTTACTCTGTTGAGATTTTAAGGGAGTTCAGGAAGAGATTCCACCGGAAGAGGCCAGCACTCTTTAAATCGGGTCAGTGGCATTTCCATCAGGACAATACACCAGTCCACAACACTATCCTTGTCACAGACTATTTGACCAAGATTGGCATCAAAACAGTTCCTCAGCCTCCCTATAGTCCAGACCTTGCTCTCAGTGACTTTTGCTTATTCCCTAAGCTCAGAGGCTGTCGTTATGAGACAATTGAGGAGATGAAAGAGGCTGTGACGAAGGTCATTGACACGTTCACGCAAGAGGACTTTCATGGGGCCTTCCAGAAGTTGTTGAAACGGTACAACAAGTGCATTGCAGCCGGAGGAGATTACTTCGAAGGGGTCTAAAGTTTCATGTGTGTACTATCAATAAAAGTGCTCATACAAAAAAAGGCTTGAAACTTATTTAATGATCCTCGTATATACAAGATATATATATGAAAAGGATTTGGAATTAAATAACCATCAATGGATGATATGCCATAAAACCAAACAGAGCCAAATCAAAACCTATGTTATACTTATGTAAAATAAACAAATGTAATACTTCCAAAGTTAAACCCCCTTCAAAAGTAAAAAGAAAAGAAAACAAAAAAAAGTAACAAATTATATGTTAGTTTTTTAAGAAATTTTTGTAATGATGTGGAATATATTCTAAAGTGTGAGATTTTCAACGCATGGTCTATAAAATGGAACTGCATTATCTGCGGTAGAGTGCTTCCAGACTACTCAGAATCAGGAAAACCGCGGATAAGAACGAATAATTGTTTTCAGATTATCATTTGATTTAGAGATTTTATTTGCCAACATTAAACGTTCTGCTTTTTAAATGTAAAAACACATAAAATTTATTAGGACGTATGAATACTTAAAAGAAAAAATGATTATTTTACGCCCTCCGTGAGGTTATAAATTTTCTCATTTAAAAACCGGAAATTTAACGTTAGCAAATAATTCAAAGTATACATAAACTCATCCTCTGAAGATCAACTCTTTTAAATATTTCGACGTTTTTATGATGTCTGATTTATTTTTAGTTTTCCCATATATATATATATATATATATATATATATATATATATATATATATATATATATATATATATGAACATGTACGAACTACATTCGACAATAGGATAATGTACGAATACGATGAACACAAAGTCTTCAGAAGATGAGTTTATCTATTACCTTAAACATTTTGTTTTTCG
This sequence comes from Sepioteuthis lessoniana, assembly GCA_963585895.1. Classification (NCBI taxonomy): domain Eukaryota; kingdom Metazoa; phylum Mollusca; class Cephalopoda; order Myopsida; family Loliginidae; genus Sepioteuthis; species Sepioteuthis lessoniana. The sequence continues at coordinate 52,839,933 of OY757926.1, read as the reverse complement.
ATTATATAAACATTAAACCTTCCTCTGGGCGTGTGAATTTTTAAATTTCTCTTCAAAGACAATTAAGAATTTACAAAATAAAAACCAGAAAAAAATTGACATTAAATACATGGTTGGACTTTATGATACACCATGTTTGTTGTTTGACTTTTCGTGACTTTAACAAAGTGAATTTGAAAAATAGGAATCATAATAAACGGATTGGTCACACTTGATTTAGAAATAAATTACAACTTTAATTTTAAAGATTCCAACATTTTAGTTTTATATATATATATATATATATATATATATATATATATATATATATATATATATATATATATATATATATATATATATATATTTACATATATATATATAATTGTCGGAAACTTGTGGAATATAGTAGCATTTCAAACCCAAACAGTAAAAAGCGTCGACCGGGCTCTTTCAATTTATCTCTTTATTTAGCCAGATTAGCGCTAAAAATTTACAATATAACGTTTTCTTAAATAATTCGACTTCATCGGTTATATATACTGACATAGATAGATAGATAGATAGATTGCATGAAAAAGGCTGACATTTGCATAGATAGATAGTTTGAATGTTTAAAAGAGATAGAAATGAACAAAATAAGATAAATAGATAGATTGATAGATTCACCAAGAGATAGATAGATAGATAGATAGATAGATAGATAAATAAATAAAAATTCGTACTGGAAATACGTTCTGTTTCTAAATAAAAGACTATTTACATCATAAACTAATTACATAACACAAATTTGAAACAGAACGCCACCAACGTAAATAGAATATTTAAGACTTTCTCATTTTTCG
>OY757926.1:52711609-52836609 GCA_963585895.1 Sepioteuthis lessoniana | reverse complement strand
CTGAACAGCTTGAAATAGAAATGTTTTTGACATTTAAACTGTGTACTTATGCTAAAGTGAATTGTTTGAAATAGAACTGTTTATTTGTATAAAAATGGATTGGGCATTAATTAATCTACAAAGGTTGATATGCCATAAAACACAAACAAACGAACAAACAAACAAACAATTGATGACGGTAGTATAGAGAGAGGGTACTATTATAGAGCAAACACTTCCAACAAACATTATATATATATATATATATATATATATATATATATATATATGGTTTTGGCTTGTTGGTTTTTATGGCATATAAACCCTTGTAGATTATTTAACGTTAACCCCTGTTTATATATATATATATATACAAACACACACACAGACACACACAGACATAGACACACACACACACACACACACACACACACACACATGCATATATATAATATTGTAAATATTGTAATTGTAAATTAATAGTTTTTAAGTCACGTTTTTCAAATCTAATTTTGATTTCTTTGTTCTCAATTAAACGTTTGCAATTACAGCAATTTATTGTTAGCACAGGTAAATGGTTTAGGTATTGCTATTCAACACTATTAATTCTATTTAATATCAATTTTTTTCTTTCCATACAGTTAAATAGTTTCAAGTATTGGCATCAAACACCAATAATCCTATTTAATATCAATCGTTTGTGCACACTCAGTTGAATAGTTTCAGGTATATGCTGGTCTATTTGACCCATAGATGAGACCCCAATCGGTACGATTTCTCCGGGTCAGAGTGAGCCTTGGAGTAATGGTAATGAAGGTGTACTCAACATTCCACAGAACTCCAGAACTGGAACTTCATTATCAGATTGTTTTGTGACGTATCTATTCATTCGTTGATGGGTTTTTATCACTCAGCAAAGATACAGTCGGTGCTTTCTAAAAACCCAATCATCTAGGCTATATATATATAAGTAAAGTTGGCGACCATAGTCGAGGGTAACCCGAAGGCTCCCTTTTCGATAGCTACTACACCAATGTGTAGGGGAGGGCACTACTCCTTCCCTGGATTGCTCTACTTTACCCTTGATCCGTACCTTATAATACTGAGTGCTAAGCAAGGAGGCATCAAGTACCATTTTTTGAGTCTTTGGTATGACTGGATTGAACCCAGGTCTCTCGGGCCATTGGCGAACACTCTAACCGCTAGGCCAATGTCCGGACATATATATATATATATATATATATATATACCTCGGGATGATACTAATGCAAATCTCATTTTAATGATTGATTTTCTGTGCATTATGAAGAATAACATCATTGATGGAATTAACAACTGAATTAAAACTTGACTTTACTGAGGGAAATTGAGTAAAGAATAAACAAAAATTAGCCGTCGCATCTCTTTCTAAACTTGATGTACAATTTATCAAAAAATTCAATAGTATCTTCCTCCTGATACACTGGTTACAGTGTAGATGTCTTCAATATTATGGTTCAGTTCACTAAAAGTGGGGCTTTTTTAAAAGAATATACTCCCACAGCTCACTGCCATCAATAAATCGATGCGAATGTCGGAAAGAAAATAACGTTTTCTTGTAAAGTACTCGTGTAATAAATAATACAGGTAGTTTCGAAAAGTCGTTCGAAGAAAAGTCAACAAAGAAATGTTGTCGAAACAAACGAGATAATAATTAGAGAGTGAAGTGAAGTTGGGGCACAGATAGAAGAAGAGGTTATCACTTGATCCCAGCAGAATATCATGGTGAGCTATCAGAGAAGATCAATCACAAGAACTCGCACGGTAGGTATGTTATATTTTGACCTTTTGACCCGGCCCAAAATACCATTCAAGGTGATGCACCGGAAGGAAGTGACACATTCCGATGGCAGTTAGGAGAGGAAATCGCGTGGGCGGAAATTGGCTGATGAAATGGGACGAGCTAAAAAAATTCCCATGGTACACTCATAGACTGATGCACCGGAAGAAAGTGACCTGTGAACTGCATGACAGTTATCTCGACTTGATGACGATCAAACATGCGATTTCAAAGATCGAGTGGGCGTTGAACCATTATATAACTCAGTTGAGTTCGAGTCAAGGAGGCAGTCCGAGTTCCAGTAGAGTTGGAGAAGAAGAGAGACGAGAAGTGGTAGGGAAAGCCACATCAGGCGGAAGGGGCCTTTGGGCCCCGATGAATTGGGGTCCAGAGGAGATGCTGTTAAGATGCAGTAAAGAAAGCCAGCACCCAGCAGAATGGGCCCCAAGGCCTCCGGTTGAACATCAAGATACGAGAAATACACAACGTTGACGGTCATAAGAGTGGAGCTCAAAATATTGAAGTTTCTGTTCGGTCTCCAACTCCCTCTCTCACGTAAACCTTGAGTAACCCTTTTCGAACCCTTGCAATAAAGTGAGAGGTAAATATTTTTTTAAAGAAGTCTTCCTGCGTCGTTTTTTACTGTGTCTGATTAATTTATTGCGTCAGTAAGTAACGGTCAAACATAGTACTAAGGATTTTTGAAAAGAGTCAGCTAGTTATTCAATTAGCTAAGTGACAAGTAATGTCTTCAGTTTCGGATCGGATGAAGCTCCCCCATCATTGAGGGAGTGGAATACAATATGTTAAACGTTATATCTTCCTTTCATCAATTCTATTATGATACTTCACGTCTCCCCATTTATTGAGACCGGTTCTGAGAAAGGATGCGACACTGATTCTGAAGTGACTGGTATTTTTCTGTGACCAGGAGCATGTTTTTTTTTTTCTTTTTCTGGTCTAAACACCTCTTCATGACTTCATGATGTTTTTGTCGAGGCTAACATTTATCCTATTTACCAACCCCTCCGCTCGGGCAGGATATGACACAAGGTCAATTTTTAAGCGGAGTTTAACAGGTTTGAATTCAGAGTTTTCCTTCTCCTAGACTAGTCGCCTCACCAAGGCTGAAGAACCTAGTCTGACCTACTATTTACCCATGGAGGGAGAATAATTGGATTCATACCTTTCCCAAGGGTATTAGTGCTATGTGAAATGTAATCAGGCTCGTCCAGGATTTGAACTCGTTTCGTCGTGTCCACGCCCAGCGTCAAAAAGGAAAATCTTGTTGTTACAAGAAAACACGCACGTTGATTTCTAGATGTTTGACTTGGTTTGGTTTGGTTTGGTTTGGTTGGCTCGGCTTGGCTTGGCTTTTTTCGGCCTATCAGCCATTGTAGGATACTTTATGCCAAATCCTCTTTAGATATGTATATTAAATATATATAATCACGTTTGGTTGAGTTTTAGGATATATTAACTTTTGCAAGTTTATCCAAATCCTCTTTAAACATATTCAGTGAATATATATGATATTGTTTGGTTGCGATTTATGGCATATCAACTGTTGTAAGTTATTTAATGCCAAATACTCTGTATACATGTATATCAAATATATAGGATTTGGTTTGGTTTGGTTTGGTTTGATTTTATGGCATATCAACCAGTGCAGGTTATTTAATGCCAAATTCTCTTTATACATATATATATTAAATGTATATGATTTAGTTTGATTGGGTTTTATGGCATATCAACTAGTATATTTAATGCCAAATCCTCTTTACACATATGTGTTAAATATATAGAATTTGGTTTGATTTGGTTTTATGACATATCAACCATTGTAGATTATTTAATCCAAACACTGTTAATACATACGTACATACATACATATTAAATATGTATGATTTGTAAACAAATTTTGTTGATAACATTTCATATGAAAATTAAAACATTTTTGCACACAGTTAAATGATTTAAAGTATTTTTATCTAACATAAATATTTCTATCCACTTTCAAACATTTGTTTCTACCCCGTTAAATGTTTTCAAGTATCGCTATGAAACAGTAACAATTTAAAATCAATCATTTTTGGCTCACATTTAAATGGATATTCATAGGATTTTTAAATGAATAATTTGTTGGAAATTTCATTTTTAACTGAGTAATAACTGTTAAGTAATAAGTATTGCTATATTTCTACACAAATGTTTTTAATTATTGCAATCTAACCCTCATAAGTCTATTAAACATTAATCGTTTGTTTTCACATCGTGAATTGGTTACAAGTATAGCTATTTAAATCTAAATATTCTATTGAACACCATTCATTTGCATACAGTTAAATGATTCAAAGTATTGTTATGTTAAAACAATAATTCAATTTACGTTCACAGTTAAAGAGTTTCCATGTAACACTAATAATTCAAGTGAACAATACTAATTCGTTTACGCACAGTTTAATGGTCCCAAGTACTGCTAAGTATCACTAACAATTCAATTAAATATCAGTCATTTGTTTACACACAGTTAAAGGATCAAACAATTCTATTTCTAACAGTTCTAAGAAGTCAAAGTTAAATTGTTCCGAGTATTTCTATATGTCACTAACAATTCAATTAAACATCCCGCATTTATCAAATAATTAAACAGTTCTATTCAAAACAATTCATTTTTTAAATTAAGTCATTTGTTTGCACTTAGTTTGAATGTTACAGTCGGGGTGGGGGTTGTACAATACACCGACTGCACCTCTGCAGAGGGGTAAGACTCCTCCAACGAGTGTCCCAGATTTGACACTAAACAATCTGATGGTGAGGTTCCAGTGATACTGGAGCTTTGGGGAATGCGGAGTACCCCTTCATTGCCATCGCTCCCAGGTCCACTCTTATGATAATTAAACTGTGCATTTACATTAAAACAGCGTACTTATGCTTAACTGAATGGTTTGAAATGTAACTGTTTTTGCATGCTAAACTGAATTGGTTGAATTAGAACTGTTCGACTAAAATGAATTGCTTGAAATAGAAATGTTTTTAACGATTAAACTGTGCACTCATGTTAAACTGAATTATTTGAAATAGAGCTTATTATTTGTATAAAAATTGATTTGGCATCTAATAACCAGCAAAGGTTGATATGCCATTAAACCCAAAGAATCAACATCAGTTTGAATGTTAACAGTGATGATAATGAAAAAGGTAATCCTCATTACCCAGAACTGCTAGACTATAAAATGGTTTAGTTTTGGAGGTGCCCGTGGTGTAATGGTTATCGTCGTTGGAAATGGACACGGCGACACGAGTTCAAATCCTGGACGAGAATGATTGCATTTCACATAGCACGAATACCCTTGGGAAAGGTATGAATCCAATTATTCTCCCTCCAGCTATGGGTAAATAGTAGGACAGACTAGGTTATTCAGCCTTGGTGAGGCGACTAGTCTAGGAGAAGGAAAACTCTGAAATTCAAACCTGTTAAACTCCACTTAAAAATTGATCTTGTGTCATATCCTGCCCGAGCGGAGGGGTTGGGTAAATATGATAAAATGGTTTAGTGTCATATCTTGGGCTATAAAAGGTTTTAGTGTCATATCTAGGACACTCGTTGTAGTGGGGTTCTCACCTATCTGCAGAGATGCAGTCGTTGTATTCTACAGCACCAGCTGACTGAACGGTAAAGGTATGGAACAAAATATTTTTCCAATCACAGTCTTTCTTTAATAATATCATAATCATCATCATTTCGGCAAACTGACTGCACAGATTCCTTTGGCTCTTTCTCACCATTCCTCTCAAACGCCCTCGGTAGATCGTCTATACGTCGTACAGTGTTTACAAAGAGCCGATGATTACAACTTTTATCAGGTCGGTCAGCACTGATAGAGGGCATGTATAGGAAACTGTTAGATAACACTGTTGTGCCCAGTAGGTATTGCTCGTCTTAATTGGATAGGTTGTGAGATGGGCAATGAATGGCCAAACAACTGCTGTTTTGTAGCATGCTGCTTCCAAGTTTTGTTTAAAAAGACATGCAGCATAATTTTGTGGTTACCACCAAGCAAAGCATTTTGATAGAGTCCAAGAAGTGCAACCATACAGTAGTACTGAAACAGCTACAGCTTGAAAGAATTCTCGTTTAATTTTATCAGTGTGTCAACGCAATAACTACAACGGTACTACCAGCAGCAGTAGGTATCTATAGTGGCTTGAATTCCTTCAGTCACCTTTTATGAGCACCACAGCATTGCAAAAAATTGAATCACCCTAATAATCAACAAGAACAGTAGGAAAAGCAGGAATGTATATTTTCGTACTAACTGCCTTCACTCAACGTTTTACAAGCACATTAAAAAATAACGCCCTATTTTCTTGGAAAAAAAAAGCAACACTTTTTTTTATCGATAAACAGTCTTGACCAAAATAAATAGCCTCCTCTATTTGCTATCATATTTTTATGCAGTCATCTACAAAGTGGTAATAAAAATAGACATCGATATTTTCAATTAACGGTCTCGATTCAATTATTTACAATGACACGAAGAAAAAAATAACCTTGTTTTTAAACAGCTTTTATTCAATCATTCAAAATGATATAAAAATAGTAGACACTTTCCTGGTTAACGATTCCCTGAGACACGAGAAATTAACCGTTTTATAACAAGAAAGAGCTTATTTTCAATAATCTACGGATACATGACTTTGGTAAATTGCTGCTTTTATTATCAAAAACATTTATATTTCAAGCTATTCGGTTTAGTCAAACATTTCTAATTCAGCTAAATCAGTTTAGTATTAGTATAGATTTTGTTTACACAGTTGAATATCAAAACAGTTCTCTATTAAACAATTCAGTTTAGTGTAAGTAGAGTTTCAATGTCAAAAGCAGTTCCATTTCAAACAATTCATTTTAGCATAAGCACGCAGTTTAAATGTAAATACAGTTTAATTGTCAAAAACATTTGAATTTTAAGTTATTCCGTTAGGGTCAAACAGTCCTAATTCGAACAATTTAGTTTAGCATAAGTATGCAGTTAGTTCTATTGAACCTATAGATAGGGCCCTATCAGGTGCTACCATTACTAACTTAACTGCGGTCGCCAACTTTACTTACAGTTCCGTTTTCAACCAATTTTTTTTATTCATAGTACAAACATTTCAGTTATCAAGCAGTAGTGGCTATCCAATGAACTCAGACAGACAGACAGAGACAGAGACAGACAGAGACAGAGAGACAGACAGAGATAGATTTCCAAACTGCAACTTTTGTTCAATAATCTACAGGGATGAATAAAAAAAATGAGTAGAAAATAAATTTTCAATTTATTCAGCCATTTATTGTCATAGCAAAATAGAAATATATGTTTTAAGTCATAGCATCTATTAAATAATATTTACATATTGTAGAAGCGCGGAGAAAAATAGTACCTATTGGATGATACCCTTTGATAATGAACACTAAACGGAAAACTGCTTTATTTAGCGTTATATTGGGACATGAATTCAAGCAGTTCTTTTCTGTGATATACTTGGACTATTTATAAGTGAATGAATTTAGTTTTAAGCATGGTCTTTGTCCAATAATCTATAGGGATATGTCAAAAGTCAGTCGGTAATAGTGCAATACGTCGACATCCCCCACATACACTCAGTTTTTGTCGAATTGAAATCGGAGAGACAATTGATATGCTTGAAGTACTTTACTAAGCTTTTTGCTAAGATGTGGCACAAGCCATACGAATGGGGCACCCAATGAGACTCGAACTCACTTGTGTAGGTTTGCCAGTCTAGTTTGCTAACCATTACACCACCCGAGGTGCCCCAATTGATATACTTGAAGCTTTGTAAGATATTTAGTTGTGAGCTCGCTCACAACGGAGACCTTTTAACATTATAGCCGCGATGTACTAACATAGAACAAAATGGAAGGAAAAACAAGATAAAACTATTCACACCTACAAGAAATGTAACAGTAATTATCGTAGAAATTAGACTCGCCTATCCGAGATCAAGTCCTGATCGAGGCTGCTTACATTGCACATTGAACTAAAACCTTACTATCCCCACTCCCAACTTTGAGGGTATAATAGGACAGACTGGGTCTTCAATTCACTATTGCAAATGATCTAGAAGAAGGGAAATTCTGAATTCAAACCAATTGTGGACCTGAATAAGAACGGGCTTCGCCAGGCAATTCCTATTCCCAGTACGCTACTGGAGTAGCAATATCCGTGATTAACCCCGATTACAGGACCAATAAAAATACAAAAGAAAAGAATAACAATTAACCTTTCAAATAAATAAAATATATACCAACAGTATTAAGAAGAAAGAATACAAAACCTGCACTTATGGCTGCAGTCAAGTCGGCTGGAGCTATAGAATACACCGACAGCATTTCTGCAGTGGGCTAAGATCTCTGCCCGAATAAGTGTCCTGGATATGACATGAAACTGTGTGTCCTTCAGCCTAAGAGATTTGGGGAATGTGGAGTAGCCCTTCATTCCTAGTGCTCCCATGTCCAATCTGACCCAAAATGGTAGCACCTGATATGGCCCTCTCAATGAATCAGATAAAACAAATTATGTGTACAAACAAATGATGATAAATTGTGGGTGTTATATAGCAATACTTGAAACCATTTAGCTATGAGTCAAAATAACTCAGACTTGTTTAAGAATGCTATAAAAATGTGTTTACTAATCTCATATATATATATATATATATATATATATATATATATATATATATATATATATCAAGATTTAGCATTAGATAACCTACAATGCCATAAAACACAACCAAACCAAAGTTAACGGCGCAAACCTGAACAAGCCAAATTAAAAAAAAAACTTTCTTACTAAGGTAAAGCGAAATAAAATGATGTTTAACTGCTCTCTTGCAGGACTCGAGATGTCGTCTCTCTTAGTCAAATAACGGAAGCAAAGAGATTAAGATTGGGTTCACGAACCATTTATCAAACACACCCATTTAATAAGGGAGATAATTATTCATATTCTACCTACTGCAATAATTCCCTTAACAAAGGTATAAATCCATCACTTCCTCTCCGCCAGGTTTAGGTAAAATTGTTGTGCAGGTTTGGCTCTCTGTCTCTGCTGCATTAACCGGTTTAGGAGAAGGAAAACTCAGTACTCCGTTTAATAGATTGATCTTGTGCCGCACTGTGGACGAGGAATAAAGGTTGAGTAAATTCATACAACATGAATTTTAAAGTTAACTCTTAACAAAGAAAAACTCAATGTAACTGATTTTTTTTTATTATTTTTGTTTTACACTTGTTCTAAATAAATTTAGTTATAAATTTTTAATGCTTTTAAAAGTCTCAAACTTCTTGTTTTGCTTTTTCTGTCATCGATCGTGTCTGAAATATTAATAATTAATGATAATATTCTAATAATCAAGAAAGAAATGTTTCATCATGAATCATAATCCAGTACAGGTTTAATTATCGTTTTATTTACCAGAAGGTATGAATTAAACAATGTATGGAAGCCACATTATGCAGTAACTGATTGGTTACACTATGAACACTCAGTTTGACGTGTAACCCAGTTTTCCTTTCTTTTTTAATGACATATCAAACTTCATGCGTTATTTGATGCCAAAATCTTCATTGTAGAACAATAGTTATGCTATTTAACATATAATTGAATGGATAAAGGCGTTCATATATTTCACAAACGTATTTTTGAACGTAACGGAAGTTTGAACTCAATTCGAGGCCGCAATAACAGTTTTACCACGAGGTCTCTCTTCAATTAGTGATTCGAAACATAACCTTACATTGTATTTATATTCACTGATTATGTTATTTCAATTTACTTCTAAAATAGATAAAAAAATCATTGATTTCCTTTCATCTAATTCTTAAATTCATGAGATAATCACTTAGTAATAAATCTTTAAACAAAAGCAAGTGTGCTCGCTACTTATAAATGTGTTTAGACGCTCTTAGCCTTACTGTTACTGGAATTGAAAACTGAATATTCGAGTTCGAATCGTTTGCGTTCACTTTACGCTAATACACTTTGAAAAGGCATAAGTCAACTTCTACCTTCAACTTAGGGGAAATAGTTGGACAGGCAGGGTTCTTTAGCATTAGTTTGGCAACAATTCTAGAAGAACGATTTCAATGAATACAAACCAGCTTTTCTCAGAAAAAAATGTTCATTTGTAGCACCCTGCTTGCGACGGAGGGGTTGGGTAAATACATGCTTTAAATGGTTTTTAAATGATTCATCATCAATATTGCGGTCAGGAATAAAGTCGGCAGCTCCACCAGATTTTTGATAGGGTAAAACCGAGCCCTGGAGCGAAAAGGTTGGGAACCTCTGGGATATTAAGTCAGAGAAAATAATGAATGCCAAGTGAGAAAAATTTCGTCTACAACATATTAACCCTTACTGCATTATTTTAGGTTTGGTTTCTTTGTTTAATGGCATATCAGCCATTACGGGTTATTTAATGCCATATCCTCTTTAAATATATATACTGAATATAAATAATTTAGTTTGGTTGGGTTATTATGGCATATCAACCATTTCGGGTTATTTAATGCCAAATCATATTTATACATATCTATTAAATATATGATTCGTTTTGGTTACCTCTCATAGCATATCAACCATTTTTTATGAAATATGTATGATTTAGTTTGGTTAGGTTATATGGTATACCATGTGGGAATTTTAATGCCAAATCCTCTTTCGATATATATTAAATATACATGATCAGGTTCGGTTAGGATTTATCGCATATCAACCATTGTGTGTCATTTTATCCCAAACCCTGTTTATTCCTATCTATTGAATATATAGGATTTGGTTTGTTTGGGTTTTATGGCGCATCAACCATTGTGAGTTATTTAATGTCACTTCCTGTTTTTACATATCTGTTTAATATATATGATTTAGTTTGGTTGAGCTTGTGTCATATTAACCACTGTGGGTTATTTACTGCCACGTTCTGTTTTTACATATGCATAAAAGATATCTGATTTTAAAGGCATTTGTTGATACATGTTTAAATGAACATAAACTCATTCTTCGTACAGAGTTAAATGATTTCAAGTATTGATTTGTTCAAAGTACCAATTCAGCATCCCTCATTTGTTTGTACACATTTAAATAGATTTTCATGGTATGTAAGAGATTAGTTTATCGTTAATTGCATTTTAAAATGAGTTACGTCTAAATTGTTTTCACTCGAGTAAAGTGATTATAAGTATTGCTATTTAACACGAATAATTCTATTCAACGCTATTCATTCACTTACGCGCAGTTAAATATTTCGAAGTATTGCAATGTATCACTAACGATTCAATTCATTTGCTTACACACAGTTAAGTGATCAAACAGTTCTATTTCAAACAATTCAACTTAGTATAAGTCGTTTTTTTTTGCAAATAGTTTAAATGTCAAAACGTTCTATTTAACCCATAGATAGGATCTTATCTGATGCTACCATTCCAGGTCAGATTTAACCAGAGAGTAATGGTAATGAAGGGGTACTCTGCATTCCTCAAAGTTTCAAGGCTGGAGTCTCTCTATCAGATGGTTTAATGTCACGTACAAAACATTTGGTATGAGGCAGGTTTTACCCTTCTGCAGAGATGCTGTCGGTGTTTTCTGCAACCCTAGCTAACTGGACTGTTTATAGGAATGAACCTAATAGGTAATACAATGTCCGATTTAAATGGAACGGTGAGTAATGTCAACGAAGGGGTCGCAACAATTTCCAAAACGCTAGAACGTGAGCCTCACCAGCGAAAACATTTTACCGTCAAATACAAGAAGCTCTTTTTTTATAAGGATGGATCGTTGAGTGGGTTGATACTTCCCAATAGTTGATGCATTTACGTAATCTTGACCCCTCTGATTGGGTGGAAACGTTAAAGGGCACCCGAAAACTGAACTTAAGAATGCATTGGTGCATAAAAGATGCTATTTTATTTTTCTGCTAAATTAGAATTTTGATTTAATTTCTTTTGTTTTAGGGCATATAAACCTTGACAAGTTAGTTAATGCCAAAGCCCTCCTTGTAAAAGAATAATTATGGCGTTATTTAAGCAATAACTGGAGGGATAAGAGCCTGAGTGCTTATCCTAAGAGAAGAAGTTCGAACGTTAACGCAGTACTGACTGGATTGGTTTGGTTTCATAGCATGTCAACCATTTTTAGTTATTTAATTCCAAATCCTCTATATACATAATATTGAATATATATGATTTGGTTTGGTTGGGTATTATGGCATATCAACCATAGTAGGATATTTAATGTCAAATCCTCTTTATACATGTATATTAAATATACATATGAGTTGTAAAGACATTTTATAAATAATATTCTTAAACGAGCTTGAGATCTCTTTTGAAGTTGATTCGTTTCATTTCTATATAACAGTCACAACTTAACATCAGTCTATTTGACCTATATATAGGACCCTATTAGGTGCTACCTCTTAGAGGAACAGGGAACGATTCCCATGAAAGGGTAATCTGCATTCCTCGAATCCCCCAAGCATGTGCTCGCTATCTGATGTCTTATCCAGGACACTTATTGGAGTGGGTCTTACTCCTCTACAGAGATTCAGTCAGTGTATTCAATAGTAGTTTGAACTCGCTCAAAGATTTTACCTAACTTACAATTTACCAAAAAACAAACGAACAGATTTTTTATCAAATTAGATAAATAATATAATTACATTTTAACCTAATTATTTAACAGTAACTCAAGAGAAGAGTGTAGTAGTTTACAAGTTAATATTGTTGATCCTTTGTTAATTAGTATTAAGTTTGTTCCTCAATGGATGACTTATATTTGTGATAAATGTAAGATTTTATCAAACTAGAGAAGGAAGCTATTAATAATGAGTTCCAATTACACTGGGTGCCCCATACATACGGCCTTCTGCTACAACTAAGCAAAGATTAGTAAATACCTATAACCCAAGAGAAAATATCAGACCTAAATAATTCGAAGTTTGAAAGTGTAATTCCTGAAAATTGTCGATACATATTTACTAACCCCTCCGCTCGGGCAGGATATGACACTAGGTCAATTTTTAAGCGGAGTTTAACAGGTTTGAATTCAGAGTTTTCCTTCTCCTAGACTAGTTGCCTCACCAAGGCTGAAGAACCTAGTCTGTCCTACTATTTACCCATAGCTGGAGGGAGAATACTTGGATTCATACCTTTACCATGGGTACTAGTGTTATGTGAAATGCAATCAGTCTCATCTAGGATTTGAACTCGTGTCGCTGTGTCCATTTCCTACGATGATAACCATTAAACCACGGGCACCTCCACTCGATGCATAATGGCTTGCTGAACGCTTGCTAAAATTTGCTGAATAAAACCTGCGTATTAGAAGAAATGTCTTCTTTTATGTATGGAGATTGTTGTATAATTGATTTTGGTAGATAAGTACCGTTGGTTCTATCTTCTAATTTTTAAAAAATAATTAATAAAAAAAGATAATCCTCTTCGAAATAACATATTTAGAATCAAAGTTTCAGATTATAAGCGATTTTTATGGGGGAAAAATGTTAACCGTTTAATATCTAGATGAGGGATTATTTTTTTTAAGTTTTTTTTTTACGTCAAGCAGAACACCCCTTAGATTATCATGCTGTCTTTTTTTTCTGTATTTTAGCATCTCGACAGTAATCATACCATTGTATGGCTGTTTTGTTCGTAATACCAAACAACTCTTGAAGATCGTGAAAATATTGTCATTGCTAAAATTTTTCCCAAATTTCACTCTTGCAGAGTCTATCTCGAAGTAATTTACAAAGCTTATTGTTTAGATGTGGCACAAGGCCATATGAAAGGAGCACCCAGTGATCCTGGAACTCACTTGCAAAAGAGTTTGTAGTTGTTGTCGTCATTTTCAAAGTTAATTGTTTCGTCAACAATGTCGACAAAAATAGAAGAAAATGGTTGAGGGTGTCCTGTTTGATGTAAAAGTAATATTGCAAAATGATTCCCTCACTAAAAAATTGGAGGGGTAAATTTCCCTTAAAAATCTGAAAGTTTGCTTCATCATCATCATCATCAAGTGATGCAGACAACTCGGATTCGTTTGTCTCAGCCGACAACCTTCCCTATCAGCCATCGCTCTCCTTAAGTCCCCAAGAAGTTATCCAGTGTCTACGCAGAGCTGATTAATATAATACTTTGATGGTAGGCTGACACAGAGATGTCCATGTGTAGCAGTCCATAGGAGAATGTCACTGAAGAGTTCGTCCTAACTTCCCCAGTTGTTATCAGCTTGTCTTCATTCAATCGATTTATAAATATAGGTTTGGTTTGGTTGGGTTTCTTTGTTTAATGGCATATCAACCTTTGTAGGCTACTTAATTCCAAAGCTCTTCTCCTAGAAGGACAATAGTGGTTCTATTTAACCAATAGCTGGGAGGATAAGGGGTTTCATACCTTTCCCAAGGGTATTTGCCCGTAAGTGAACGTAATATAAATCTAGAAAAACATTTTTCTTAAGCCGCATTCCTAGTTTAATGATCAAATCATTAGCATTTTCATCATGGCAATTTGAAGCATAGATTCGTTTGACTTCCTCTGGTAATCTGTATGATTAGCCATTGCCTTTGGTAAGTCCTCTTGATGGCATCCAGTATCCACACATAGCTGATGAATGTAAGTTTCTGCTAGTTAGCCTACACTAATAAGTCCATAATGGCCTTGTGCCACATCTAAGCAAAAGGCTTAGTAAATTACCATGTAGGAGTTCGTCTCTACTTCTTCAGTATTGCCCAGTAGGTCTTCATCTTACTCGGAGAGTTTCTGAGATGAGCAATTTGTAGCCATCTAGCTATTGTATTCTAGAGTGCTGCTTCCAGGCTTTAAAAAAAGAGAATGCAGAATCATTGTGTAGTTCTCATTTAGCTTTTTTCTCCAAGCGCCTCGTTACAGTACATACAATAAAATGGCTAAAGTTTGAAAGAATTCCTGATTTATGTTATCAGAGGGATCACTACCCTGTTGGCTGGGGTTATTGAATACACCGACTTCCTCTCTGCAGATCCTCCCAACTAGTATCCTAAGTATGACCCTCAACCAAAGAATGTTGAGGCTCGAGTCCTGGAGCTTTGGTAAATGTGTAGTACTCATGCATCATTCCCATATCCACTCTGAGTCAAAGAGGCAGTACCTATAGGACCACATCTATGGTTTAGACATAACTATTTAATAATATTTACCAACCCCTCCGCTCGGGAAGGATATGACACAAGGTCAATTTTTAAGCGAAGTTTAACAGGTTTGAATTCAGAGTTTTCCTTCTATTAGACTGGTTGCCTCGCCAAGGCTGAAGAACCAGTCTGCCCTACTATTTACCCATAGCTGGAGGGAGAATAATTGGATTCATACCTTTCCCAAGGGTATTAGTGCTATGTGAAATGCAGTCAGTCTCGTCCAGGATTTGAACTCGTGTCGCCGTGTCCAATTCCTATGACGGTAACCATTATACCACGGGCACCTCCATCCAGACATAACTATTTAATCATCTAGAATATTTAAAACGACTTACCGGTGTGCAAACAAATGATTACTGCTAAAATCAATAAATACCATCACGCACCAATACTTGAAACCTATTAACTGTGGGCAAATTAATGAATAAGTTTGAATAGAAATATTTGTGTTAGATAGGTATAAAAATAAACGGCATCTGATAGTGAGGCTCCTGTTCATTTTGGATATGGAGTACTCCTTCATTGTTGTTACTCCCTGGAGTGGGAGTGCCTGTTAGGATTCCATTAGTTTAAATTGAATCTTTCAATCTTTTACTCTGAGTTACTATTAATATTTATGTTAAATTGCAATACTTGAATCCATTTAACTATCTATAAATAGAACTAAAAGAATCTGAGAGCAATAACTGAAATCATTTAATAGTTTGCTAATTGATATTAAAAGGAAAGGAGTAGTGCCCTCCCCTACACCTCGGTGTAGTAGCTATCGAAAAGGGAGCCTTCGGGTTATCCTTGACTACGGTCGCCAACTTTACTTTTTTACAACCAAATAAGATTTAACTCGTTTAAAAATGAAGCTGCCAAAAAACTAATCTCTTAAAAATAATATATATATATATATATATATATATATATATATATATATATATACACGTATAACCACGATTTGGCATTAAATAACCGTCGAGGGTTGATATGCCATTTAAGCAAATTATCTAACCATATCAAATCAGAGAGATCAGATTTACATATAGTCGTTAACCTATCAATAATCGATGTTACTCAGGAGAAAATTCTGGTGAACGATGCAGGAGACCTATTTTAGAGTCAAGTGACACTGAAAATGACTCTTACCGTTTGATCATGAAAGTTAAGTTGCGATCAGCCAATTCAATACTTAGATATGGAGATAGGAGGCACTTTATCAACATCCGCTTCTGAAAGCAATCTGAGACCAGTGTGCTATATACACAAAACTTAGTAAAACATAATCGATTTCGAAAGGGTTGTCGAACGGTATATGTCTGCGTTGCTTTATCAATGTAAGAATATATTTATTTTCTTATATCTCCATAGATTCTTGAGTAAAAGCGTTTATTTAAAAACATATTTGTCAATGTTAGTCATTTTCCAGTAGATAACTTAATAAAAGCAGTTGTTTAGAAACAGCTAGTTTTCTCATGTTTCTGTTAATTATTCAATAAATATTATTCCTTTAGAGGTATCTATTTTGCTATGACTATAAATATTTGAATAAAAGCAATTGAAAATGGAAGTCTGTATTTTTCATTTTCATAAAGAACATTAGATAATAGTAATTCTTTTGAAATAAGAATGTCTAATTTTTTATTTTTTATTTAAAAAAAATATTTCTACATCATAAGATCATTCAAGAAAACTTCTTCATAAAAAAGTATCTATTTTGATACATTGTTGTATATCGTCTAAAATAGTAGCTGTTCGGCCATGTACCTCCGATCTCATAAAATCATTCAAAGTGAGATGAACAATACATGCCCGGCAGAGCTCGAGAAATAAAGACGAACTTATGAGAGACGTTTTCTTTTGGACTCCTACACATGGACACACTAGTGGTAACCGATTAACAAAATTTTTTATGAGTCAGCTCTGTCCAGACATTGGACACAGTCTTGAGAAACAGCTCGGAGTGAAATTTGCCCGGCAGAGTTCGAGAAATAAAGACGAACTTATGAGAGACGTTTTCTTATGGACTCCTACACATGGACACACTAGTGGTAACCGATTAACAAAATCTTTTATGGGTCAGCTCTGTCCAGACATTGGACACAGTCTTGAGAACCAGCTCGGAGTGAAATATCATAGGGTCGGATGAAAAGAGAGAGAGAGAGAGAGAGAGAGTCAGAGAATTCCGTACTGTCAGCATGACTTAACGACAATGATGATGATGATAATGGCGTCAAATAAGATAAACTGAGGAAATGAAGACGGTCTTTAAAGATATCGTATTATTGTAGATCATTGAGCATTGGTTCTTTTTTGTCAATAAAACTTTATTTTTGCGTGTCTCTGTGAATCCTTGAACGGGAAACCGTCAACTATTTTCAAATGCAATGTTGTTTGAAAATAGACATCTATGTGCGTTAGTGCCACTAGAAGCACATCGCAGCAACAATATTACAGCCACAGAACTACCTTTTATGGGAAAGAAAACAGTTTTAATATTACACTGCCCATCCCCATATATGCAGAGTAAAATAAAAGTGCAAGTATTCAAAAGGTGAATCGGAAAATATTACAATTAGCGTTCGAATAAAATCGAAACTAATGTTGTATAGTCACAACCATGAACAACTATACATACATATATGCATGCAGAAAAATATACCTCTCGCTTTGAAAGGGTTCGAAAGGGTTGTGTGTGAGAGGGAGTTGGAGACCGATCAAAGACTGCAACATATTGAGCCCCCCAACTCTTCTGGCTATCACAGTCTTTCTTTGGGAGGTGCCCGTGGTGTAGTCGTTATCGTCGTAGGAAGTGGACACGGCGACACGAGTTCAAATCCTGGACGAGACCGATAGCAATTCACATAGCACTAATACCCTTGGGGAAGGTATGAATCCAATTATTCTCCCTCCAGCTATGGGTAAATAGTAGGACAGACTAGGTTCTTCAGCCTTGGTTAGGCAACTCGTCTAGGAGAAGGAAAACTCTGAATTCAAACCTGTTAAACTCCGCTTAAAAATTGACCTTGTGTCATATCCTGCCCGAGCGGAGGGGTTGGTAAATAGTATCACAGCCTTTCTTTCCCTTTCTCCTGGGCTGCTCAACCGGGGACCTGTGGGCCCATCTCTCCGCTGAGAGCTGATTTCTATAGCTTGATCTGGAACGCTGTCTTCAAGCTCTGAACTTTAACTGTCTCGAACTTCCTGTGCACCGAGTTATATAATTGTTTTATGCCCATTCAATTCAAACCGTTGACAGTCAAGGTTATCCCCTGACATCCTCGACCGGATGCAACTGTTTTTTACACAGGTGCATTTCTTGTTTTAATGGCTTGGCCGGGTCGGAGGTCAACATGCAACACTAACAAATGACTGATATATTTTAATAAATTATATTTGACAGGTTTTCCCGTTCAGGATAAATTCATAAATAAAAGTCTGAGATGATTTCTACATGCCTGCGTAAAACAAAATGAAATAGAAATTACTTTTTTTTTCACATGTATAAGCAATTAGTCAGTTAAAGAAAATTTCTCCAAAATATAGCTAATTTTGTTATATCCTTGTAATTTGTCAAATGAAATATGCTTTGAGAATAAGGACGGTGATTTACCAATGCCGTGTATTTTTAGAGTGTAGAATACGGATTCTTTCTTGTCAATAAAACTGTTTATTTTCTCGTTTCTCAGTAAATCTTTAAACGGGAAACCGTTCACAGTTTCCATGTTTTTCTGGATGAGAGAATAAATGTTGTTTTCAAACAGGGTTGTCTTTTGGTTTTTTATGCTATTGTGAATAACTGAATGAAGACGATTGATTAAAATTAGAACTGTCAATTTTTTTCTAGATCACTGATTAAAAAATATATTTTCAAGTAGAAGTCGTAGTTTATTCTTGTCAAGTCTGTTTATCGTTCAAGTTGAGATTTTTTCAAGAAAATAATGCATGCATCTTCATTGTGCTTGTAAAATGTTGAGTAAAGACTGCTGGTTGAAAATGAAATATGCCAACACTTCTAAAGTTCACGGAGATTATTTCATACAAAAGTGAGTCGAAAGTTTTACAATATTTTAGTAGTTACCAGTTTGTAGTGTATATATCACGCGACCAAAGCAATTTAAGCCGTAAAATATACCCACTGTGGTTGGTAGTATTATGATAGTGCGTTGCCACGCTGTACGTTGCTTCACCTCCTTTGTTATTTGATTGCTGCGTAGATGAAGAAGCAACGTTGTCTGATCCTAAAAAAATATACTTTACTTCTTCGAACAAGAATATAACGCTGCCGATGTAACCAAACGTATTTGTTGTGCGAAAGATGGAGGCGGAGTTGATATCATAAAAGCAAGCAGTCGGTTGAAGAAATATCGCTCCGGTTGCAAGAACATCGACGATCAGTCAATATCAGATAGATCTAAAACCGTGAATTCTGTAGCCGTGCACCAAGCCACGGAAACAAATCCGGTGTGTAGCACTCAGAGAGTATCAGGTGAGCTTGGTATCTCACATTCCAATATAGTTGTAGTGGGTTAATGTTAATAAAAGATAACACAGTTAACATGAGTACAACCAAAGTAGAGAGGTTTTCCTGGATAGATCGGAAAACAAAGAAATGTAATTGCTCTTATGTTAAGTCACTGGGGTCAGTAGTGGATCTTTATCCAGCATGTGGAGTTGATATGCCATCGTCTGAGGTGACGGTCGTAACTTGATTCGGTTCGTTCGGTGGTGAAGCAAGTCGGGATACTAAGAGATTTTGAGATACAGTTGTATTCGTCTTGCCTGGGTAATAAGTGAATGTTCTGAGGTACCTTTGAAAATGTTTTGACTTTATAGGATTTGGATGGATCACGAACATGCGCGTTAGCTCCGCAAATTCCTAACGAAGAAAGTGACCACGAATTTTTTAGCTCACCTGATTGGTCAAAAAATGAGGTCGAATGTTTTTTGTTTTTTTTTTATGTTGCTTTTTTCGCCAAATTCTTGAATTTTCTAGAACAGGTGCATGATTGTTTTTTAGGTTTACAATTGCGCTAAAATTAATCTAGTTCTTCCAGAACTTTCTGGGATGAAGGAAACCGCATCATTTCTAATAGTAGTTCATTAAATACCCTCATGACCTCAGCAAAAGTAATCGGAGTTCCCCAATTATATCTTGTTTTACCAAAATATTGCAAATATTTTGACTCATCCTTATACTATTGTTTTTTGGAACTAGAACTGTTTATTTATATCGAGTCTGAATAAATATTTGAAGACGCTTGTTTAAAAAACAGAGGTGTCCTCCTTTGTGATATATTTTTTACTATCATTCTGTGCTAAGTGGCTTTTGGCATTTTTTTTATATTATAAAGAGAAGAAAAGAGATGAATTTATGCATTTTTAAAAGTTGAACGAAAACTTCCTTGTCTAGGATTTGACTTTGAGTCGACAATTCCCTTTCCTACCACGATAATCGTGCTTCCGGCTAAGAAAGCTTCATGTTGCAAATAGAGCTGTTGACTTTTTTCATCCTCCTTTTGGCTCTTAAAAAAGATTTGTTTAAAAAACAGAGTTGTCCTCATTTGCTATGCTTTTGTAGATGGTTAACATTTAAAAAGAAGACCAGAACGCGAAGTAATTACTTTTGTTTAATTTCTCTCGATACTTAAATAAACGCTTTGCTTGAAAACAAAGAGGTGTCTATTTTTCAATGTTTGTAAATCGTTCAATAAGATTTGTTAGTTGAAAATAGAAATGTCTGCTATTGCCGTCGTCTAGTAGATAGATGAATAAAAACTCTGGGTTGAAAATAGACATGTTTATTATTGGTAAGTCCAGACAGATCTTTAAATTAAAGATAGCGTATGGTTTGGTTTGTTTGGCTTTCCTTGTTTGATGGCATATCAACATTCGTGGGTTGTTTCCAGCTAAATCCATTCTTGTAGAAGAACAGTTGTGATACAATTCAACCCATAATTGAGTGAGGGGATAAGGTGGTTCATATATTCCGAATATTATTTGTCCGAAAGTGAACTTGATTGCGCGATTGGATTTTGAACACTATAACATCGATGTCCCTTGGAACCTCGGGGGGTGTAATGCAAGCCAAACCAGCAAAACCTCACGAGTGAATTCGAGTCTCATTGGGAGCTCCATTCATTCCGCCTTGTGCCAAATCGAAACAAAAAATTACGTAAATTACTGGACACCTAGGGTGGTGTAATGGTTAGCAAGCTAGTCCAGCAAACCTTTACGAGTGAGTTCGAAACTTATTGGGTGCCCAATTCATTCCACATTGTGCCACATTGAAACAAAAAGCTACGTAAATTACTGGGCACCTCGGTTGGGGTGATGGTTAACAAGGTAGTCCAGCAAACCTTTACGAGTGAGTTCAATACTCATTGGCTGTCCCATGCATTCAGCCTTGTGCCATATCTAAGCTAAAAAGCCAAGTAAATTTCTACATTGGTGTCCTATGCCAAGTAGATTTCGAGCTAATTTTACACGAAAAATAATGATTATTTTCAAAATATATATTTTTTATTTGAATACCAAGAAATTCATGAATATTTGATATGTTGTAATGCGAGCTGCAAGCTTCCCTCCTGGAGAATGTCTTAATTTACATATGTTTATGTACGTGTAATATTGGTATTAGTTTTAATCTTGCTCAAAGCCACGCGTGTACCGCTATAGGTGAGTATCGAACTCACTACCGTATAAATATACATTGCTTGACTATAGGTATAAGACTTTCTTTTTTATTGCGAAAAGATTTATATCTATAATTTTTGTAGATTCTGTGGAAGGTTCAAAATAATGTTACATCTAACATCTTACAAAGATAATTTTGAGAAGTCATATTGAAAAGTGGAAACAACTGTACATATGCAAACGGAAATATATAGATTGAGAGCCAGATATCTAGCTCGATTGAGAGATACGGATAACTTGAGTGGTATATATATATATATATATATATATATATATATATATATATTGTACCTTCAATTGGCCTAATTGCTAGAGTGCTCGCCAATGGCCCAGGAGGTCAGGATTCAATCCCAGGTCGAATCATATCAAAGACTCAGAAAATAGTACTTGATACCTCCTTGCTTAGCACTCAGCATTATAAGGTACTATCAAGGGTAAAGTGGAGAAATCCAAACAAAACAAAAGCGCCACCCTCCACACCTCGGTGTAGTATCTATTGAAATGGGAGCTTTCAGATCGCCTTCGACTACGGTCGCTAAGTTTACTTTACTTTTTATATTGTGATCCTATGCCAGTTACTGTACTCAATTGTGGCCTTAATTCCATTACTACCACGTGCATTTGAAGCTAGTTGGTTCATTCACTCCCTTTATGCCCACTTTGTTTTTGAAAGATCCACCGATGAATGTTGACACAATCTATCAGGAACTTCTGGCGTTTGGAAGCAGGGCTCGTAGGAATAAGTTGCAGGATTGTTGGCAACTCAAAGACAAGAAAAACTGCCCGTTAAAAATGAACCATCTATTGAAACATAATGGTGTAACAATAATATATATATATATATATATGTGTGTGTGTGTGTGTGTGTGTGTGTGTGTGTGTGTGTGTGTGAAAATGATGCCTATTCTTGTTGTTTTTCAGAGACAGACAGATGACGTATTTGGCTAGCGCAGTATTTCTATGAAGATGAATTCAGATCTAAAATACCATTAGATATGCCGAACGTTACTGGTTTTGTTATCATATTATGATTACGAAAGACTTTTAAGAATTGTGTGTCTCTGTTCGTGTTAAAGAACCGAAGTCTGAAGTTAATAAACGTTTCGTAACTGAACAACAGATAGTCCGTCTTTATTTACCTGTATATGTATCTGTTTTCTATACGTAAATGTATTAACAGTTTTGACAATATAAAAGTTCGTTTTGTATTAGTCACTCACTGACTTATTAAACTGACTTTCGAAATTCTTTCAAAGTGAATAAGACTGCCTTAATTTGTTTTCTAAAAGGAATATAACATTTTCCTAAATAAATTAAAAAAATCCATTTTCTTCATAAGCTGTTTCAACCATTGAATACCTCATATTCGAATAATTTTTATGTAATGTATGGAGTAAAGGTCGATGGGAACTACACAATAATCCTACAACCAGTTTAAAATGAATCCTGGAACCAGTTTGCCATAAAACAGCAGCTGTCCAGGCACATACTATCTCATAAAGCATCCAAGTAACTCGTGAGCAAGGTTTTGTTATGGACACCTTTACACAGACGCGCGTGGGTTGGCTGACCAGCAAAGACTTATATCAGCTCTGTGCGGACATTGGATGCAGTCTGGAGAACCTACCGGGAGCGATATATACAAATATATTGCCAGCCCATATATGGATACCTGGCTGTTCAAGCTAACTCTTCGATAATTGGCTGTCTGAAAAAGAACTTACCATTTTTCACGGTTTCTGAAGCCACGCGATGTCAATCCATTCTTGGCAGTGCGATTTCAGTGAGTCTGTTTGATCTTGCCCGGGGAAAACTTTGCTTAGGGTCAATAATAGCAGCGCCATCTGGTACTTGGAAAGGAGGCAGGGTGCATGTAATATCCCCGGCACCGCCGGTTTTACCTCTAAATTAAGCCGCTGCCATGATCAACTTAACTTTTCTCTAACTTGATTATCGCCCCATTTTAGATGACATTTTTCGCTCTTCAGGCGAGAGGGAAATGAGGCTTGTTTTAGGGACTTTTAACTCGAGGAATAAAGGTAAAGACAGGATAAGAGGGTAAGGGTTATTGAGAAAGAAAGAAAGAAAGAAAGAAAGAAAGAAAGAAAGAAAGAAAGAAAGAAAGAAAGAAAGAGCTGTAAGATGAAAAGAAAGAAAGAAAAAAAACGGAAGATATGAAAAAAGTAAGTGAAAACCCAAAATGAAGGAAATACAGAGAGAGAAAAAGAGGAGAAAGAAAGAGGGAAAATAAAAGAATAAACTAGATAGCGATTGAAAGAACGAAAGAAAGAACGAAAGAAAGAAAGAACAGTAAGATGAGAAGAAAGAAAGAAAGAAAAAAGAAATAACGAAAGAACAAAGAACTGTAAGATGAAAAAGAAAGAAAGAAAGAAAGAAAAAAAAGAAAGAAAGAAAAGAAAAGAAAAGAAAAGAATAGAACAATGAAAGAATGAAATACTAGAAAGACAGAAAGACGTAAAAGAAAATAAAACATTATAACAAAGAATGAAAGAAAATAGGGAAAATGAAGGAAGCAAAAACAAAAAGAAAGAAACAAGAAAGAAAGAAATGAAATAAATGCCCTATCAAGTGAATATTTCGAGCGAGAAATACAAACTCTGTCGGCAAACTTTGAAATGAAACAAAACAAAATGGCCGACAACTTTTCCCGCTTCCTATTACAGTTATTCATTTCATTCGATTCCTCATTATACAGCTGCTTAAATCTCATAGCTGCTGGAATCTCTTCAGATGGTTACATCATGTAACCTTCGGCTACTATTAACTAAAACTCCTATCACTGCGTATGTAAGAACTACCACTTTTGCACCAACGGTAATAACTCTTTGCAATTGATATGATGGTAATTCATACAATGGAAATCAGTTCCAAATTTAGAATCTTTATTTGAACTGGGAATACATTCGTTCTGATGACGAAAATTGCCATTCTTTCACCACTTACTTGCGAAAATGACATTTTCTGGTGAAAGAATTTGGCGTGAGGAAGTCATACTGGGGGAAGGGGTTATTTTAATATCAAGCGTAGTAATTGACTATTGAGACGGCCCTTCAGGAAAAAAAATAAAAAAATTTATCTTGGAGAATTGTTAGGTACTGAGTATCTTACGTAATTTATGCGAGTTACTTTCAGGTTTAGTTTCCACAAAGACAACGCAAATTTTACAAGCACGTAGACGAATGGAATGTGACAACAACGAACATTAAGAAACAAGCAATTTAATGATCACAACAAACACGATAAAAATAATCAAAATACAGCTATGGCCAGTTGAATAAAAATATGATTTGTTCACCCGTGTGTGCGTGTGTACATGTTGGGAAAAGTCTATTGAGTCAATGTGTCCATAGTTGGCCGAAGTAAAGAGGATAAAAAATGGACTTTACATGCGTGTGTGTATATATATGAAGGACCGTAAGTATAGGCCTTTTGTTTTCTTAAGTCCACACGTGCGTTTTTTATGAACTTCGATGACAATGTTTCGAGTTCCAGTAGTCGACAAAAGAAAGTGGGATGCTTCTTCGCTTTGAGTATTGTGGCGTTGCCTTCTGCTATCTGTCCTGGCCTCTCGGAGTGGAATGCCTTTTGGTAGTGGAATGGCCTTGTTAATTAAATTCTTCGTGATTTATACTTTTTGTGCTATATTTAATATCATTTAATTTCTCTCATAAAGGACCCAATTTAATCAACTGTTGATATTTTCAAAGAGTTTTATTTTTTTTTAAATTATAAGTATTCAAAATGCGTTTTCTGATGTGGGTAAAAGCTTTAAATTCTATGAGAAAGTGTTCTACAAGGCAAAGCGCTTGACATTGAGGTGTTGTTCTTGCTTGAGTATAAAGAAATGTGTACATCTTGTATGCAAAATCGGGGTATGGTGATTTGTTTAATTCTGGATTTTCTGAATGCTGATTTTCTGTCATCCAAAATGGAATTGATCAAAAATAGCTTCTTGTGAATATTTCAATCGAGTATTTTTGCCTTTTAAAAGATAAATCCATTAATTTCAGATTTCAAGTCGGTATATGGAATTTTAATTTGTCGGTGATAGGGCATATCCTAAGTAACGTTAGTGTAGACACCACAGCGCCTGGTGAGAATTTCTCGTCTATGCGGTGATCAGTTCAAGAACACTTATAAGAAAATTACGAGTTATTATCTAGACGGCCGTGTGCCCGGCTGTGGAAAGGCCGATGGTAGAGGGAGAAGGTAGGACGGAAGGCACTTGAGCACGTGACTTGGGCACGGAAAGAGGCAGAAGCGGATAGGGTTTCCTCAGCAGAAGCGATTAGGGTCTCCACGAGACAAGACGTGGAAAAAAAGAACTTGGTAACTGAAGGTGGCAGCAGACCACCCAACTCTACAAACAGAACCCAAAAAACAATTTGAACCCTACGAAACCAAACGTCCTCAGCCCTCTTAAAACAGTCTTAAACACAACCAAAAAATACACCGAAAGACGACAGGACATTCACCAACCACCGATAAGTGTATTATGATTTAAACTTTTTTTTCTCATAAAGACTATTGATCGCTAAAATAATATGCTTTTGATACTCTTTCGTACTTCTTTTATGAACGTATTTAAACGTCTTACCACGTTGCTTATTCTTACTTATGACCCATATGGAGGGGTCGTTAATATTTCCCATTCTCTCTTCATTTTTTTTTGTAGTTGTAATTATAAATATTTGGAATTATATTTCTAAATTCTTTTGAGAGTGTGAAAAAAAAATCGAGAGAGAATCTAGAGAGAGAGAGAGAGAGAGAGTTATCATTGCGTCTAAAACTTAATTATTTCTTCTTGTCATGAGCATAAAGTGGTTTGTATCTGTATTTGATGCAAAGACATGAAAATAATTCAAAATTCAGTGGGTCACGTAGATGACAGATCCATTTGGTCCACGTTAAAATTTTGTTGTCATTTTGTTCTTTGCATCTTCTCTCAGCTACTTGTCGTCTTCTTGCGATTCCATCTTTCGTTGTGACTCCATAATCTTTAATGTTCTTTATACAGATGAACAGCCACATATCTTCTTTTCACGTGCATGTTTTTTTATTATTACTTCATACAGTCTCTACATCAATCACCGATTCGTTACGCAGGTCAGAAGCACCTGAACCATAGATGGAATAACGTCTTCTCAATTCGACTTTTCTTGACTAATTAACTTAAAGTTAAAAGTTATCTTCTAATATCTCGAACCCCTCGGTCAAGTGACTGAGATTATCCAATCACAGCTATCTCTTCATATTGGTCTCGAGGTCATTATCTGTCAATTAAACCTGTCTGAAACAAACAGTTTATACGGGTCAAAACTTTTTTAAAAAATTATCTACACTACCTCTCAAATAACACTGGTTTACAAAAATTAATTTTTGGTCTGAGGCAAGAATGGGGATATGTGCTTTTTGTTAATTTTGATGTGATGAATTCAAATTTATTAATAGTTTTGCTCTATCACCTCAAGTTTTCTGGCTTTTAAATAGTCTCATTTTAGAATAAACAGAGAATATATGTGCATATTTCAAAAGTTGCAGCAGCTAATAACAGATAAAACAGGACAGATAAAGAACAAAAGTGCTTCTAGACCCCCAGTCTTTCTGCTTGTAATGCTGGGATACAGCGCGACTATCCCAGAGACAGAGAAAACAACAGTACTTTGTGAAGCCTGCTTGCATGCCCATAAGAAGACCAATGACCTTATTTATTCCGATTCCTAAAACTAGTGATCCTTACATCTTCATGGACTAGGTTCCACTGTTTAAGCCGAGAAACCAAGAGCTCTGATTGCTGTTTTGACAGATACAAATCACGATCAAGATCATCCAGGTCTTCTTGCGTGATCCAGTGTGGCTCATTGCCACTTGTTCCTGAATATGTAGACTCAATATCTTCCAAAGATATTGACTCGGCAGAATCCTCCCTTAAAGGCATTTCATCATATGATGAGGAAAGAAGATCCTTATTTACTGGAGGTGTGGGTACAGAAAGATCATTTGAATGGGGAAGGGGTCTCATAGCAGATCGAAGGTTGGGATATTTGATCTTTTTCCGAGAAGATGCATTGAAACCAGTTATATTAGTTAAACAAAAATAACAATCATTTGCGTGGTTTTGTGGCTCTCACCAAACCATCAGGACTGCAAAGCTGAAAGCCGCTTTCTTGCCATTAAACCATGCAGTTAGTCCATTGTAGCAGGGTTTACAACAGATGTGTGGAGCCCAAGACATGTCCTGATCACCAATTTTACAGTCAAAATCGTGAAAGTAGGCTGTTCTGAGGAGGAAACTGATGGTTCGACGCTGTGCAACTGTTGTGAAGTCCCCTCACACGTAGGCGAAAGAATTGGCCTTGTTGAGACATCCTTGACATTTTGACGTGCTTGAAACCATTGGAGAATCTGAAAATATAACAAAGTAAAATTAAATGTGCATTTGAAAATATAATACTAATATTTAGTAACCCAAAAGATGTGAAAGACGATAGTTAAGGGACACCAACTTCCTGCGCCGCCTGCGAGACCTTTTCCAATGACTGCCAGAGTGTGGATTGAGACCTGCTGCCTTAACTGTCAAAATCTGTCTAGATATATAACAATATATATATATATATATATATATATATATATATATATATATATATATATATATAATGTAATGCTATCATTTACATTTAGTGCATAATAACTAAAAAATAAGCCATAAGTCTCACAATATTAGAATTAACCCTTAATTCATATACGCCTTTATATACCGTATATGCACAAAATGCACACAATGCATATCTAGAAAACTAGAGTTGATGAGTAAAAACAGATTTCAAATTTGAATTCAGCACCCTCAAATTTGGTAAAAAAAGATATTTTTGTGCTTGCCTCAAATTCTTTTGTAAACCAGTGTAATAGATAGAGCTAATCTATAATTTAAAAACGCGGTAAGAGTTACGGAAAGCTGAAATTTTTTAGACCTTATTTTTCTGATACGGGTATAATTATGGAATGAGAAACGTTTGGATAAATGGACCAAAGCTCTACAGATTTACAGTGTCTATAATTTTACTGTTTATAGGTTTTATATCTGCTCTTCCATACGAACACTGGACACTCTTTTTATGGAAAAAACTTTTCTTATTTGCTGTTCTATCATTAGATTACAAATGATGCTATTGAGGTACTCGAAGTTTAATGGTAAAAGTCGTTGGAAATAGACACGGTGACGCGAGTTCAAAGCCTTGACGAGACTATTTTCATTTCAGATTGCGCTGGTAACCTTAGGAACGTATGACTCCAATTATTCTTTCTCCAGCTATGGGTCAATAGTTGGACTGACTGGTCTCTTTGAACTTTGTGCAGCAACTGGTTTTGGCGAATGAAAACTCTCAATTCAAACTCGTTAAATTCCTCTTTAAAAAACAGAACTTCTTTTACATCCATCTTTCACGTGCATAAAGGTATATATATATATATATATATATATATATATATATATATATATATATATATATATATACATAAAAGTAAAATTGGCGACCATAATCGAGGGCAACCAGAAGGCTCGCTTTTCGATAGCTACTACACAGAGGTGTAGGGAAGGGCGCTACTTATTTCTCTGGATTGCTCCACTTTACCCTAGATACGTACCCTATATCTCTGTGTGTTAAGCAAGTATATATATATATATATATATATATGTGTGTGTGTGTGTGTGTGTGTGTGTGAAAAAGTTACTATTATACTTCGAAGGTACCAACAAAACAACCAACTCATCGGTTTTCTAAGCCAAAAAATGTACATCCTATCACCTTGATCTAATTCCTTTTAAAAAAGGATATGTTATAATTTGTTAAAATTAATGTCACATTTAATAAGAAATGACAAGAGACATAAAGAAATCAAGAATAAAAAGAAAACATTCGTTATGATTATTTCTTAAATTTCCAAGTATAGGATTAGATGCGTTTACCAAAACTTTTCTCGTTCTACAATGACATCCGCATTGAAAAAATAAGGTCTAAAAATATTTGGCAACTACTTACCCTAACTTTTGTGTTTTTAACCTGGACGAATTGGTAACAAAAATGATTCCCATGAAAAAGATAGGCATAATCAATCGATTTAAAATTTATTCATTTTCTTTTTTTCGCTTACTGCTAGAAATTTCTAACTTTTACAATGCCTTGGAATCATAATTTTCCAATTTTTAATAGCAGACATGTTATTTTTCCCAGTCGAATTTTCTTCAATTTCTTTTTCTTTTCTTATTGTTTTACCTTTTTTCTGTTATTTATTTTCTATCTTTCTTTCATTCATTTTTTTGTGTATGGAAGTAAGAGAACATAGAATTTTTATAAGAAGTAATTTTTTTCCTGAATTAGAACCAAATTAAAGCCGAACTTAATGGCAAAGATCTTTTCCTTGTTCCACCTAATTTAAAAAGCAGACGATAGAATTTATTAGTCTTTAAAAATGAAGAATTGAAATTGTTACAACGAATTTTGTTCGTTAACTTTTTAATTAGAGAGTTCACGTCTCTTTGGCCTCTTTTCTCTTGTCATTTTTATCTCGTTCTCCGTATATAATGTCGGATGTCTGCCTGTTAGTGTGCCTGTAAATTGTCTTTATCAACGCAGCATATTAAGAAAGTAATGCCTGTTGTTTTCAACCAGACTTCACTAACGGACACTAGTCAGTAATGGCTTGAAAATTAGCAAATAATAATAATAATAATAATAATAATAATAATAACCAGTGGAACATGAAAGTAACAATAGTGCCAATTGTGATTGGTGCGTTAGGCACAATAACTAAAGGATTATTAAAAGGCCTGGAGGACTTGGAAGTTGGCGGACGAGTAGAGACTATCCAAACGACAGCATTACTAAGAACGGCCAGAATCCTGAGACGAGTCCTGGAGACTTGAAGAGACTTGCTGTCACTCAAACTCCAGTGAAAAACCATCAGTTAACACTGATGTCAAAAACTCCAAAGGAGTAAATAATAATAATAATAATAATAATAGGATTTCTGGTTATAATTGGTGCACTAGAAATGGTCCCTAAAGGAGTGGTAAGGGGACTGGAAAAGACAGAAATAAGAAGACGAGCTGCGATCATTGAAACTACAGCATGATTAAGATCGGCCAGAATACTGAGAAGAGTCCTGGAAACCTGAGGAGACTTGCTGTCTCTAAGACTCCAGTTAAATATCATCAGTTAACGCAGGTGAGATAAACTCGCAAAAAGTTAAATCATAAAATACCATATCATTTTGCGGATGTTCCCGTTCCACTTGACCACAAAGATAAAGAAAAAAGAAAACGAAATGACAGACTAATACCTGGATCTTAAAAAAGCTGAAAACAGTCTTGAACAAGAAAGTAACAGTAACACCAGCATTTTTAGCACTTGGGCATGATCTCTAAAGGCTTGGAAATTAATCTGGGGCAACTGAATCCAGACCACCCGAGACCACAGCATTGTTAAAATAAGCTAAAAGACCTAGGAGAGTCCTGGAGACCTAAAGAGACTTGCTGACATCCAGACTTCAAGGAAACATTAACAGTTACAGCTGACATGTAAAACTCGCCAAGAGTTAAAAATACTACTTCAGCTATTTATAATAGAACGAAGAACAATAATAGCACTAATAGTCAACAAAAAAGGAGAACCTGCCGGATTGTGGTATTTGCCGTAACGGTGGATCATAGAGTAAAAATAAAAGAAAGTGAAACGAGAGATAAGTACCAACACCCTGCTAAATAAGTTTGAAAAAAACCCTAAGGAACATGAAAGTGACGGTGATACCAACTGTAATAGGTGCACTCGAAACAATCTCCAAAGGTTTGGTAAAGTGACTGAAAGACTTAAAAACCAGAGGACAAGAAGAAACCATTCACACTTCACCATTTTCAAGATCGTTCAGAATACTGAGAAGTGTCCTGTAGACTTGAGGAAATTTGTTGCCACTCAAACTCCAGTAAAAGACCATCGGTTTACGCTGGTGTGAAAAAAAATCTCAAGGTGTAACAACAATAATTATAGAACTCTGAAACAAAAAGAGAGAATGGAACTGGAGATCAGAGGCAGAATCGATGCCATTCAAACAACAGGACTGTGAAAATCAGCTGGTATTTTTAGAGGCTTGGAGATGAGGGAGACTTCCTGTCACTCAGACTTCGGTGAAAAACCATCAGTTAAAGCTATGTTAAAAATTCACACGTGGTAAAACACTATCACCACCACCACCAACAACAACAATTACAATAATTATAATATGAGGATCAAGGTAGTCTCAAATATTTTTGGCAGGCTTGGAACTGTCTCAAGAAGCCTTGAGAAGATAGTGAAGTAATCGGAAATTGAAGTAGAAGAATCGAAATCATCCAGACAGCAGCATGGCTGAGATCGCCAAAGAATGCTCTGAAGAGTCCTGGAGACCTGAGGTGACTCGCTATCACTCAAAATTCAGCGAAATCCCACCAGATTACACTAGTGTAAAAAAACGCAAGAATTGAAATTATATTTTCATACGTAGTGTTTATTAACAAGAAGGAAAAAATTAAGTATTCGCCGTTGCATCCGACGATAGATTGACCATAAATGAAAGACAATTTATTATACAAATACTTGGATCTTGACAGAGGGTCGTAAAAGATGTCACATCTTTTACGAATCTCAGTCAAGATCCAAGTATTTGTCTAATAAATTGAAGATAAAGTTTAAAGATTGAAGATAAAGTTTAAAGATTGAAGATAAGGTTTAAACCAACTAACTGGGGCCATTGAAAAAAAGGCCAAGAAAGGACTGGGAAAAAACCTGCTGAATTGAAAATCAACGGGAGAACAAGCAATATCAAGACGTCGGCACTGTTAAAATCACTAACAATACCAAGAAGAGTCCAGAACACAAGAGATTTGCTGTCACACAGACTTCAGTCAAATAAGTCGAGTAAAAAATGGTGTGAAAAACTGGTGAGGAGTAAAATAATGATAATTAGAATGGCAGTTTCTCTTAATTCTTCAAATTCTTTTTAGACAACACTTGAACAGAATTTATCAGATGTACGATAATTGACAGTCTATAAAAAGGTTGTCTGACTGGAATAAGAAGGATAGGTAATTAATGACAACAAAACTCATCATTATCTTATGAATACCAGTATAACCTCGACACACACTCACACGTATAAATATATATATATATATGTGTGTGTGTGTGTGTGTGTGTGTGTTTGTGTGTATATATATATATATATATATATATATGTATTCATGAAGAAATTAGCGAAAGTAATTATACACAACAAGACTTTACTGAAGTAAACATTAGTAAGATAATTAATTCTGTACACACACACACACACACACATATACATATATATATTAAATCGCATATGATGGTGAGGCTCCGATTTTAGAGTTTTAGGGAATATAGAGAACTCCTTTTATCATTATTACGCACTAACTCTCTCTCCTTCTCTCTCTCTCTCCCGCTCTCTCTCACACACACACATACAAATATATATATATATATATATATATATATAACAACATCTAAGGGTGAGACTACAATTTTAGAGTTTTAGGGAATGTAGAATACCCTTTTATTACTATCACACACACACACACACACACACACACACACACACATATATATATATATATATATATATATACTCGCATGTGATAGTTAGGCTCCAGTTTTAGTGCTTTAGGGAATTTAGAGTATCTCTTTATTATTATTACATTCGAGTCAATTCTGACCCGGAGTGGTAATACCTATTAGAGTCCCATCTATGGATCAAATAGAACTGTTCAATTATTTATAAAGGATTATTATCAATTGTTAATCGAAACAATACAACTTTGTGCAAAATATTTATATATATATATGTGTGTGTGTGTGTGTGTGTGTGTGTGTGTGTGTGTGTGTGTGTGTGTGTGTGTGTGTGTGTTAGTGTATCTAAGCAAGATTTGGTTTTATATATATGCACACATGCATGTATATATATATATATATATATATATATGGCGGGGTTACATAATGGGTTTACATGCTATTAAACCAACCTAAACAACACACACACACGGACACACATGCACTAGTCACTGATGCACACGCTTGAACTTTCCAATTTGACGAACATTTCTACACAAAATTTTAGCTAACAGCTAACCGAAAAATTCGCAGCCAGACCAAACGAGATTATGAAATAATCAATACAATCAACCATCACAGTAATTAGTTTTATTGAGAAAGTCATGAAACCGTTTTCCTTTACCAAGTTTTTGACAGACTAGGTTATTTAGCCTTAACGAGGAAACCAGTCTACCAGAAAGAAAAAACTGTATTTAATCCAAATTTACTCCGCTTGAAATTGACCTTGTGTAACTTTCTGTACGTGATATAGGTAAATATATATACACATACATTTTCTCTTTTAAGAAACAAACGAAAATGCACGAACCTTCATGTAGAAAACATGGAGAATGCTGCACTTCACAACTAGTTTATGGTCAAACATGGCCCTTTCAAAAAGTGTCAGACCTGTACATTAAAAAGATAATGAGGATTTGTTGCGTCATAATGTTTATACACAATGTATTATATATATATATATTTATTTATTTATATATAAAGTCATTCTGGTAGCATGGAATTCCCTGACTGTCACTCTCTCACCATCCGTCCCTATTGTAAACAGCAGATCCCCCAGTAAGCATCCAGTATTCTCATAGAGCTGATGAAGTCTTTGCGAGTTGGTCAACCCAGGGTAGTTCATATGTAGGAGTCCATGTGTGAATATGGCAAATGATAACGTCCTTAAATTACTAGCAGGATCCATCTTGTCTTGTTCATCTTATTAGGAATGTTTTCGAGATGGGAAGTGAGTGGCTGTTCAGCAATTGTTTTCTTAGGTGTTGGTTTCTGGGTTCAAAAGTGCATGTAGGATTCTTCCCTAGTTCCCATCAAGCTTTTTCTCTATAAAGACTGTTATCGAAAGATTAACTATATAAACATGGAAATTCAATCCGTTTTTTCATCATTAGGGGTTTTCGGACAATTGTCTTCATTTTTATTGTTATTTCCACTACGTTTCGGCCGATATGTCCTCCGGCCTTCTTCAGGTGTTTGTCGAACTCGGGAACCTTCACGAAACTTCGAACTTCGTCCTTCATTGAATCCACCAGGGTTGCCTGTTGTGATTCCTGTATTGTTACTCGCCAGCAATCAGGATTGAACCAGCAACCTCCAGATGATTGTCTCTTTAAAAGCTTAGGGAATCAACGCCTATAACCGTTACGCTATGTGTCCTACTGGACAGTTCAGAGTGAAGCTTCGTCACAGAAATTTAAACAACTAATTTACACTGTTTGATGAAGTAAAATGGCATTTCTTCCAAGCTGTGGGAATGACAGTACAACTCAATGGATTGACCATCAGGACAGTCAGGAGACGCATATATATATATATATATATATATATATATATTGGAAATAAGGTAGGAGCTTTTGGATTTGTTGTCGTAAATATTCCCTATTTCTTGATAATATTCTGTTTCCGTTGATAGTGTTCCGTTTTTTAAATTTATCAGCAAGCTAGGTTTATCTAACTTTGCGTTTACGCAATTTTGTTATGTTATAAAATAAAAAAAATAAAAAAATTCAAAAACTCTTTAAAAAACCACTTTTTATACATGCAGTCAACTCCTGGTGATGGCCTAAGAAAGGTCCGAAAGGGCTCGGGATAATATTGGTAAATTCATCTACCAATTTCAACCTGAAACTAAGACACCTATCAGAAAAGTTGAAAGGATCTTAATAAAATTATATAGATGAAATGTGTCTTTATTATTTAATCAAACATACTTAAATGAATGACTGCTGCCCAAATACACACACACACACACACACACACACACACACACACACCTATATATATACATATGTATAAATTCATATATAAGATGGAATATATATATATATATATATATATGTGTGTGTGTGTATGTGTGTGTGTTTATAAAGCTGGAATAAAAATATATACATATAAAAATGGAATCTAATATATATATATATATATATATATATATATATATATATATATATATATTATATACATATATATATATATATTATTATATACATATAGATATATATACATAATGATGGAGCATATA
This sequence comes from Sepioteuthis lessoniana, assembly GCA_963585895.1. Taxonomy (NCBI): domain Eukaryota; kingdom Metazoa; phylum Mollusca; class Cephalopoda; order Myopsida; family Loliginidae; genus Sepioteuthis; species Sepioteuthis lessoniana. Next base: position 52,800,695 of record OY757926.1, on the reverse strand, counting down.
TATATATATATATATATATATATATATACAATTTAGAATGAGTAGGTCCACGAAGAGATTTGTAATTTTTTAGGATTTATTCATTCATTTTGTTTTTACATGTTTGGTTTTTTTTTTCAATTTTGTTGCTTTCGTCAGAGAACATATATGGCACAAGACCTTGTTAATGGAGTACTCAATGAGACTTGAACTCACTGATGTTTGCAGTTTAAATGGTTTTCATTTGGTTATGGGTTTATTTGGAGGTTATTCCTCTCTTTTTCTTAGAGTGTGTTTACTTTTGCCTGCTTTACGCCTCATTGGTCTTTGATATTTGATACACTTTTTCGTTGTGTGTGTGTGTGTGTGTGTGTGTGTGTGTGTGTGTGTGTGTGTGTTGGAGTGGTGTCGGATTACACTTACAGTTATTTTCTCTCTCTCTTCCCCCTCTATCTATCCCCTTCTCTCTCTCTCTCTCTCTCTCTCTCTCTCTGAATGTATGTCTTGAGAAAACAACATATCATTTTAAAAGAGTAATGCTGAAATAACAGAAAATATAAAATTGAAACACGTGCTGCCAGCACGATATGATGATGATGATGATGATATCAATTTAGTGAAGGGGAATTTAAAATAATGCCCATATACTAAACTAACGTCTGCACGCTACTTCAGATAAAAGAAAAGTAATTTATAGATAAATTTAAACCAAAGTTGAATGAAACATGAATCATACACACACAAATGGACACAAACGTACATTGATATGTATATATATGTATATAACCAACCAATATTTTTTAGTAAAAATAATAACCAGTATATTTCAAACCAGACTACGAAAAAAAAAATGAACACACACACACACATACACGAGCGCGCGCGCACACACACACACACACACACACATACACACACACACACACACACACACAGAGAAAAAAATTAAGAAAAAATCCAATTCTCTTTGAGTACCCAATTAACAAGGTCTTGCGTTATATATGTTCGCTGACGAAAGCAACAAGCTGGAAAGACACGTGTATATAAGAACAAAATAAATAAATAATTCCTAATAAAAAATACAAATCTCTTTGTGGACCTACTCATTTTAACATATTTCTTTCACTCTTTAGACCTACAAGAAAAAATTATACATAAAGATGGAATATATATATATATACAAACATAAATAAATAAATGCATATATATATATATATACCTTCAAGAAAAAAAATTCGGTCACATTAGCATCAAAAATTTATTTCCATCATGTTTAGAGCATTGATATGAATCAATAATTCCAAAATAGATTTAACAGGACTTCTTCAGATCCAATATGGAGATAATGAAAACAGCCAGAATGGAGGTGGTTACAGGAGGGAAGAAGTCTTCTCCCATTAAAGATTATTTCCGGTCTCTGTTTGAGACAATAATAAAATAATGTGGAGACCTAAGTTTTAATTTAATTTCTACAATAATTTAAACTTCATTTTAAAATAACTCTTTAGGTTTAACAATAAAATAGGGAATTACAACAAAACGAAATTATTTTTAAAAAAACATGAAAAGCAAAGACCACAATTTAATCAATAATAGTAATAAATATTTTTCGTTATCGATGGATAGAAGTCAATAATATCAAATTGAGTAAATGTGGCTTTGCTTTTATTTTTCATTTTCTTAAACCATTTAATGGTGTCGTAAGAGTTCTTCCACAAATTACCACTGCAAGTTTTTCTCTCATTAATGACAAAATTTTCAATAATAATTTTTCACACTTTTCTAATTCTGTTTTAGAAGGATTAATCAATCTAGATTGTAATTTATTCTCAAAATTAGGCTTATGGTCATTAAATAGGATATAAGCGTAGAAATACTTGATACCATTTAACTGTGAACAAAAGAATGTTTAAAACTGTATCTACAAAATAAGTTAAGAAATCATATATTTTATATATATTTAAAACAGGATTTCGCTTTAAATAACCAACAATGGTTGATATGCATGAGACCCAACCAAAGCAAATCATTTATATTCAATATATATGTATGAAGAGGATTGGGCATTAAATAACCTATAATGGTTGATATGCCATAAAACCAAACAGACCAAATTGTATGTATTGACTAAATAGGTTAAAACAGGATTTTGCATTAAATACCCTACATTGGTTGATATACCATAAAACTCAACTCAACCAAATCATATATATTTAATGTATATGTATAAAGAGGACTTAGCATTAAATAACCTTTTTATGATTGATATGCCATAGGACCCAATCAAACTAAATCATATATATTTAATATATATGTATAAAGAAGATTTGGCATTAAATGACCAACAATAGTTGATATGCCATAAAATCCAACCAAACCAAATCATATATATATTTAATATATATATATATATATGTATGAGGATAATTAGGCATTAGATAAACAACAAAGGTTGGTATGCCATAAAACCAAACCAAACCAAACCAAATCATATATATTTAAAATATATGTTAAAACAGGATTTGGCGTTTAATAACCAACAATGGTTGATATACCAACAAACCCAACTAAACCAAACAAAACTAACAAAAGTATGATAGCAATATTAGAAACCATTTTATTCTGTGCAAATAAAACTTAGATAGAAAAACGTGAAACCATTTAACAGGGCGCTAACAAATGAGTCCTGGTACGTTTAAAAGATGATGTTACCGACAATCAATTCGCTAAAAAGTTATATGTATTAAGAGGATTTGGCATTAAATAGCCCTCACGAATTTATTGCCATTAAATCAAAACAGCAAACTGGATAAAGGAGACTTATATCACTTTTATGTGTTCGAAATTCTTTTAAATAAGTTCTTTGTTAGTTCTTTATAATCCATGACAACACTATTGAATGTAAACTTAATTAACTTTTAATTAATAAAAAGTAATTAAAGTTTCTGATATTGTAACTATTTAGAAGTTATTTCACTAAAGAAGACACGTTAAAAGAACAAAGTCTTTTTTTAATATTTCATGCATTTACTTACGGAAATATTAGTATATTATGATTTTATGTCTAGACTGGCTTAAATCTATTTTTCCTGTATATACATACATATATATATATATATATATATATATATATATATATATATATATATATATATATATATATATATATTATCACTTCATAATATTCTCAGCAGTGTATATCTTTTACCTGAATTTTAGATTTAAGATATTGATTATTCTCGTTCACACACACACACACACACACACACACACACACACACACACACACACTCATATATACACATATATAAATTTATGTGTGAGTATATATATATGTATAAATGTGTGTGCGTCTTTTTATGAGCGGGTAAATGGGCGAATACACGTGTGCATTTTATGTGTGTGTGTGTGTGGTTGGTTGGTTTGGTTGTGTTTCACGGCGTATCTACAAGTGTAAGTTATTTTTTGCCAAATCCTGTTTTTACATATATATCAAATATATACGAATATGATTTGTACACATTTTGTTGATAAAATTCTTAAACGAGTCAGGGATCTTTTTTGCACACAATCAAATGGTTTCAAGTATTGCTATATAACAGTCACAATTAAACATCAGTCATTTATTTGCACACAGTTTTTTTCTATTTGACGCATAGATAGGACCCTATCAGGTGCTACCACTCAGGGTCAGAGTGGACTTGGGAACAATAACAATGAAGATGTACATTTCTTATTTAATGCTAGCCCATTCGGCTAGGGTTGTAAAACGCACTAACTCCATTTCACCAGAGGAGGAGGACTTCCCAAACGAGTGTCCAAGATATGACACTAAACTGCGCTAGTAAAACGCTTGTCCTGGAGCTCTAAGGAATGTAGAGCGCCAGCTTCATTGCCATTACCCCTATGTCCACTCTGACCTCGAATTGTAGTACCTGTTAGGGTCTCATCTATGGGTAAAAAAGAACTGTTTAACCATTTAACTGTGAGCAAACAAATGACTAATGTCAAATTGAATTGTTACGTAGTAATATATGAAAACAGTTAACTATCAACAAATAAAACTATTCGTGTCAGATACCAGTCTTTGAAACAATTTGAGTATCTTTGAGCAAATGACTGGTCAATATTAAACTTGTATCAATATTGATATTAAAATTGTATCTAAAATGGATCAGAATGATCTATTTTAGATACAAGTTTTCGAAACCATTTAATAGTGCAAACCATAGCAATATTTAATCTTATGCGAATAAAGATGAAATTACCAACAAACTATTCACTTAGAAAATTATATATATATATATATACACTTTCTTTAAGAAAAAAAACAAAGACCGGTTACTTTAGGATTATAGATTTATTTCCATCCTGTTTTGTGTTTCTGATATAAACCAAAAACACGAGAAAAAATATAACAGGACTTCTTCAGATCTTATGGATAAAATAAATCAGAATAGACACGGGATATATATATATATATATATATATATATATATATATATATATATATATATATATATATATATATATATATATATATTATATAAGTAAAGTTGGTGACCGTAGTCGAAGGTAACCCGAAGGCTCCCTTTACATTTGCTACAACAGCGAAGTGTAGGTGAAGGTGCTGCCCCTTTCCCTAGATTGGTCTACCTTACCCTTGATACGTAACTTATTCTGGGTGTTAAGCAAGGATGTATTAAAGCTGCATTTTTTGAGTCTTTGGTATGACTCAACCTGGAATTGTACCCCGGTCTCCTAGGCCATTGGTGAGCTCTCTACCCACTAGGTATGAAATCAAATTAAATTGCAAGTGGTACATAACAATACTTTAAACCTTCATGCAAAGAAAGGATGAATATCATGATGAATGTTTAGCGCTAGAAGTACTAGAAAGCAAATAAATTCGGGATTGTTTAAAATCTAATATACTAATTATTTGTTTACAAATCACATATTTCTTAAGTATTTATATATTTACAGACAGCACTTTGCATTACATAACCTAGAGGGTTTTTATACGCCATAAACCCAAACCATATTTTTCCTCCCGTATAAATTAAGACAATGCTGTTTTGTTGGCGAAGCGTATTTTTTTCAAAGATAATGAGTGAATGCCCTTGAGTGGTTCCTAGGAATTCCTTGCCGCGTTCATTTTTAGATTTTTGGTTGAATAAGAGATCTTAATTGATAAGTAAATGCAACGAGTTTATTAGCAGATTGATGAAAAAACAAATTAAAAAACAAAACAAAAAAAAAACAAACAAATTAATAGAATAAATTCTGGGTTTGTATCATTAAGGGTTTTCGGATTATTTTCTTCATCTTTGTTGTTATTTCTAAAACGTTTCGGCCATTATGTCCTCCGGCCTTCTTCAGGGGTTTGTTGAACTCGGGAACCTACACGGTACTTCGAACTACATTTTTATTGAATCCAGCAAGTCACATAGCGGAAAGGTTATAGGCGTTGGTTCCCTAAGTTTCTAAGAAGATAAGTCTCTGGTTGTGGCAGGTTCAATCCTGATTGCAGGCGAGTAACAATACAGGAATACTTAACACTTGTACCCTATTACGGCTAACGGATTCAGAATAGGTGGATTAGATAAAGGATGTAGATTCCCGAGTTCGAGAAACACCTGAAGAAGGCTGGAGGACATATCGGCCGAAACGTTATGGAAATAATTATAAAGATGAAGACAAGAATACGAAAATCCTTAATGATAAAAATAATCAAGCTTCGTCTCAGAAATTTAGACAGTGAGTAGTTTAGAACATGGTATTTACCGAAAGTTACACATGAACCAATCACGAGAATTATTATTAAGCAGTTAGACATCAAACTAGGACTGTTTACTCTAGAAGAACTCGCATCAGTACTTAGAAAAATTTAAAATAGAAAAGCTGCAGGGCTTGATGAAATTCCCTCAGAAGTATGGAAGACTAGATGACATACCGCTCCGACACTATAATGCAGTTTAAAATCAAAATTCGATAGACAGATAAATGAAGGGATGTATCCTCCCTTTCCCTAAAAAGAGCGACCTCAGATTTGCAAAGAACTACCGAGGTATAACACTTACGTCCATAGCAGCCAAAATAAACAATGCCCTGCTACGCAACCGTATAGAACCCAAAAATGACAACATTTTTAGGAAGAACGAAAATGGCTTCCGGAGAAATAGATCCACGACCTCACAAATATTGACTATCCGTAGAATTCTTGAAGGCGTACTGGCAAAAAACCTACAGGAGACAATATCATTTGTCAACTTTACCAAGGCGTTTGATTCCATTCACCGAGAGAAGATGGAGCAATTTCTACTCGCATAGGGCCAACCAAAAGAAACCGTCGCAGCCATAATGATTCTCTATAGAAACACCAAAGTGAAAGTACGTTTTCCAAATGGAGACAGACTACTTCGACATTGTGGTTGGAGTACTGCAAGGAGACATACTTGCCCAATACCTTTTTATCATCTATCTAGACTACGCATTGAGAACATCGATCGATAAAATCAAAGAAAACGGTTTCGAGCTGACAAAGAAAAGAACCAAACGGTACCCTGCAAAAACAATTACCGACGCCGACTATGCTAATGACATAACGATTCGGGCAAATGCACCAAGCCAAGGCCGAACCATGCTGCATAGTCTGGAACGAGCTACCGCAAGCATTGGCCTCCATGTCAATGTACACAAAACGGAATATATGTGCTTTAATCAAACAGGTGACATTTTCACACTAAACGAAACTCTGAAACTAATAGACAAGTTCACCTACTTAGGAAGCAGTATCTCATTGACCGAAACTAATAAAGGTATGGACATCTATCAACAGCCTATCGGTCATATGGAAGTCAGACCTGACCGATAAAATGAAACACAATTTCTTCCAAGCAGCGATGGTGTCGATACTGCTATATGGAAGCACTACATGGATGCTAACTAAGTGGCTGGAGAAAACTACACAAGAATGCTGCGAGAAATACTGAACAAGTCCTGGAGGCAACAACCCACAAAGCAGCAGCATTGCGGCCACCTACCACCCATCACGAAAACTATCCAAGTTAAACGAACCAGTCATGAAGGACACTGCTGGAAATGTAAGGATGAGCTCATAAGTGATGCACTCCAATGGACCCCTTCACATGACTGTGGAAAAGCAGTGCGACCCGCTCGAACCTACATACAGCAGCTCTGTGAGGATACGGGGTGTAGCCCTGGGGATCTACTGGAAGCGATGAAAGATTGGGAGGAGTGGAAAGAGAGTGTCAGGGATATCCGTGCTGATGGCGCAACAAAATGAGATGATGAACTTGATATCAGATGGTAAATCGGAAAAGCTTTCTAAACATCACAGTGACACGCCAATTATCGACTATAAGATTTTTTCATTAACTTTAAAAAATTTTCTTCTTTCAAGAAACATACCATTGACAGAAATGGAATCAAAATATATTTGCTTTCACATCTTCATAGTTGGATTTATCCGATCTCCCGCCCAGCGGAGTTTGGAAACAAGGTCATTTTATTACGGAAGCCTCGTATATATATATATATATAGGCTCGCTCACTCTCTCTCTCTCTCTCACACACACACACAAACACAGACAACACATGGGCCAGAATATACCGAGTGCATCTCTGCAAAAGGATAAGACTCCCCCAACGAGTATCCTCGATATGACACTAAACAATCTAATGGTGAGACTCCAGTAAAGAGGGAGTTTGTGGGAATGTGGAGTACCCTTTTATTGCCATTGCTCCAGATACACAATGTTCTGGAGCTGTAGCTCCTGATAGAGTCCTATCTATGGGTCAAAAAGAACTAAACCGTGTACTTATACTAAATTGAATTGTTTGATATAGAACTGTTTATATGTACAAAAATGGATTTGGCATTAAATAATCTTCAAATAACCTATATGACATAAAACTAAACCAAACAAAACACGGACACGCATCCATATATACGAGGATCATTAGATAAGTTTCCAGACTTTTTTCGTATGGACACTTTTATTGATAGTACACACATGAAACTCTACCCCACTTCGGCAACTTCGGGGTGTCCTCGTGGTGTAATGGTTAAAGCGATGAGCTGCGAAATCGTAGTACGCGAGTTCGTACTCCAGTCGCGCTATTACGTTCACTTTCGGGCAAATACCCTTGGGAAAGGTATGAACCCCCTTATTCTCCCTCCAGCTATGGGTAAATAGTAGGACGGACTAGGTTCTTCAGCCTTGGTGAGGCAACTAGTCTAGGAGAAGGAAAACTCTGAATTCAAAACCTGTTAAACTCCGCTTAAAAATTGACCTTGTGTCATACCCTGCCCGAGCGGAGGGGTTGGTAAATAGTACCCCACTTCGAAGGAATCTGCAATGCACTTATACCATTCCAACAACTTCTGGAATGCCCCACTGAAGTCCTCTTGTGTGAGTGTGTCAATGATCTTCGTCACAGCCTCTTTCATCTCCTCAATTGTCTCATAACGACAGCCTCTGAGCTTAGGGAATAAGCAAAAGTCACAGAGAGCAAGGTTTGGACTATAGGGAGGGTCAGGAACTGTCGTGATAACCATCTTGGTCAAATAGTCTGTGACAAGGATAGACTTGTGGACTGGTGCATTGTCCTAGTGGAAATGCTACTGACCCGATTTGAAGAGTGCTGACCACTTCCGACGGAATCTCTTTCTGAACTCCCTTAAAACCTCAACATAGTAACCCTAACCCGAAACCTTTGGCCTATCAACTCCGGTGTATTGACTTCCTTACTCTTCCAAGACCTCTCACCATCCCTCACAGACTCCCTGCCTTCCTTGAATCTCTTATTCCACTCAAAAACTGATGCTCGATCCATGCAAGATGGTCGAAAAGCAGTCTGAAGTATTCCATACGTTTCTGTGTCATTTTTTTCTAAGTTTAAAACAAAATTTTATGGGATATCGTTCTTCTAAAGTGTCCTCACGACCAGATTGCATATTTGAAATTCACCAGCTGTGACAATCAGGCTTTAGTAGGATGTATTCCAATTGCTGCTGTAGCTGTTCATTTGAACCAGAAATCAAAAATATTGGTCAGTCATCTCATAAGACGTATAGCAATAACATAGTAATTTCAAGAGTCTACGACAATTTGAAATTCCTGTTAAAAAAAAAAGTCTGGAACCGGGAATATTAAATATATATGATTTGGTTTGATTGGATTTTATGGCATTTCAATCATTGTAGGTTATTTAATGCTAAGTCCTCTTTATACATATCCCTTAAATATATATGGTTTGCTTTAATTGGATTTTATGGCATATCCAGTTTTAACCTATTAAGTAAATATATATAATTTGGTTTGTTTGGTTTTATGGCATCTCAACTATTGTAGGTTATTTAATGCCAAATCCTCGCTATACATATATATTGAATATAAATGATTTGGTTTGGTTGGGTCTTATGTATATCATCCATTGTTGGTTATTTAAAGTGAAATCCTGTTTGACATATATATAAAATATATGATTTCTAAACTTATTTTGGAGATACTATTAAAACATTCTTTTGTTCACAGTTAAATGGTTTCAAGTATTTCTACGCAAGTATTTTAATTACAATTAACCATTCGTTTGTATACAGTTAAGTGGTTTCGAGTATTGCTAGGGAACATAGCAATAACATACTGAATTTTCAATAGTCTACTACGATTTTAGATGCCTGTACAAAAAGTCTGGAAACTTATCGAATGGACCATATATATATATATATATATATATATATCATCATCATCATGTCGCGCCGTCTGCGCGGATATCCCTGACCGTCTCTCGCCATTTCTCCCTATCACTCATCGCCTCCGGCAGGTCTTCAGGATTACAACCCGTGTCCTCACATAGCTGCTGTATGTAAGTTCGTGCTGGTCGTCCCACACTTGCACATCCATGAGTGGGGGTCCACAGCACTCCCACAGACACCCATAAATAATATATATATATATATATATATATATATATATATATATATATATATATATATACTGGGGGTGTCTGTGGGAGAGCAACAGTACCTCTCTTCCATTTCTTTATTTTTCTCATTACTTTTATTCCTTTTTCTCTATTTTTGTCTTTTTTCCATTTATACTTCATTGGCTTTATCACTTCTTTTCGTTTATCGCTTAATTTCTTCTTCTTCTTTTTCCTCTTCTTCTTCTTCTTCTTCTTCTTCTTCTTCTTCTTCTTCTTCTTTTGCTGCTACTGCTGCTACTGCTGCTACTGCTGTTCATTTTGTTATTTTCCTCCATTTATTTCTTTTTCTCGTTAATTTTCTTCTTATTTCTCCCATTCTCTTTCTTTTTCTTCATTTTCTTTTCTTTTTTTTTATTCTCCTCCATTTGAAGCACATGATGAGTTTTCTATTCCAATAAGTGGTCAAAAGTAGATGGCAATGAATTCTTTTTCGGGTTAAAATAAGTTTTCCCTAAAATTGATTCTACGGAAAGAAAAGAATGAAATGATATAAAAACTATATGAGAATATTACGAGAGAAAAATACATAAACAAATAGAGGGCGAAAATTATATTTAAAAGAAAGAAAGGAAGATTTTAAAGAAAGAAAGAACGAAAGAAAGACAGAAAGAAAGATTTTTCAAAGGAAGAAAAAACAAATGAAGAAAGCAATAACATTCGGAAAGAAAGAAAATCAGAAAGAAAGAAAATCAGAAAAAAAAAAAAGAAATAAAGAATATAAAAATCAAGAAAGAAAGAAAGAAAGAAAGAAAGAAAAATTCAAGAAGAGAGAAAGAAAGAAAGAAAATTTGAAAAGAAAGAAAAATATAAAAATTCGAAAAGAAAGAAAGAAAGAAAAAAGAAAGAAATATTTTTAAAAGAAAGAAAGAAAGAATGAAACGAAAAAAGAAATAAAGGAGCCAAAAACATTTGAAAAAAAGAAAGAAAGAGAGAAAAAAGATATAGATGAACATTTTAAAAGAAAGAAAGAAAGAAATAAACATTTTGAAATGCCAGAAAAAAGAAAAAAGAAAGAAAAAAGAAGAAAAATGTATAAAAAAGAAAGAAAAAGGAATGAAGCAATTAAGGAGAGAATAAACATGAAAATAAAAAATGAAAATAAAAAAAAATTGAATGTCCAGTTTACGGAAAGAAAATTGATTGAATCTAGTCGATAATCCTGGCAACCAATCGATATCTACGATGATGACCCTGTTTTTTCGTTTTTGGTTTTGCTTCATCACAACTCAGGAGTACGAATGTTCCCAAAAACCTAATCCCCTCCCTATGACGTGTTGAGTCTCTCTCTCTCTCTCTCTCTCTCTCTCTCTCTCTCTCTCTCTCTCTCTCTCTCCAGTACGTTGCAGTTTGTCTTGGAAATGGTGCGCGTAGACTTGAAATATCTACTAGCATGATTTACGATTAAACAATTTGATAATGCGGAAACCTGCACCAAAGAAAAGATTAAAACGCCTGAGGGGTTTTTATAGAACACTATTTGCACTGTCTTTATCTGCTCTACAGAACTCCAGCGGTACAAAACTTTTGACACAAGCAACAGTTGCACAAATTGCAGTACCTTGACAGTCTCCGAAGTTAATAGAATTAAAAGAAGCAGAAACTTTAAAGAAATAAAATAACATTAACCACAACAGCAGCAGCTGCATCAACAAATACAAGAAGGTCGAAACAAATAAAGAAACGTAAATATTAAAAGAAAGATGATCAAATCGCAGAAAAAGGGAAGGAAGCAAAAGAAAGAAAGAAAGAAAGAAAGAAAGAAAGAAAGAAAGAACGTTATCCTTTTCACTGCTGAGGGCTTACATTGAAAACAGAGGTAGAAAAAAAAGAAGAGACAAGTAGATGGAAGAAAAGCAATTTGAAGAAAGAAAGAAAGACAGACAGAAAAAAAATTGAGATGAACAAGAAAGAAAGACGAAAACGAAAAAAAGAAAGAAAAAAGAAAAAGAAAGAAAAATACGAGCAGGGAGGTATCAAGTACGTTTTTTGAGTCTTCTGTATGACTCGACCTAGGATTGAACCATTGTCTCCTGGACCATTGGCGAACACTCTACTCATTAGATCAATGGCCTGGAAAATATGCGGTTTGAAAAAAAGAAAGAAAGAAAGAAAGAAAGAAAGAAATGAGCAGATCAAAGAAGATTCTAAAAGAAGAGAGAATTGAAATATCGAGAACGAAAGAAAGAAAGAAAGAAAGAAAGAAAGAAAGAAATGAGCAGATCAAAGAAGATTCTAAAAGAAAGAGTGGCAATATCTGCCCTACGCAAATTTGAACTCAGATAGCCGAATCTATTTCGTACGACAATGGCCATTATACTAAGCGTGACATCATAGTACATAGTTAGTTCGCTTCTTCCTAGACGCCCAGTTTTTCTGGCTTTATGCATTCGTAAATAATAAAAGTTTCTTTTATTTAATATATCACGAAAACAGTGTAAAAACTCAAACTCCGTTTCAAAATTTAGAAAAAGTTTAAAGCGATCAATTCTCTCTGGGGTATAAGTTTTATGTTTGGTTTGGTTTCTTTGTTTAATGGGTTATTTAATATCAAAGCTATTCCCGCAGAACACACGGTGATACTATCTAATCCATATCTGGGTAGATAAAGGGGCTCATGCCTTTCCTTTGGGTATTAGTCCGAAAATGAACGTAATAGCTTGACTTGAGGTCGTACTCGGTTATTTCAAGGCCACAGTACAGTAAGTTAGGATGTATATCACCTAAAATACTGGGGGTATTTTAGGTGATATACATCCTAACATAATTTTAGCTTATTCAAAGCATTGGTAATTGGTCAAGTGTCAGAGGAAAATACCACCTGTCCTCGTAGTCAAGTTTCTTCACGAACGGAGGAAAGTGTGATGATAATGAGGTCTCTCTTGGTTGGTTTGGTTGGTTGTTTGGGTTTTATGGCGTATATACCTTTGTAGGTTATTTAACGCCAAATTCTGTCTATATGTATATACCTTTTACCAATGAATAATTAGTAGGCAAACTTTTTTATATGCAGGATTTCACTTGTTTGCATATGATTAATCAGGTTTAATTCGTCATATTTTTTCGTAAAACCCTTTTTCTCGTAAGAAGGACAGAACGTCATCTATTTTGATGTTTTCGAACAATTCGGTTAAACTAGTTACTTTGAAAAATCGCTATTAGAATGTATTTAACCGTGCAAGTTGTCTGACACGTCAAACACTGTGGTTGTGGTTTCTGTTTCAGTATGAAAGCGTGAGTAAGCCTTGTATGACCAATGCGCAGTCGGGATATAGCAACTTGTTCTCTTCTCGATCCTCTAAAAGCTGGTCTCCATTCTCCCAAGGTAGGCTGAATTTGGAAGAGTTTATTATTGATTTTCATGTCCCATCGTTGATCAGCTGATTTTCAATCAATTTTGTCACCCCACCTAAAAAAGGGAAGGGTTGCTACTTTCTATCACATTCTCTGTGAACAAGTTTTAGGACAAAAAGTTTTAGACTTCATCGTAAAACAGCCCACTTCAATGAATTTTGCCACCCCACCTACAAAAGGGAAAAGTTGCTACTTTCTATCACATTCTCTGTGAACAGGTTGTGGGACCAAATTTATAGCCTTCATCGTAAAACAGTCCACTTCAATCGGTTTTACCTCCTCCTCCAAATCAAAACCGAGCTGTGTGATTGCTATTCTAAAACTCGAGAGCAAGCAACAAGTCATGTCGAACCCAACTGAAGGGTGTGTCAGTTGAAGACTTCCAAGGTGTTTCTGCAAATGGAAATAACTCCTTTATCAAGAGACTTGTTGTCAAATGAAAAATAGTTGATTCGTACTTAAATGTGTATATATGTGAATGTGTGCGTCAGTGTGTGTGTGTGTGTGTGTGTGTGTGTGTGTCTGCGTGTAGATCCGTGTATGTGCCTTCGTGTGTTCGAATTTGTGTACATGTGTGTGTGTCATATCTGTGTGTATGTGTGTTGGCTTGTAGATCCGTGTATGTGCCTGCGTGTGTTCGAATTTGTGTACATGTGTGTGTGCCATATCTGAGTGTCTGAGTGTGTGTCTGTATGTGTGTGTCTCTACGTATGTCTTTTTTGCGTCTGGGAATGTCTGAGTGTATCAGTGTGTATCTGTGTGCATATCTATGTAAGTATCCGTGTTTGTGTGTTCATGTGTTTGTGTCTATGTGTGTGTGTATGTGTGAGTGCGTGCATATGTGTGTGTCTGTATGTTTGTGTCAGTGTGTATGTTTTTTCGTGTGTCTGTAAGAGAGTCTGTGTGTGTGTGTGTGTGTGTGTGTGTGTGTGTGTGTGTGTGTGTGTGTGTGTGTGTGTGTACATGCATATGTGCGTGTCTGTGTCTGTGAATATGTGCATGTGAGTGTGTCTTTGTGTATATCTTTTTGTATCTCTGTGGGTGAGTCTGTTTGTTTGTTTGTGTGTGTGTGTGTGTGTGTGTGTGTGTGTGTGTGTGTGTGTGTGTGTGTGTGTGTGTCGGTTTCTATGCTTTTGTGTGTGTGAGTGTGTATTTGTGTGTGTCTATGCTTGTGTGTGTGTCTGTGTATGAATCTGTATGTGTGTGTGTGCGTGCATGCATCTGTGTGTTTATACATGCGTTTTTTGTTAGTGCGTTCGTCTGTACGTGTGCGTGTCTGTCTGTGCCTGTTTTTATGTTTCCATGTCTATACGTGTGTGCGTGTGTGAGTATATGTGTGTATGTGTATGTGTGTGTGTGTATGTGTATGTATGTGTGTATGTGTGTGTGTAACATAATAAGTGTCATTACTTAATACACTGGCATTGTAAATAAAACCAAAGACTTGAAAAAAAAAGATGTCGTAAAAATGAAGGAAACATTCGAATAAAAAAATAAAAAAAGAAATAAACACGTGTTGACTCGTAAAATAAAAAGGTAAATCAAGATTTAAGTACCCCCCCCCAAATAAATGGAAAAAAACAAAAAAACAAAAAGGAAAACGAAAAAGAGGAGAGATGAAAGAAAACCAATAGAAATAGGAAAACTACATTATTTCGTATGGATTTTGCTATTGAAACATTCTAACAAAAAATATTCTAAGTCGAAATAGGATAAACTAGGGAGTAAATAAAATGTAATAATCAGAGAACAGTCAAAAAATTTTAAAATAAATGAAAGAATGGAAAAAATGCAACGAAACTTGGTAAAAAAGAAATGTACTTAATATCAAGTGTTTTTTTTAAATCCTGATATAACAGAAATAGCAATAAGCTACCAATTCGAATACCTCACTCCTTCCCTCTGTTTAGTAACTGAGGACCATGATGATATAGATTTTCCTATTTAAGAAAGAGTGAGTTATACATAGTTATATATATTCGACTACCAAACCTACATGAATGAGTTCGAGTCTAATTCGGTGCCCCATTAAAAAAGCCTTGTGCCACATCCAAACAAAAAACCTAGCAAATTACTAAATGTTCTCCGACGAAACCAACAAGCAGGAAACATACACGTATGTAACAACGAAATAATTATCAAAAAATAGAAATCTCTTAGTGGAACAATTTATTTTGAAATATTCACTATTTTTCTCTTTGGAAAAACAAAAAAAAAAAAGAAAAAATACATATATATAAGTTAAGTTAAGTTGTCGACCGTAGTCGAGGGTGTCCCGAAGGTCCCCTTTTCAATGGCAGTACAACTTGGCGGACGGGAGAGTGCTACTCCATTCGTTTGTTTGGTTCACTTTAGCCTTTATCCGTACCTTATAATGCTGGGTGTTAAGGCAGGCGGTATCAAGTAACATTTTCGAGTCCTTGATATGACTCGACATGAGATTGAACCCTGGTCTCCCAGACCATTTGGCAAACAATCTACTCATTAGCTTACGTTGGTCGGTATTCAAATTAATCATCTCTTACCAGCCGAAACTGACAGTTTATTCCTTGGGAAATGTTGTCAGTGACTAATCCCTTAAATGGAATTTTCAGCTTTCTCGTAGACTTGATAAACAATCTCTCTCTCTCTCTATATATATATATATATATATATATATATATATATATATAGTATGTGAAGTACGTCTAGGTGTTGCCCGGTGTGTGGGGATGTAGAATACACCGAGTGCATCTCTACAGAGAGGTAAGACTCCCCCAACGAGTGTCCAGGATATGACACTAAACAATCTGATGGTAAGGTTCCAGTAATGCTGTATTTGGGGGAATGCACAGTACACTTTCATTGCCATCGCTCCCTGGTCCACTCTGGTCCGGAGTGGTAACACTTGATATGATCCTATCTGTGGGTCAAATAAAACCAAAGGTATACTTATGCTAAACTGAATTGTTTGAAATAGAATTGTTTTGACATTTAAATAGCGTACTGATGCTAAACTGAATTGCTCGAAATATAACTGTTTTTGTATGCAAAACTGAATTGTTCTAAACAGAATTATTGTTGACTTTGAAATTGTACTTACGTTAAGCTGAATTGTTTAAAATAGAACTGTTTTGAAATTCAACTGTGTGTAAACAAAAACAACATTTATAAAAAAACTGAATTGTTTAAGATATAACTGTTTGACTAAACTGAATAGCTTGAAATAGAAATGTTTTTGACAATTCAACAGTATACTTATACTAAACTGAATTGTTTGAAATAGAACTGTTAATTTGTATGAGAATGGATTTGCCATTAAAGTATCTACCAAGGTTGATATGGCATAAAACCCCAACAAACTAATATTTAAGTGACTCAACCGAGTTACAGTTCACAAAAGGATACAACCGAACCAAGCAAATTAGGTGGTAGCAACATCTCTAACAAACATTCTCTACATTGCCATGATACAGACAAGTAAGTTACAGGAGGAGAAAATGTTTTCTAAGGGGAAGAAAGGTGAAAAATTAAAAAAAGAACAAAAAGGAGAAAAGAGAAAAAAACGAAAACTGCAATAAATATTTGTGTAATTATTTTGCCACTTAAATATTGCAATAAAAATGAATAAACTAGAAGAAAATTAGACAAACAAAGAAAGAAGTAGGAGGGAAAAAAGAGGGGTATGCAAAAACAAGGGAGTATAATGGAACAAGACGAAGCAGAAAAGCAAAAACAGAAATCTGAACTGATTTTTTCAAAATTGGACGGGTTAAGATCAAAGACAGGAAATTTAAAGAAAATGATATTTTAAAGGAAATAATACAGAAATGCCACTTAAGAAAAGGATTTATGGCGGAGGGCGAATGAATTTTAATGCCATATCAACTCGTTCCGGTTTATTCTATGCCTAGAGGTGAAGTAATCGCGTTCACATTCATTTGTTGTTTTTTTTCATGATCTTGTTATTTACTAGATTGTCCTTCGTCGAACGCTCTTTAGTCACAAATCTCTGAGGTCCACCTTGGGTTCATGCTGGATTTGTGTTATGCTAAACACCTGGTCCCAGGGCCTTCACTCCAGACAATGCCTACTTAGTAGGCCTGTGTTTATAACTTGTCGCCTGAAACGCCCCAATATGGAGAATGCGCAAGCATGCATTTTAAATTGACATGTATCAGTCTCAATTAGTGCGTGGCCTCCCTCTCCTTGTGTCAAATCTGGCCTGGTGAGAGGCTAGTTAAATGTCTAATACGGAAAGTTCTACAGTTTTACTATTCTTGAATGGCGATATATCACAAAAATGAACTGGCTCATTGTTGCTTAACTTCAGTGATCTGATATGGACCGGTGCTTCAGCGTGACTAGAGCGTAGGTAAAAAATACATATGGGTTTTTATACGTTTTTGTCTTATTTTTCAATTGCTTTTTAACTTGATGTCTAGTCCGCATCTTACACATAGAATTTATATAATGATTTATCAAATGTAATTAAGAAATGTGAATTTGTTGTGGAAAATAATGTTTACTGTCCATTGGAGTTATTCTCCTCTCAGTATCTGCAGCAGTTTCCGTGAAAATAAACAAGAGGCTTTACTTTCGGAGCGTTTTTCATAAACAAATTCCCTCTAAAATTTGCATTTCAACTTTTTTGATTGACTACTATATATATATATATATATATATATATATATATATATATATATATATATATATATGCACACTAACAATTTATTATTTTAAAAAAATAATTTTTTCTAAACCAAATATTCAAGATAATTTATATCTGAAATTAGCACTGTTAAAATTATAAAAAATAAATCTTGAAACTCATACTTAAACAATTAAAAAAAAAAAGGTTTGATCAGTCGACTGCTGGAATGAAATAGATTTCCTCCCTGCGCGACACCTGGCAGCACCAGAACAGATTTAACTGCATATTCGTAGTAAAGATATTCAATGTGCCTCTTGTATTGATTACCCAAAGAAAAAGCTATTCTTAAGCTGCATACAGGTTTGAGAAAATCCTTAATTCTATTTTTATATTCAAATTTTTGGGTAGTTGTTTCTTAAAAGTTTTTTGCACACAATTTATGATGTCAAGTATTCCTGTACATTATTGGGGTGTCCTTGTGGTGTAATGGTTAAAGCGATGGACTGCGGATCGTTGTAAACGAGTTCGAACAAGTCGCGCTATTATGTTCACTTTCGGACAAATACCCTTGTGAAAGGCATGAACCCTCTTAGCTATGGGTTAAATAGAACTACTACTGTTCTTTTCGAAGATTGGCTTTGGCACTAAATACCCCACGAAGATTGATATGCCATTAAACAAAGACAATAAAGCGAACCTATTCATTATAGATAATTTATAAACTGTCCTATCCTTTCATGTCTTTTAATGTAATAATATCTACACAATTATATGGTTTCAAGTAATTATATACTTTTAATAATAATCATTTGTTTTCACACAGTTACATGATATCAAGTCGAGTGTTTCAATATACATGGGACGCATGTGACAGCTAATAATTCTACCAATAATAATGCTGTGTTCTATTTTGTTCCAGAATTTAAAATAGTATACGATAATAACTATTAATCCTCGATCACCATGCCTTGGACAAGAGAGGAAAAATATTTTACGTCACTACTTTTTCGAAAGAAAATCATTAAAAAGTATAGTCGCAAAAATTTGAAGAAAGTTTAACTTCAACAATTATCCCCAGAAAAGCTAAATTTACCATTGGGTATGTTATATACTCAATATGCAGATTCACATCTACATACACGCACATATATATGTAGAAGAATTCACAACGACACAATGATAAAGACGCACGCAGGAAGACTTCTTTAACAAAACATTTACCTCTCACTTTATTTGTAAGGGTTCGAAAAGATTATTCAAGGTTTGCGTGTGAGAGGGATCTGCAGACCGAACAGAAACTGCAATATTCTGACCCCCACTCTTATGGCCGTCAACGTTGTGTCTTTCTCGTTCTCCTGATGCTCAACCGGAGGCCCAGGTCCCACTCTGCTGGGTGATGGCTTTCTTTACTTCATCTTATCAACATATTCTCTGGACCCCAACTCATCAGGGCCCCAAGCCCCTTCGGCCTGGTGTGGCTTTCCCTATCACAACTCGTCTAACTCCCACTCCAGCTCTA
Organism: Sepioteuthis lessoniana; assembly: GCA_963585895.1. Classification (NCBI taxonomy): domain Eukaryota; kingdom Metazoa; phylum Mollusca; class Cephalopoda; order Myopsida; family Loliginidae; genus Sepioteuthis; species Sepioteuthis lessoniana. Next base: position 52,781,199 of record OY757926.1, on the reverse strand, counting down.
ACTGCAACTGCCACTTGACTTCTGTCTTGACTGAGTTATATTATAGTTCAACGCCCACTCGATCGCCCACTCGATCTTTGAAATCGCATGTTTGATCGTCATCAAGCGGAAATAACTGTCATGCAGTTCACAGGTCACTCTCTTCCGGTGCGTCAGTCTATGAGTGTACCATGGGAATATTTTACATCGTCCCATTTCATCAGCCAATTTCCGCCCACGCGATTTCCTCTCATAACTGCCATTAGAACGCGTCACTTCCTTCCGGTGACTCACCTTGGAATGGCATTTTTGGCCGGGTCAAAGGCCAAAATACAACAGGTACACAAATTTCAAGTCACAGGGTCACTAAACAACCTCAACAGGAAGGCATAAAATCCCAGATCTAGCAGGAAGTTGACAGCAAGATGTCAAAACAATGTGAATGCTATGAGAGATTCTGTCGGAAGGAGTCCGAAAAAGTCCCTCAGAGGTCGTTCCCACGTTTAACGTGCAGTGTTGCAAAGAATCTTAAGAAGGATCTTCTGCTGTACCCATTCAGAATCCAGATCAAGCATTAACTCACACCAGCTGTCATGGAGTTTCTTATCTCATAATAAATTATTATCCTATTAATGGGTTGCAACTATATTGAGACACTATGTATTCTTACCTAATATAAGTATTCTATACACTGTTTTATGGTCTCAGATATTTCTATCGCATACACATAACTATGAAAGTAAATATAGATCTAAATCCGACAGGATGAAGAGAGCAGAAAAACAGAATAAACTAAATAGGTGAAATTATTGTAATGTAAAGCCAACGTTAAACGTTTCAGTTTCAGTAACCTTTGATATCAGGAGAATCATTCACTGTTATCTCGACAAGCATCCATCACTGTGTGAACAATTCTCCTGATATCGAAGTCCTGATGAAGGTCATTGAAACCGGAATGTTTAACGTTGGCTTCCCTCTGTGGTTTCAAGTAATTATATCAAATTAATAATAACTTGCTTGCACAGTCACATGATATCAATTATTCCTCTCTAATTCAATTTAACCCAGTTGTCTGGAGCTGTAGAATACACCAACAGCATCCTTGTAGAGGGGCAAGACTCTCCAAAAGAGTTTCCTGGATATGACACTAAACAATCTGATAAAGAGTCTGCAGAAAGGCTGGAGCTTCACTCCCAGGGTCACTCTAGGCCGAAGTGGTAACACCTGATAAAGTTCTATTTATGGGTCAAGTAGAACTGTTTGAAATTTAAACTGATTGCAAACAAATGACATGATAAACTGAAATGTTTGAAATTGAACTGTTTAATCCTTTAACAGTGTGCAAACAAACGACTTGTGTTTAATTGAATCGGTAGTGATACAATATTTGGAACCATTAAACTGTGGGTAAACAAAAGATTAATAGTAAATACGAATTTCGGGGAATGCTGAGTATCCCTTCATTGCTGTTGCTCCCAGGTCCAGTCTGGTCCAGAATGGTTAGACCTTATAGGGTCCTATGTATGGGTCAAATAGAACTATTTAAATCTTGGCGGTGAGCATACACATGACTCATGCTAAGCTAGAAATAGAACCGTTTGTTTATTCAACTGTATGAAACAAATTACTGATATTTAATTGAATTGTTAATGATACATAACAATACTTGGAAGCATTTAACTTTGACTTTTGCTTACAAATCATATATCTAATATATATGAATAAGCTGGATTTGGCATTAAATAACGGACAAAGGTTGATCTGCGAAAATATATATGTATACATAAGTCAATATTCCGACTTGTGAAACATTTGGCCAGAATTATCCCAAAACTCGAAACAAACGAATAATAGTTCCAGAGATCATACTCCTTTTCAGTTGGTCTTAATTAATTTTTCAAAAGTATAAATAAATGATAATTGAAAAAGTTTTAAATAAAAACAATTGAAACCTGCTTAGCGCAACGGTTATCATTATTGGAAAATGGAATCGGTGATCCGTGTTCAAATACAAGACGCAGTAGGAAATCCCTTTATCTAAAAGTGTTAGGAAAGCCTGAATCTATCCCTTTTCTTCCCTGCTATGTGTAAATAGTAGGGAAAACTGGGTTTGTTAGCTTTGGTTAAGCAACCAGCATAGGAGAAGGAAAAATCTAAATTCAAACCAGCTTTACTCCATTTAAAAATTAACCTTGTGTCATATCCACTGCGTGGCGGTTGAGTTGGGCAAATTTATATTTTGTTTATTTGCAACAAGTTTTGAGATTAGCAAATTAAAAAGAAATCGCCCAAAAATATAATTTGCTAAAGTGGCTTAAAAGAGGTACGATGCCTAAATGAACAAGACCGATCAACGTAAATTAGGAGGAAACATTTTTTAAGCTTGACTAAAATCTCTTATAAATATTTTCTTTAATAGAAAAGGGAAAAAAAGACAGACAAACTCGTAGGTTATCGTCTCGCAAAAAAAATTCATGTAATAGAAAAAAAAGTAATTTATATTGTCAGCTTTTTGTTTCATCATTTGGGCTTTGTTAATAACAAAAAAAGACAGCGAAATAAATTAAATAAATAGGGAACAAAGTAAAATGGATGACAAGGTTTTATAAAAACAAAATTGGAATGGGACGAACGGAACGAAACGAAGACAAATACGGGCAAAAGAAAACAGAAAAGAAAAAGTAGCGAATAAAAAAATGGCTTTATTTTGCGGAGAGTCGATCATGTGTAATCAAACGACGAGAAATTTGGAATGGAAAAGAAAGGGAAGGAAAAAAGGAATGAAAGTTGGTTGAAAGGTAACAAGGGAAAATTTTACAGAAAGTAAATTTAACTGAAGGAAATCGAGAACTGTTACGAAAAAAATATAAGTAAACAAAAGAATCTTAAGAAATAAAACGATTTTATTAAATCATGAAAATAAATAAATGAGCAGTGAAAAAGAGATGATAGAAAAGGAAAAGGCTGGTAAAGAAAAAGAAAAAAAAAATTAAAAAAGAAAGAAAGAAAAAAAAAGCGTTTACAAAGAGAATGAAGAAAAAAGAAAATAGAAAGAAAAATGATAACGAAATAATAAAGCAAAAATAACGGTTTGTTGTCTGGATTTAATGGCATATCAACATTCTTGGGTAATCTAATGCCAAATCCATCTTTATAAAAGAACAGCCGGGATACTATTAACCCATAACTGATATACTTAGGATTTTCATACCTTTTTTCAAAGATATTATTCTGAATGTAAAGGTAATAACGTGATTGGGGCTCGAACTCGCTTACTACGATATCACATTCCAGTACATAAGCCACCACGTCACGGGTGGGGGTTTACCCTGAAAAAGAAAGGGACAAAATGAAGAGATGAGTTGATAGAAAAGTACTAGTTTGAAGAAAGAAAGAAAGGAAGAAAGAACGTTAGTCTCTAAGAAACTGGGGACTCAGTCTAAAAAGGAAGGGAGAAAAAAGAGTCAGGTAAACAAAAAGGAAGCAGAAAGAAAGAAAGAAGGAAAGAAAGAAAGAAAGTGAAAAGAAGAAAAAAGAAAGATAAAATTACGAGTAAAAATAAAAAGGAAAAAAGGAATAAACTTGTTCAAAGAAAGAAAGAAACGGCAATCTACAAAGAAAAAGTAGATGGAAAAAATATGGATTGAAAGAAAGAAAGAAAGAAAGAAAGAAAGAAAGAAAGAAAGAAAGAAAGAAAGAAAAAAACGAGCAGATGAAAGAAAATTCTAAAAAAAGAAAGAATGGAAATATCTAGAAAGAAAGAAAGAAAGAAAGAAAGAAACATTAAAAGAATGAAAAGCGAAACGTGAAAGAAAGAAAGAATGAAACTATTCAAAAAAAAGAAGCTGTTATATGAAATAGACAATGATACAAGTAGATGAAAAAAGAAAGAGGCAATTAGATTAGTTTTGTTGATCGTGTCGCAAAAATGTAAGCACACTTTAATCAGACACTGAGTTTTCCTAAAAGGAAAGTCCAGTTACACAGAACACTGATAGTCCTCATCAGATTGTAACCCCAGGTGCATAAGATCCGAATTCTGAGGTGCCCTGTTTTGCAATTGTGGCATTTTATTGACCCATTTACCTTTATTGCACAAAACGTGAAACAATCGATGAGTTGAAAGCAGAAATTGAAAGTGAATTCACCCAAATACTAAATGAAATATTATGTGAAGTCTGCAATTCGATATCTTTGGATTATCAGCCAGTGTCTTAATTAGAATGGTCATCAGTTTGAACACCTACGTTAACTCAGTAATGTTTTCAATTCTATCTGTTTCCATTTTCAACAGTGCTTTAATTAGAATGGTCATCACTCTGAACACCTATGATTAATCATCGATGTTTATAATTCCCTCTAATTATGTTATTTGCTGTGATATAAACAGAAAAGTCATCAGTTTGATCACTTGTGATAAATAAGTGATGTTTGCAATTCGGTCTGTTCACGTTATCAGAGCCTTAAACAGAATGGTCATTAATTTGTACTTTTATAATAACTAAGTGATGTTTGCAATTCAATCTGTTTACGTCATTTGCAATGATATAAACAGAAAGGTCATCAGTTTGAACACTTGCGATAAATTAACGATGTTTGCATTTCTGTCAGTTCATGATTTCTGCAGTGTTTGGTTCAGAAAGACCATCAGTTGGAACACCTTTAATTTCACGAAATATTTTATACTTGCCTTCTTTTGTTTGAATTATAAAACTTAAATATATCATAAATACTGTATTTCTAGTAAATCAAAGTGTGTATACATCTTATTTGAACACCCTATACAGTAGGCTCTATTTTCATTTCTAAAAACAGAACCAACAGACCGAGAAATGTGTTGCGGACTCGGAGACAGAGATGCTCGGAGTTCTAGAATAAGGAAATGCAATTGACGTTTATAGAAGTATCAAAAGGATAAAAGGGAGTTGACCAAGTCCCAAATGATGTCATTTTTTTAATTCTTTATCATAAGTGACATGGATTTCACTTTTCCAACAAGCCCTCAAGGAAAATAAACCTTTAAGTGAATAAACTTCAATGGTCATATTCTTGAGAAGGTTGTTGTTGATTCGCCTCCGACTATCGACGATTATCACCATTGGTTATTTGAATCTTGCGAAAAAGAATCCCGTTTGACGACTCTCAACGATAAACCAACCATGATAATCAACTCATGACATAATCGATAAATATCTTCTTAAAAGAATGAAAAAAGGAATATACTAGTAGATGAAAGAAAGTTCTAAAGAAAGAAAGAAAGAAAGAAAACTTTATTGAAAAGAAAATTCTAAGAGAAGATAGAATGGGAGTATCTTGAAAAAAAGAAAAATAAAGAATTTGAACATGTGGAAAGAAAGAAAGAAAAAAGGAAGAAATCATTCGTCTTTTAGCAATATTAACAGCGAAAGAAGTGCATAAGATAATTTTATAGAATCATTTTTTTAATAAACAAAGATGATAAAATAATAAAGACTGGTGATGGGACAAATCAATAAAACTGAGGAAAAAAGCAATATGCTATAATATAAACATAAATCATGTCTTCCAAGTTTTTAAACTTGGAAAGGAAACGAAAAATCCCTTCTTTCCCAAATAAAAAAAATAAAGACAAAAAAACACAAAAAAAATCAAAGGTTTCTATAGAAAACATCAAAGTGTTTAGATTTATATCGGCTAAGGAAACGGGTGTTTTCTCAACGGATACGTTATGGTAATCTCTTCTTTTGACAAACTTTCTTAATAGGATAAGTCGGTCCCCTTTCCGGAAGAACAATCATGCCAGTTGATTAAATTCAAACAGTCCAATAAAAGTATATCAAGTAAAAAATTTTTAAAAAAATCATCTACAGTCATAAAAAGAGAATACAACGTCTGGACTTGTTATAACTGTGTCGATCTTAAGTTAGCTTTAGCAGCTTACTTAAATGTTTGAGTCATTTATTCATGAATGTAAGAATATATGAGTTGACAGGCAACCATTTATACGCTTATAATGAGTTATGTCTTAGCCGACTGCTATCAAAATTGCATGTGAGCTCTATCTCTCAGTAGGTGTCGATCTGTTTCTTTTCTCAGCGCCAACAGCAACTAACTTGTGAAGTCAAAACCCTGTCACTATCTGCACATCTCATTATCTAGATTTATTCCCACGCTGAAAATACATCCAATTTCAGCTATTTTTCAAGTTAAGTTCAAGGGCAATTTTCTTTGCACTTACCAACCCAAAACAATATTTCTAATATTTTGAGCCAAAAGCTGGCTGCTACCTCGAGACATCTTCAAAATCAACAACACAGTTTCTCCTCTCGCAATACAGCGTCAGAGTTTTGTCTTCTAAATAGTCAGACAGTTCTGTGAAACAATTACAAAAATTTGTTGTTCTTTTTTCACTTTAACCCAAACCAGACAGCTGTGAAGAAAATTATTACTCAAATATTCTCAAAAACAAGTTAACTCGATTGCAATAAATTAACTTTCTCTCATCAAAAAGAGAAAAACGTAAAAGATTTGAAAATGAAAAGTCAAAACATGAACTAATCATAATAAAGTAGTTTATCGTTTATCGTTTATCCTTTCATTCGAAGAAAGCTTGGTTGGTCGATTGGTTCATTGGTTGTGTTTTGCGGCATATCAACACTCGTAGATAATTTAATACCAAAACCTGTTTGTACATATATACTAAATATAAAAGATTTTATGCGGCTGGATTTCATGGCATATCAACCATTGCAGGTAATGTAATGCCAAATTCTAGGTATATATATATATATATATATATATATATATATATTTACTAATCAATTATCTACTAGTATTCACGGTACCAGAAAAAAACAAAAAACCCCTGGCCAGGAACAAGAGATAAAAATATCTCGAATCACTGTCCAGAGGAAAAAGAAAAAGTTTTTTGGGTAAAAACGAAAGAAAAGACCAACCTCGTCCTACTCCTTGAAAAAAATCAAGTGGTACTCAGTCAGTGGCCAAAAGAAAACCAAAAAACCCTCCGCGAATACTGCAATGCTATAATTACTAAAGTGCTCAACATTAACCAATGGAGCCAATTATAGAATTAACTTAAATCGCTAGTCGAAAATCTTCTACTAAAGTTTCACCTTAACGGATCATCAGGAAGTTTCGCCTGAAAGGCGAAACTTCCTGATATATATTCCTGATATATATTCCTGATATATATCTGGGATGTTATAGAACCAGGAAGATTTCGAATCGAGCAGAAGGAAGAAAAAAGAGGATAACCGATGATTCGTATCTTAGCTTCTGTGTGAGCAGCTCAGCCGTCTACGACCCTCTCTTACTCTACCCATGCGTACATTTTGGGTAATAAAACGAAAAGAAGCAGATTATACTTTTATACATTATATTTTTATAATGCAGATTATACTTTTATACATTTGTCTGGTAGTCTTTCTCTACTATACAATAGTGTCATTTCCTGGACACTCGTTGACGTGGAGTCTTACCCATCTTCAGAAATGCAATCAGCGTATTGTACAGCCCTAGTCTTCTGGGTTGAAAAAAAGAAACATATTTTTATCATAGTTCATCTAATGGCATATCAATCTTCAATGGTTATTTACTGCCAAAGACACTTTAGTAGAAGGACAGTATCGGTGCTATTTAATCATTGCTGGTGGGAGAAAGTGGTATATGCATTTTCAAGGGTATTAGTCCGGAAGTGATCGCAATAGAACGACTGAGATTCGAGCTTGCTTACTACGATATCACAGACCAGAACGTTAGCCATTACGCCACGGGTCTCCTAACTCATCTCATCCCGATAAAAATAAATAAGTAAAAATGTCATTTGTCCCATAAACTATGAATTTAAAGAATAGTAATTTTTTAATAAACAAAGAAGAAGGACTGGCGACGGAACAAAGCAAGAAAAAGGAAGAAAAAAGGAATATATGATCATTTAAACATAAACGATGATTAAAAAAACTCTTTTAAAAGAAAACGAGAAAACCTGCTTTTTAAAATGAGAAAAAAAGGAAAGAAAACAATTAAAGAAAATAAGCAAAAAAAAAGTTTCGAAATAAAAACATTAAAAATAATGGTAAATAAAAGTTCGAAAAACATAAGCTATTCATGGAAAAGAATGTATCATTTATCTTTTAAACGAAAGAAAGAAAGAAGGAAAGAAAGATAAAAAGGTAGGGAGTATAAAATAAAACTCACAGAAGTTAAATAGAAAAATAATGAATTTGTAGTGGAAGAGAACGAAGCCTACGTCTTAAAAGAACAATAAAAAGAAACAGATTCTTTAACAAAATCAAAAACAAAAAAAAAAAAACACAAAAAATGTGAAACTAACAAAGATGGCGGATAAGAAAGTTTTAAAATAAACGGGGGTTTAGTTCTAGAATGAGACAAAGCGTTCAACGAAGCAAGAGGAAAACAAAACGAATATGAACCAATAGATGTGTTTACAAAAAGGGCCGGTAAAAATAATGTCTGTCTCTCTCAAGAAAGTTTTTTTCTTGGTTCTTCTTTATTTCCTGTTTGTCGGTGTTTAGACTTGACTGATTGCAGCCAGCAGTTACGGAAGAAACAAACCAAAAAATACTAGTTTTCTTACTTTATTGGAACTCTCGTAAGCCTAAAATAAATTTAAACATTTATCTCTATTTATATGGTGATTGGGAAGCTGTCAAGGTTGACTATGAGGGTAGCAGTATTTAGTTTTTTGGAGTGGAAACATGGAAGTTTGTCGAAAGAGTTGAGTTTACTTTCTTCTCTGACTAACAGTTACGAGATCATTTTCGAAGGAACAGAAGCTTAGAGAAATACGAATTCTTGATTTACCCCAAAACATAAAATACGAAATAAATAGATATATCCCCCACCGGAAACCAATCACTTCAGCTATCGGTTTATTTCTCTGAATAAACAACTACGATATTACTATAACTTTATTTCTACAAGAAAAATTATACCTCCAAGGTGCTGAAAACCAATTCTTGAACGACAGAAGCTAATTGAAATCAAAGTTTTGGTTTGGCTTTGTTTTATGACATATCAACATTTGTAGGTTATTTTATGCAATATAATTGTTAACATAAGTCAACAAAGTTAAATACTACCAAGTTCTGCTATGTATCACTGAAAATTCAATAAAATATCAGTCATTTGTTTACATACAGTTAATTTAGTAAACGTTTCTATATCAAATCTTTCCCAGTCAGCTGAGGCTGTAGAATACACCGATTGCACCTCTGCAAAGGGTTAAGACCCCCCAACGAGTATCTTATTTCTGACACTAAACAATCTGATTGTGAGGATCCAGTGATTCTGGAGCTTTGTGGAATGCAGACTTCCCCTTCATTGATATCGCTCCCAGGTCCACTCTATCCCGGAGTGGTAACTCCTGATAGGGCCCTATTTATGGGTTGAATAGAACTGAACTGCATACTTATGCTGAACAGAATTGCTTAAAGTAAAAACTGTTCATCTTGACTAAATAGTTTGAAATGTTTTTTACAATTAAACTGTGTACTTACATTTAAACTGTGTACTTATGCTAAACTGAACTGTTTGAAATGGAACTGTTTTTAAACACTAAACTGAATTGTTATAAATGGAACTCTTTTTGACATTGAACTTGCACTTACGCAAAATTGAGTAGTTTAATATAGAACAGTTTCGACATTTAACTGTGTCAACAAAAATTATATTTATACTAAATCAAATTGTTTGAATTAGAACTCTTTGGCTAAACTTAATAGCTTGAAATAGAATGTTTTTGACAATTAAACTGCGTATTTTTGCTTAACTGAATTGTCTGAAATAGAAGTTAATTTGTATAAAAATGGATTTGGCATTAAATAACCAACAAAGGTGCCATAATATGCCATAAAACCAAAACAAACAAACATGAATTTTATTGTTTAAAATAGAACTGACTTGACATTAAAACTGTACTTACGCTTAACTGAATAGGTTGAAATAGAACTGTTTTGCTATTTAAACTCCGTACTTGTTTGAAACAGAACAGTTTATTCATATAAAAATGGATTTGTCACTAAATAGCCTACATTGGTTGTAAATATATATATATATATATATATATATATATATATATATATATATATATATATTTATATATATATATTTCCATACCAAAAATGTGTTATTTTTGCGCAAATTTAAATTAGAGATGCCGTTATTTTTGTATGTGTGTACTTGTATTATTTCATTTATGGACCAATCGATTCTTACCTTCTCTTTAAAAAATTAAATAAATCTTTGACATTTCGCTGATGACGCTATTATACTAGCCACTAAAAATTTGATGGGGCAAAACCTCACATCATTTACAAAATCTTTTCCCTCCTTTATAGTTAAAATACATTTTTATCCAATTAGAATCATTGATTAATTATCATTTCTTTAATCTAATTTCAGGCCTACGTCAATCTAATAGATAAGAAATTGAATCGATAAATCTTCAACAGATTTAAAGATTAATTATGTATATCTACTCTGTTTTCCATTTATTTATTTTCAGTGAAAATCTAATATTCGTTATGGTACAGTTTATGGTAACATTGCTGAATTATCTTAAGTTAAAAGAAAGTATTTTGTTCACACAGAAATGCTAATACTACTATTTCACTCATCACATTTAGTATTTTTTGCTACATTTTCTTACGTCTAAGCGTATAAGTATACTTTCTCTTGTACGTAGTGACACACTCACAAACATCTTTTACACACACCAAACACTAACTGAATTTAGTAGATTTAGACAATGAAAACTGCTACCTTGAATGCATGACCTTGTCTTCTTTGTAATGTAAATATTGGAGAAAAAGCTTTGTAACTTTTGTTTTCAGCATATTTTTCACACAACTTACAGAAATATGATTGTTTAAATTTGTAGATCGGTGTTTTATCCTATTTACCCAACCCCTCCGCTCGGGCAGGATATGACACAAGGTCAATTTTTAAGCGGAGTTTAACAGGTTTTAATTCAGAGTTTTCCTTCTCCTAGACTAGTTGCCTAACCAAGGCTGAAGAACCTAGTCTGTTTTATTCAATCATTTACACACTTTTCCGATATATATATATATATATATATATATATATATATATAATTTTTCAACATCTGAATATCACATAACACGTCTTAACACGTGAATTTACACCGCTTTGTAATTAAGGTTGGTTGAAAAAACTTTATCATATATCTGATTGTTTATTTACACAAAGCATAAAACTTTAAGTAACTCATTCCCTGTACACATTTTTCAGGGTTGTTTATTTATTCTACTTTTTCATTTGCATATATATATATATATATATATAGAGAGAGAGAGAGAGAGAGAGAGAAATTTTGTAACTTGACAACGTTAAAAAAAATTGAACATCCAACATGGTGTTCATTTATAAAAAGGTCTCTGACGATGAAGTTTACTTTGAAATTAATTAGACTGAAAACATTATTATTTCGCATTTCAATAGATCTCTAAATTAATTCAATACTATATATATATATATATATATATGGGAAACACCTAAAATCAAAGTATCATAATTTTGAAACTCCTATAAACCCATCTAGCGTTTGTCATTTTCATATTCTTTGATTTATTATTTAGTTTTCATGTCTTATTTTACTAAAATTGTCTTTTTACAGATATCATTTGAAGAAATTCATCAAAATTCATTAAAATGGCGGATCTATCAGACTTTAAAAAAGGTCAAATTGTTGGTGCTCATATGGCAGGCGGTTGGGGAAAAAATCCGCTGAATTATTTGGTGTAGTGATGTGTACTGTCTCGAAAATAATGACAGCATTTGATAAAGAAGGAAAAACCTCTTCACTGAAACAAAACTCTAGAAGAAAATGAAAGCTGTCTGATAGGGACCCTCGGACTCTGACGCGGATTGTTAGGAAGGATTACAAGAATACAGTTCCAAAAATTACAACAGAGCTTAATGACCATCTTGAGAACCCGCTTTCCTCAAAAACTGTAAGAAGCAAGCTGCACAATGCCGGATTTCACGGGAGGGCTACAATCAGAAAACCATATTAGAATAAATTTGTTTAGATTTCCAGGTGTTTCCATTATTTTGTCCAATCCCTGTGTACACACACACACACACACACACACACACACACACACACACACAAATATATATATATATATATATATATATATATATATATATATATTATATATATATATATAAAGTCGATCATCCATTTCACAAACGATTTTCATCTGACGATTGTAATTTTTCAATGCATGACACGTTTACTTTTAGCAATGAAATCGACATGGTATATATACATACATACATATATATATATATATATATATATATATATATATATATATCAGATTTTATTCTCTTCGACTTGTCAGTATTTGAGTACTTTCTTGTTATAAGAAAAACGTTTCATAATGATTTTATCATCCCGCTAGATATACACATATCTATCTCATTGAGATTATGCATCCGTTTGTCACCAAATAACGACACCACCCACGTCACAATTCTCTGAATAGTTTTTGTCACTTTCGCAATGGTTTCTTGCTCATGTTTGTCTCCTTCGTTTAAATGGTTTCTTCCATAAATACTACTGGTCTTATTTATATATACTAATAACGTATAACTGTATTTAGGATGTGAGATCATCAGAACAATATATGTACATATATATATATATATATGGAAGCTTGTTTGATTAAATAATGAAGACACATTTTGTCTATACAATTTTATTAAGATCCATTCAATTTTCCTGATAAGTGTCTTAGTTTTAGGCTGAAACTGGTAGATGAATTTACCAAAATTTACCCATGCAAAAAATACCTGATGATAGCCTATGAACGGTCCAAACGCGCTAGGCACGATTTTGCTCCCTCGTCCTCTCAAACAAATGATTATAACTAAATAGGACTATTTGTGAAAGAAAATTTGGAACCATTTAACTGTGTGTGCACAATAATGATTCTTATAAGCAAACAAATGAGTTCTGACTCATTTAAAATAAGATCACATGCCAAATATTAACTTATAAATCATGTGTATAACTATTTAACTCTATGCAAAATAATGAACACTAACTCATTTAAAGATGTTTTCTACAAACTATGCTTTTACAAATCTTAAATAAAATGTATAAAGAGGATTTAGCATTAAATAACCTAAAATGGTTTGTTTATATGCCATCAAATCCAATCAATATCTTAATGAGTAGAGAGTTCGCCAATGATCCAGGAAACCGAGGATCAATACTAGGTCGAGTCATACCAAAGACTCAAAAATGGTACTTGATACCACCTTGCTTAACACTCAGCATTATAAGGTAAGGATCAAAGAGTAAAGTAGAGTAATCTAGGGAATGGAGTAGCGGCATCCCCTACACCTCTGTGTAGTAGTTATTGAAAAGGGACCTTCGAGTCACCGTCGACTAAGGTCGGCATCTTTACTTTACTTATAAAGAGGATTTGGCATTAAATAACCTATGTATATTTTATACCTTCATTTAAAAGCAAAAAAAAAACAATGCAACACGGAAAAAATTTGACCGAGTTGTCTCACAAAGTAAACAATAAATGAGGGTCAGACTTGATGAGAATGACGAGACATGAGTTAAGAGCAACTATTCATTTTTTGCCAGAAATCTCAAAACATAAAAATAAAATACTACAAATAATTAAAAACAGCATGAGAACATCTTATATGGTTAGGTGGCCCTAAAAGCGTGAAGTTCAAAGTCAATCTGGCGAGTAACTTTCGGAGAGTATCAGACGAGCTCGACTTCTTAAGGTCCAGTGTAGTTCGTAATATTCACGAATTCTGTAAAATCAGCTAGAACTGCCCAATTGTGCCGTATGGTTAACAAAATATTGCAAAACATTTGACTCACTATCGTCTATAAGTTACTTGAAATATTGCCCAAGTTGAGAAAAAATAGCACCGTCTAAAAAAAAAATCGTGATAGGTCTTTTTACGTCTCAGAAAACTCTTTTTAATGACGGCTGCGCATGGAACTTTATCTTTACCGGGGAGCCAGTGTATTTACACTTCATGGACAGTCTTTTCGACTCAGACTCATTGTAGCAAACACATGGTTTGTGCATTTGTCAAAATATTTTTACTTAAAAATGGTTCTCTATACACATAACATATTCTTCTATAAATTTCACATGGTTTGCACTTCTCAGCCACCAGAAGTTTCATGACAAACTTCTGTTTCGGCCAGGAGTATTGTTAGATTTAGCACCATTTTATGTCGACTCAAAACAAATATTTTGTGATATGAAAACAATTTTTACTCAACCCAATTCAAAAAGATTGGGAGTTTACATTTATGGAAAAAGTGAGGAAATAGAATTATTCTGCTTTATTAGAGAAACATCCTCCTTGTAGATTTACCGACTGACGCACATACACACACATAAGCACACACCCTAACACACTTATATATTTATATATATATAAACAGGATTTGGCATTAAATTACCCATAAGGTTTCATAAGCCATAAAAACCAAAACAAGACAAACAATATACCAAGATATTTGCTGAAGTATTTTTCATGGCAAGGCTTAAATTATGACGACACAAATAAGGATCCTCGTGTCCAGTTGAAGTGGCAGAAAATAGGATTCGGAACGCAGTGAAAAAATTCTTGAAGCCTTTGAAGAACTTAAGGACATCTCATCTGCCACGTTGCTTGGTAGAGAGTTAACCATCGAGTATAACCTTGGTGGAAAGAAGATTTCTATTCTTGAATGGAGCCTTACCCAATATAATCGGATTTTGAAACTTATCGCACGTAAGCTAGGCTCTGGTAATATTGAAAAAATCTATCAGGCAAAAGTTAGTTACAAGACTGATTGAAAATTTTTATTGACAGCGTATATTTGAAGAGCCGAAATCGACTATGAATGAGGGATATATATATATATATATATATATATATATATATATATATATATATATATATATATACTACAGTAGCGGTTTAGGGTACTTACTGGCTTACTTAGACGAATACGTAAATCATGAAACACAGGGTCATAGACATTACCATGTAATATATATATATATATATGTGTGTGTGTGTGTGTGTGTGTGCGTGTGTAATTAACCAACCTTTTCCCTTAAGCAGGATTCAATACAAGGTCAAGTTTAACCAGTTAAATTCCAGAGTTGGACTGCCAAGTTTAAAAAACACAGGGTTTAAACAAATATATATAGAAATAGACAGAAACCTGAATACTGAGACACTGAAAGAGAAATAAAAAGACAGGCGGAAAGACAGGCAGAAAGACAGAAGCAGAGAGAGAGAGAGAGAGAGAGAGAGAGAGAGAGAGAGAGAGATTCAGTAAATGTATCAGTAAGATTGGCTCAGATTTCTATTCAAAAATACTACTTATTCTTCGTAGATTTGGTTTGGTTTGGTTTTATGGCATATCAACCATTGTAGATAAGTCCCTGTATATATATATATATATATATATATAAACAGCTACCGAAACTGTGTTATCATCCTGGTTGGCGGCTGATGAGGCTAGGGTATCGCCCGTGCTTTCACACGTTGTATGATGAAAAAAAAAAAAAATATATATATATATATATATATATAAACAGTTCTATTTCAAACAATTCAATTTGATATAAGTACTCAGTTTAAATGTCTAAAACAGTGCTATTTCATACAATTCAGTTTAGTATATGTACGCAGTTTAAATGTCAAAATAAGTTCTAGTTCAAACAATTCACTTTAGTATAAATACATAGTTTAGTTCTATTCGACCGATAAATTGGATCCTATCAGGTGCTACCACTCTGGGACAGAATGAACCTGGGCACGATAGCGATAAATGAGTGCACTCCACATCCCCAAATCTTCAGCATCAAATTGTTTAGTTGTAGCATAGCCAAAATGTGGTTACGTATGCATAAAATATACGGATGTATAAAATTATCACAAGCATAGGAATCCGAAAAACACTCGAAACACTGACGACTTTCTTGGTTCAGGTACGAAATACTTATTATCTTCTTGACTTTTACGTTTTCAATACGAGGAGAGAGAGAGAATTTTTACTATGCTGACTGTTCCATCTGACCCCACAACGCGCGGCGCATCTCGTAGACCCAACTGGACTCGCCTAGGTTCGGATCTCAACTCGCTTCGTCCAGCTTCAAATCTCAACTGTTTTCTTTTTCAAAAACCACCCAAAATCCTCAACCCATCGTTTCCGGGCATGACGTCATTCATATTCCCAGTTCCATTTTCTATCTGGGGTTTTTATTATGACATCTGTGATTGTCACATCCTCCCCACGCGAGCGTGAACACTTGCGCTCAATGTGAGCCCCTACCCGTGCACTAAGCCGAACGGTACTAAGCCTATCTAAACCGAAAGATAAGATATAACAAACGAAAAAATGATAATATAAGAAAAATCCCTTCCACAATTATATAACACCTCGACCCATGGAACACAATCGGCCATCAAGTGATTTGTGTCCGTCTAAATTGACACTATATTACATTACGAGTGACTTACAGTGCGACGAATCTTTAAAATCGAAATTTCAATTCGAATCCACTTCTGACTTCTCTAAGAAATATACATTGTCAAGCGGAAAAAATAAAAACATCTTGACTCATGCGAAACTGATGATATCCTTATTTGGAAGTACATATGCTTGTGAACAACTTTTCTCCTAAATGCAATATAATAAAAGTCATAAGAGATCAAGGTTACGTGACGACTACCTGAAGATGTTTTGCTTTTGTTATCAACTAATATTTCACCTGATGTCGAGAAGTTATCGCATAATCAGAAGAAACAAGAGGCTTATTAAATCGCTTACCATTTCTAACTGTATTTCGTTTCAAGCAAGGCATTTTCTTTTCTTTGTTTGATAGTGGGCGTAGTTTTCTGTTATTCCAGTCGTGAAATAAAAAAAATAGCTTTTTTTTATTGATTTTAATTGTAGCTGTCAATACTCCTGAAGTAAAATAAGGGGCCTTCAAAAATAAAATTATATTAAATTCCACGTTTTGCTTTAAACTTCCTGAAAATTTATTTACATATTTAATAACATCACCCTCCTCCATGACACTGCATTGCTGGTTGGCTGTCTCACTCTTCAAAAGATTACCGACTCCTGGTTTATGCCATAATAGGTAAATGAAACATGTAGTTTGTATATTAAAGTAAAATATGGAGCCTTGTTTTTGCTTTAAACTAACGAAAAAAACATCTACATATTTAATAACTTTGCCCTCCTCTATGACTCTCCGTTGCTGTTTGGTCCTCACTCTCTGAAATGTGGCCGACCCCTGCACTACAATCTTTCCGTCAATCATATCAGCCACAACACCATGGAGACTCCCAAAGAATTGATATAGAGATATTAAACAGTTTACTTACCTTTAACAAAGTTTTTGTCCTGATGTCAAAAGAGGGTTCTTTATCAAAATTAGTTTCTAATAAACAATAATCAACGGAAAACCATATTGCTGAAATATGTAAAAAAAACTTACAAAATATAAATTTGCAAAATTTAAACTAGAAAAGTAAAATGTATTTGATAAATCAAAAAAAAATTATCAATAGATTAAAAATGGCATTTTTTTAGTGAGTAGATTCGTTGCCATTTTTTTAAGCTGAAGTTGAAATATAATTACATAACATTATTATTTTATTTGGTTTAACGATCTGCACAAAGTTTAAAATGCTTAACACAGTAAATCTCTTGTCACACACCTAAAAAACAAAAATTCTGCCCGGATCTCTTTGAAATTTTCACAGAAAACACATTGGTTGATGACAATATTCATGCAACTATTCTGATGTTGCTGATGACACCAGGACCATTTTGTCCAGTCGGCTGTGACGATAGAATACACGAAGTGCTTCTCTGCAGAGAAGTAAGACTCCCCAACGAGTGTCCTGGATATGACACTAAACAGTCTGATAGTGAGATTCCAGTAATGGTGGAGTTATGGGTAATGCAGAGTAACCCTTCAGTGCCATCGTTCCCAGGTCCACACAGTCCCGAAATGGTAGCACCTGATAGGGCCTTATCTATGGGTTAAATAGAACTAAACTGTCTACTTATTCTAAATAGAAATGCTTGAAATAGAACTGCTTCCAGGAGACCGGTGCAGTCATACCAAAGACTCAAAAAATGGTACTTGATGCCGCCTCGTTTAGCACTCATCACTAAAAGGTAAGGATCAAGGGTAAAGTCGAGCAATCCGGGAAATGGAGTAGCGCCCTCCCCTACACCACGGTGTGGTAGCAATTAAAACGAGAGCCTTCGGGTCGCCCTCGACTACGGTCACCAACTTTACTTACTTACTTACTTTGTATGTTAAACTGAATTGTTTGAAATAGAACTGTTTTTATATGTATAGCCGGCTATCATTCATATGAAAATCAGACCTGACCGATAAAATGAAACGCAGTTTCTTCCAGGCAGCGGTCGTATCGATACTGCTTTATGGATGCACTACTTGGACGCTAACTAAACGGCTGGAAAAGAAGCTAGACGGCAATTACACTAGAATGCTGCGAGCAATATTGAACAAGTCCTGGCGGTAACACCCCACAAGGCGCCAACTATACGGTCACCTGCCTCCCATCACGAAAACTATCCAAGTTAGACGAACCAGACATGCAGGACATTGCTGGTGAAACAGGGACGAGCTCATTAGTGATGTACTTCTATGGACGCCCACATATGGCCAAGCAAAAGCAGGACGGCCTTGCCGAACATACATTCAGCTGCTCTGTGAGGATACGGGATGTAGCCCTGAAGACCTGCCAGAGGCGATGAACGATAGGGATAAGTGGCGAGAGAGGGTCAGGGATATCCGTGCTTGTGGCATGATGATGATGATGATGATATATGTATAAATGGATTTGGCATTGAATAATCTAAAATCCTAGATATGCCATAAAACCCAAGTAAACCAAACAAAAAGCCAGGGTCATTAAATGTGCAGATGACTTTATGCTTGAGGTGTTGTCTAGTTTTATTTTTGACGATTGCTTTGGACTTCTTCGAATATGTTTTCAATATAAACGAACTTATCTGTCAGTCAGAAATGTCTGTTGAAGTACTGTATATTGCATGTTTATTTAATGCACTGTGTGTAGAGTGTTGAAAGCCTTTCTACCTCCAGTGAAACTCGTGATATTCTTCTCATCGACCATAAATCTTGTGATCCCTTTCCTACACCCTATGTGAAAGCTTTCCCACCCCCGTTGAACCTCCTGGCAGCCTTCCCAACTCAGGTGAAACTTTTAACAGCCTTTCCACCTCTATTGAAACCTGTGACATCCTTCCCAACTCCCGTGAACCCGGTGGTCGTTTGTCTGACCGACAGCAAAGAGTTAACCAAGCGAACTCTAGTGCTAAGTGAGAGAAACGGTCACTTGAAACTTGAGGATGTTTAAAAGGCTTGGATAATCGGTTTGTGAACCACAGAAGATATGAAAATATCTTAAATTTCAGACCGAGCGATACAGCCTCTCCGGCAACTTGCGGCGAGATTCTACAATGTGACAACTGATGTCACGGTTATCGGCATGGAAAATGGAATTGATAAGCTGAATTCAAAATCCTTCAGAGGCTTTTAGCCTTCCAATTACACTTATGCACATGTGAAAATACATGTACATATCACTTTTGCCCAGTCATCTGGGGCTGTAGAATAAACCGACTACTTCCCTGCCAAATGGTAAGACCCCACCCACAATGAGCGTTCTGATATGACATTAAACAATCTGATGGAGTTTTCAGGAATGTTGAGTACCCCTTCAATGCCATCGCTCCCTGGTCCACTCTAGCCCGAAGGGGTATCAGCTATATATATAGGTCAATGCCATCGCTCCCTGGTTCACTCTGGCCCGAAGTGGTATCAGCTATATATATAGGTCAATGCCATCGCTCCCTGGTCCACTCTGGCCCGAAGTGGTATCAGCTATATATATATAGGTCAAATAGAAGTAAATTGTACTTTTGCTAAACTGAATTGTTTGAAAAAGAACTGTTTTTAACATTGAAACTGTGTACCTATGCCAAGTGGAATTGTTTGAAATAAAAGTGCTTTGTATGCTAAACTAAATTGTTTGAAATAGAATTGTTTTTTTCACATTGAAACTGTGTACTTGTACTGTGCTGAATTATTTGAAATAGAACTCTTTTTGTATGCTAAACTGATTTGTTTAAAATTGAACTGTTTTTGATATTTAAACCATGTACTTCTATTAAACTGAATTGTTTGAAATAGAACTTTTATGTATAAAATGAATTTGGCATAAATAACTTACAATGGTTGATGTGCCATTAAACCAAACCAAACAAAACATATCACTTCTCCTGCAATGTAAAAAATGGCAAGGCAGCCTAAGATATATATCCCAAGTTGATAACCGGTAAAAGAAAACAGTGAATCCATAATCACAATCTATGGAGCTGGCGATCCTACCCTGGACATACCTCCTATTTGGTGATACTCGTGGTGTAACGATTATCGTTGTAGGAAATATACTCTACGGCTTCAGTTCAAATAAAATGCTTTCAACATTACACTGTGTGCTAATATTAATGGGAAAGTTTTGAATCCAGTAAGTCACCATACAACTATAGGTATATAGTAGGTGAGACTAGGTTCTTTAACCTTGGTATGACACTCAGTCTAAGGAAAGAAAAAACTCTGAATTCAAACTGCTTGTACTTCTTACTTAAAATGACCTTCTGTCACACTCAGCTCGTTCAGAGGGGCTGGTTAATTATATACTAATTAGAGAAGCAACTGAGCTATGTCTTATGTGACTAAAGCGCATCGTGATTAAGATACTGTCAAAAGAGATAAATATTATAAATTGATGTTTTATCCCGATCACACTGACAGAGCTGGGTTACCTTTATTCCGTTTGTCACTTGACACACCGTAGCACTAGTTTACTGTCTTGGAAATCATTCGAATGCCAGAGGTTGAATTTTTGGCTCAGAGTTTCAGGTCTCAAAGAATTAAAACACAGAATAGGCTGATTTTGTTTGATTGTTTGTTTTTTAAATCTCTATATTTTCTTTTTCTTTTTCTTTTCTTTTCTTTAGTTGAGTGGAATTTCGTTTTAACTAAATCTTCCAATAAACTTTTATATCTCCATTCAGACTGTCCGATCTGTAAAGATTTTTCTGAAGCAGGTAGACATCGTTTTCTTATTCGTGTAATCTTGTTTAAGAAAACATCTATCCAGCTTTTGTCTCAACGTATCACGCTACAACGATCGCGTTCGGTACAATTATTGTCCTTTTGTTTCATATTTGGTTTCAAGAATTTTTCCTCCTTTGGACCAGGTTCTGCTCGTTTTAATGCACACACACACACACACACACACACACACACACACACACACACACACACACACACACACACACACACACATACACACACACACACAGACATGTATAACTATGTGTGTGTGTGTGTGTGTGTGTGTGTGTGTGTGTGTGTGTGTGTGTGTGTGTGTGTGTGTGTCCGCTTTTTGGCGTAATTTAATCATAGATTTCTGCATATTACAAGTTGTCTTTTCTTCTCGTTTTGTTCGCGTGATTATATCCATTCGGTCCTTCCATAATCAACAGGAACGTTTGGCTTTTTCTACAAATCCGAATACAAGTTTTCTTCAATTCCTTGTTGCTTTTGTATTCCAGAAGATGCCAACAGAATTCTGAAGTATTAGATTAGTATTTTTTGTAAAACATCAGTAACACGCATATATATATATATATATATATATATATATATATATATATATATATATATATGTGCGTGCGTGTGTGTGTGTGTGTGTGTGTGTGTGTGTGTGTGTGTGTGCGTGCGTATGTGTGTGTGTGTGTCTGCGTGTGTGTGTGTTCGGAAAGAAAGAGAGAAAAAGATAGAGAATTTTGTAGTTGTCTGTTTTTCTTCTACTTCCATTAGTTTCCCTGTTTGTTTCGTCCTTCTTGCCGGCGAAAGCGCTACGTCACCAAAAGATAAGAGTGTGAAACACAGAATATTATATTTTTGTAAAATAGATTTGTGAACATATCTGGTCAGAATTAGATTAGGTACCGGACCAATTGCATTTTCCAATAATCTGTCAAAAGGGGGGAAAAAGATATGTAGGAAGTGAAGTTAAATGAACGCCGAAAGAAAATGGAGAAAGGAAAACGTTTTGAATGGGAGAAAAGGAAAAAGAACGAAGAAGATGACCAGTAAGCGAAGTGAGAAAGACTTCCATATTGGTTTTTTAACTCCGTTTTCTGGCCACCTACTTCGTTTTTTTTCCCTTTCTTTCGCTATTTCCTTTGATGTTCAATTGACTTATTTTCCTTCATGTATTTTAGTTTTAAAAAGAAGAAAAAACTTTTGATTTTTTAAATGGAATGAAAACCGGTTCATGTAAAGGAAAATAGAAAATGAAATAATGAGCAAAATAACGAGAGGAATTAAAGAAACGGTTGAAGAATTTAAGATAAAAAAAAGGGGAAAATAAGAAGAAAAGAAAAGAAAAAAATGTATTTATAAAGAGGAAAATATCAATATCTGAAAAGGTGTTTAAAGAGTTGTCAATAAGAAGGAAAAAGAAAGGAAAAGGTAGAAAGGAAGAAATTAGGGGCAAGAAAGAAAGAAAGAAAGAAAGAAAGAAAGAAAGAAAGAAAGAAAATGGATGTAAAATCAGAGATATAAAAAGAAAAGAATAAAAATGAAGAACAGACATAACAAAAATGTTGAGGAAAGAAAAATGAATTAAAAAGAAAGAAAAAAGGAAAATAACGGCAAATAACGATTAAAAAGAAAAAGGAAGGAAAAGATAGAAAGAGAGAAATAATGATAAGAAAAAAAAGTAAAAGTAAATGCAAAGAAAGAAAGAAAGAAAGAAAGAAAGAAAGAAAGAATAGACGAAGATCAAAGAGACGCCCCCCCCCCAAAAAAAAGAACAAATGAAAGGAAAAATATGAGTAAGAAAGAATGAATAGAAAACGAAAGAATAATTAAAATAAATAATTAAATAAAAATTAAAGAAATGTTTGGAGAATTTATGACTGAAAAAAGAAGAGAAAATGAAAAAGAAAGAAAAATGAATTTGAAAACAAGAAAGAAAATATCAATATATAAAAAGGAGTTTAAAGAATTGTCCAGAAAAAAGAAAAAAAAAGGAGTTTTGTACAAAAGAAAAATAATATGATAAAACATTTACAGACATAAAATACTTTAATAAAAGAGATGAATATAAAAATATGAGGAAGAAAAAGAGGAAATTACAAAGAAAAAAAAAGAAAAAACATGGGAAAAAATATGCAAAGAAAAAAATCAAGAAATAAAGAATGGAAGGAAGGAAGGAAGGAAGGAAGGAAATAAAGTGGAGATAATTAAAAAAAAAGAAAAATGGTAAAAAGAGAATGAATCGAAAACGAAAAAGGAATAAAGAATACCTAATGCAAAATAGACAAAATATAAAAGAACAATGAACAACCCCCCAAAAAAATAACTAAATCACAGAAAGAGAAAAAATTACAAAATAACGAACAAAAAAGGGAAAAAAAGCAAACAAGTTGGAAAAAAATCAAGTAAAAAGAAGCAACATAAAAGAAACTGAAAAAAAGAAAAAAAAATGAAATAAAATCAAAACAAAAGAACAAAGAAAATAAAGAAAATGGGTGACGTTGGAGTGAAGGAGAAATGAAAAGAAAGGAATGAACATGAATTAAAAATTGAAATTTGAAAGAATAAGGAAATAAGAAATATATTAAAAAAATATAGAAAAACGTGTTAACAAAAAAAAAAAAAAAAAAACGGAAAGAGAAAAAGTGAATAAAAAATATTAAGAGAGAAAAATAGTAATTATTTGCCAATAAAAAAATATTCAGAAAGAGTGATATAGGAAAAAAAGAAGAAAAAAAGAAGAAAAAAGCTAATGAAGAAGAAAAGAAAGCAGAAGCCTGGGAAAGACAAAAGCCGAAGAAAAGTACGAAGGAGAAAAAAAGAAAATCAAGACGACCAATATGATATCCAACTAACGTTCTGGCCACACGTGTATATCCGATATTTTCCTCAGCTAATTCTATAGGCATTCTAGAGAATGGGCCATATATATCATCATAATCATCATCAAGTCACACTGCTATTTCCCTGACTCCCCCTTCCTCTCTCTCTCTCTCTCTCTCTCTCTCTCTCTCTCTCTCTCTCTCTCTCTGAAGTTACTTGGTCGATGTTAAATATATATGTACAATGGTCCTTTTAAAAAAAAAGCAAATACCTTCTTTAAGATATCTTTCCATAAATGAAAACTTTGGATTGTTTGTTATTTGTTAATGGTTAAAATTGATTTATTCTCACCCAAATATTTGATTTGAGTCTTTTCAAAATGGCGGCAGGTCAAACAGTATTCCAGCTTTAAATTAACCATCAAAATTTTGGGTGTTATGATGTACACACCATGTAAAATTTACTGAAGAATGTGTAGTAGATACAGAGAAGCATGTTTTATAAAAAAATGATATTAACAAATGGGCTAAACATGGCTTTGCCACTACGAGCCTAATCGACAGTCAATACAATGAAAACACTCCAACTCACCAGTAAAAGAAAAAGTTCTGAGCACAGTAGTCAGTAAAGAAGGCCATGCTTACTGTTTTCTGGGGCATAGTAAAAAAGTTTTCAAGTTGGGGACCTTATTCAAGGGTGACCTGATGGCTCCCTTTTCAATAGCTACCAGACGGAGGTGTACGTGAGGGCCCTACTCCATTCCCAGGAATACTCCACTTTTATTAGGCAAGGCGGAATCAAGTACCATTATTGAGTCTTTGGTATGATTAGACCAAAGATTGAATCTCGGTCTCCCGGACCATTGGCGAGCACTCTACACATTAGACCAATGGCCCGGTTAAAGAGCATAGAAAGACCGATTATTATTGATTTCTTCGAAAATATAGAACTGTAAAACGTGCTTTTTGCAAAATTCATTGGCAAAATTCACCATTTGTCACTATCATCTGCTGGAGGTCTTCCAGCCAATATCCTGTGTCCGCACCGAGCTGTTGTAGGTAAGTTCTTCTTGGTCGGCCAACACTGGCATGTCCATGTGAAGGGTCGAGAGAATATCACTTATGATTTTGTCCATGCTTCTCCATAGCCCTGTCGGATGGGACTGAGGAATACGCCGACTACATCTCTGGTTGGTTGGTTGGTTGTTTTGTTTTACAGCCTATCAAACCTTTCGGGTCATTTGACGCCGAATTGAGTCGTTTTGATAAAAGTTTCAGAAAATTTAGTATAGTATAAATATGTTTTTTTGTCTACACACAATTAAATGTCAAAACAGTTTTAATTTAAATAATTTAGTTTTGCGTAAGTACGCAGTTTAGTTCTATTTGGACCGGAGTGGACCTGGGAGTGATGGCATTAAGAGGTACTCTGCATTCCCTAAAGTTCCAGTATAATTGGAACAATCTGATTGTGAGGCTCGAGTAATGCCGGAGCTTTGGTGAATGCAGAGTTCTCCGTCATTGCCATCACTCCCAGGTCGACTCTGGCCGGAGTGAAGTGGTAGTTCTTGATAAGATCCAATCTATGGGTTAAATAGATCTAAACTGTGTGCTTATGTTAAACTGAATTGTTTGAAAAGGAATTGTTTCGACATTTACACTGCGTACTTATGCTAAACTAAATTGTTTGATATAAAACTGTTTTTTCATTTAACTGTGTGTAAATAAATGACTGATGTTTAATTGAATTGATAGCAACACATAGCAAGACTTGGAACCATCTAATTTTATTGACTAAATTGGGCAGCTTTAAAGTGAACTTTTTTTTTATATTTAAACTGTGTACTTATACTAAACGGAATTGTTTGAAATAGAATTATTTATATGCATTAAAATAGATTTGGCATTGAATAACCTACGATGGTTGATATGGCATAAACCAAAACCAAACCACACTTCCTTCTCCAGGAGTCTCCTGCATGTAGAGTTCGTCTTACTTGGATGGTTTTAGAGATAAGAGGCAAGAGGTTTCACAGCTGTTGTTTCGTGGGCTGTTGCTTCCAGGATATGTTCAGTATAGCTCGTAGCATTCTTGTGCAGTTCCCGTCAAGTTTTTCTCAATACATTTTGTCAGCGTCCCTGTGGTACATCCGTACAGTAGTACTGAGACAACCGCTGCTTTAATTTATCAGATAGATTAGACCTCCATATAATGAATAGCTAATTGATAGCAGTCCACGCCGTTACTAGGTGCATATTGATATCATTTTTTTTAGATGAAACGCAGATACTGAGGTATGTGAACTTGTCCATTAATTTCAGAGAACCACTATTTAGAGTGGTGATCTCTTTCTGGATTAAAACTCATTTACTCCGTTGTGTCCGCATTCACATGGAAGTTAGTGACTCCTGCTGCCTGATCCAGGCGAAACAGAAGCGATTCGGCTTGAGCCGGAGAATTTGAAAGAAGTGATATATCTGCATAATCTACGTCCTTTATAGTTTCTGCGAGATATCGTCTACTTCTTAGCTTTTTTTTTTTAGAACAAAGCTATTTCTTTAATTAGATCAATTGACGTTAGAAGTAGTCAATGCAGTTAAGAAAAGATATGGTTCAAATGTAGCCCCTTGCAGAACTCCAGCAACTATGTCAATGAAGCCTGGGTCTCCATTCAGTGAGCGAACTTTTACTTTCGCGTTATTATATATATATATATATATATATATGTGTGTGTGTGTGTGTGTGTGTGTGTGTGTGTGATTAAGCAAGACAGTTCCCTTATGCCAATTTGATAATTTTTCCATTTCAGTTTTCTTGTAAGTAGTTTGAGATTTGCATGGAATGAATTCAAAAAGTACCATATTTTTACAAGTATTTTCGGCCCGAGCTGAAGCCATATCCAAGTGAATGAACATTGAAATGACAAACACACTGACAAATCGTATACTTTTATCTAAAGAGTTGGAGGAAGAAAACCTAGAAGAATTTAGGAATGGGAACTGGAAGTAAGAGAATGACTTGGCGGAAAAAAAAATCTTAAAGGCATTTCAGAACCCAGCAACTGCACTCGAAACTGATTTTAAATGGTTAGTTGGTTGTTTGGGTTTTTATGGCATATCAACCTTTTAGTTTATTCAATGCCAAATCCATTTTTATACAGATAATCAGTTCTATTTCAAACAATTCAGTTTATCATGAGTACACCGTTTAATTTTCAAAAACGTTTCTATATCAAGCTATTCAGTTTCGTCAGACAGTTCTAATTCAACCAATTTAGTTTAGTATAAGTAGAGATTTTGTTTACCAACGGTTAAATGTCAAAGGAGTTCTATTTCAAACAATTCAAATTAGGATAAATACAGTTTCAATGTCAAAAACAGTTCTATTTCAAACAATTTACTTCAGCGTAAGTACAGTTTTAATGTTTAAACGGTTCTATTTCAAACAATTCAGTTTAGCATAAGTACGCAGTTTAAAGATCGAAACAGTTCTATTCAAACAATTCAATTTAGCATTAGTACGCAGTTTAGTTCTCTTTGACCCATAGATAGGACCCTATCAGGTGCTACCACTCCGGGTCAGAGTGGACCAGGGAGCGATGGCACTGAAGGGGTACTTAGCATTTCCTAAAGTTTCTGCTGCACTGGAACCTCAACATCAGATGGTTTAGTGTCGTATCCAGGACACTCGTTGTAGAGGGGGGTCTTATTGGTGTATTCTCCAGCACCCCCAGCCGACTGGACAAGACTTTCTTTAAGTAAGGTTTGTTACTCTTTATATATAAAACTTAAAGAATTCAGAGTTTTGTTTGTTGTTTTTTTCTTTGTGTAATATACATGTTTTCAATATCTGGAGAAGAGCCATGAATGTATGTGTTGGTGTTGAGAGATGGATAGGAGTAGTATCGCCCACACACCCTTCCGGGCCGCCGATTGGCATTCGTGCCGGGTTGTTGTGGCCTTACTACGACACTTTGATCTCAAGCGACCGTCCCCCCACTCCGCTATCTGCACGCTTCGGCAGGGCTGAATTTATTGCTTGTTAGCTGAGGTGCCCTATCAGGAGAATGCCGATGGGGTCAAGAATTTCTTAACAGCCGCGCATGAGCCTCGTTTCGCGCGCGGCCCCTACCGTAAAAGGATCTTGTGCCACACTTTGACACTGTGGGATATCAAACAAATCCCGTGTCGTATAGGTGAAGTATTAAACGTCTCGACAGAGTCATTTGAGTCAGGCCGATGTAGGTACGTATTCTGTTGGAGAATCATTCTCCTAGCGGGCATTTAAACGTGTACACAACATTGTTCGTACTGAGGTGACAAGTCTTGGGAGAGAATTTTATTATAGATGACGAGTTAGTTGTATTGAATTTGTGATAATATATCATTAGTTTTATTTTATTGATAGAATCAGTGGGGCAGATTTTAAAGCCATTTCATCGGGTTTCTCATGTTTGTGCATCTGCTTACAAAAATAGTTTAATGTGTTTTGGGCTTGTTTGATGTTATGTGATTTCCATTGCATTCAGAGTTGACATAAAAAATATAATCTCTAATTGCAAAGAAAATAATACTACATCAAACACGTTTTATTTATTCCTCAACAACATGGTTAAGGAAGTCATTGTTAATGAAACTTTCTTGAATGATTTTTTTAAAGTTTGGAATAGAAGATGGTTCGACTGTCAATTATTGCAATTCTACAGGGTGACCCAAAAGAAAAACAGAACCCATTATAACTTCTACAAAAATATATGGGTTCTGTTTTTGTGGGGTCACCCTGTATATTGTTTATAGCATTTGATTTTATATCTGAGTGTACTGGAAATAGTGCTTGCTGTTTTTTTTTTTTTGTTTTTGTTTTTTTTTTTGTCTGGGAAACGCGTGAAAGTCTTTTTTTTTTGTGTGTTTATCAAGATACTAAAAAATTGGAGCTCATTTCTGCTGAGTTCATTAGTAAAAATCGTGTCCAAAATTGTTATGGATATCTAGTTGTACATCGTGCTATTGACAAGAAGGAGAAGATCATATAAATTTCAAAACTTTAATGTTTATCCCTAAGAGTATTTGGGTTATTGTCTTTATCTTTTTGTTAAATCTTCAACGTTTCGGCCAATGTGTCCTTTGGTCCTTATCTGGTGTTTTACGTCAAACTCGTGAATCTACTAAGAACTTCGAACTAAACCCTTTTTTAATCCACAGATGTAAGCTTTCTAAATGTACTTCTCTGTGAAATCATCTGTCGGTTGCTAGTTTAATCCTAACCACAGGTAAACTAAGTATGGATACCTACAATAGCTTAGTGCTTTTACCAGGTCATGGTTAATAGAATCAGAACCATCTACCTCAGTGGATTAAATAAAGTTTCGTATAGGCTCGCGATTTCGACAGGAAACACCTGAAAAAGACCGAAGAACGCATCAGCTGAAACGTTGTGAATATAACAATGAAAATAAACACAATAGTCTGAATACTCTTAGTGATAAAAATTATCAAGCTTCATCTCAGAAACTTCGATGAATTAAAAACTTTATTTTCAAGATTAGCCATGGAGAAAATGCTTGAAAGTAGGCTCATGTGCTGACGTAATCGCAATGATACCGTGTTGTATATTGCCGAGATGTTCATATATATATGATAGTTAAACATTAGTAAAGTTCTAAGTATTGCTATCACTTACAATACAATTAAATATTAGTCATTAGTTTGAACACAGTTAAATGATCAAACAGTTCTTTTTCTACCAATTCAATTTAGCATAAGTAAACAAAGTAACAAGGTTTCAAATATAGCTATGTATCACTAACAATACAAGTAAATGGCAGTCATTTGTTTACCCATTGCTAGATGATCAAATAGCTCAATATCTCATTCCATTTAGCATAAGTCATTTGTGTATACTCAGTTTAAATATCAAATAGTTCCATTTAACTCATAGATAAGACCCTATCAAGTGCTACCACTCCAGGTTAGAGTAAACTTGGGAGCGATGGCAATGAATTGGGTTATATTTCACAGTACTTGTGCAAATCCATTTTAAATTGCTACTATAAATTCTATATTTAGTTAATATATTCCACATATATCATAAGTTTATACTTTCTCTTTTGTTCCGTTTTTTTCTTTTTCTTCCTCCTTTTGATTAGAAATCTCTCTCGATAAACAAACGGAACATAAATTCTACAAAATATTCCTAGAACGTCAAATGACGTAATTTAAAAAAAGTGAACGTTGATTCATTAATTAAACGGCTAAATTTTTCTTGATATACAAAGGTTTTTGTATTTTGTATTTTCATCCTTTATCATTTTATTCAACGTCACTTATATCATCTTTTACAGTCCTGATGATGGTTCATTAGAACCGAAACACTGTAGTGTCGACTTTGCTTCTCAATAAACCTGTCTTTCTACTTGAATAACCTTGTTATCAACTTTTCTCTACAATACCGTATCTCTCTGTTTAAGAGACATGGATTAAGAAGTGGGCGGAGAGTAATTACGATGTGTCAATGCAGTTTTTGACGAGTCCAAGAAGTCCAAGATAGGGAGCTGCCTGTTATTGCATTATATCACATATCATATATTATACATCGCGTATCGCATATTACATCATATTACTATTATAGCGCCCAACTTTCATGGCCATTACCTAGATGAGGGTCTGATTATTTTGGAAAAAAAAAGACGCCCGACAAAAGTTTACTATATACGTAAAACAAACTGCGCTGGATTTTCAACGAGTTCACTTTCAGATTTGATGTTTTCTTACTAATTTCAAATTCTTTGGCTGTTTAGATGTTATTTTCAGTAGAGTAAGTTGATAAATATACGAAGACATGTAAATCTACCATGAAATTGTAACAGAAAATTGGATAGTCTTCCTGAGAGGCGATGTCATAGTGAATGTATAGTATACAAGGCTTGAATACAAATAAATGGGCAAAAGAAAATGATAATCGGGTTATCATATTTACCAACCCCTCCGCTCGGGCAGGATATGACACAAGGTCAGTTTTTAAGCGGAGTTTAACAGGTTTGAATTCAGAGTTTTCCTTCTCCTAGACTAGTTGCCTCATCAAGGCTGAAGGACCCAGTCTGCCTACTATTTACCAATAATAATAATAATTGGATTCATACCTTTCCCAGGGGTATTAGTGCTATGTGAAATGCAATCAGTCTCGTCCAGGATTTGAACTCGTGTCGCCGTGTCCATTTCCTACGACGATAACCATTACACCACGGGTTATACCCATGGTATTTTACAAAAAAGCTTTTACGGCAATATAACACTATAGTTTGGTACAGTTACCAGTACCAAACAATATGGTTGATATGTTTGCACGGCACCAAGTGTACTACTATGGCTTGGCTGTGAGTTTTCAGGGTTGAATCCTTTTCATGGCTGTGCCGTGGATTTTCAGGGTCGAATACTGCGTCTGAGGTAGCAAATGAAATACAATCATTTGGTCTGGCACAAAATGTAACACAACGGTTTGCACCGTTTGGGCACTTATCTTGGGCACGGTACCAAATATAGTACTACGGTTTGGCCCTGCACCAATTATAACATTATCGTTTGGTCCGGTCCCAAATGTGATACTATGCTCTAGGGTCGGTTACCATTTGTAAAGCTTTCGTTTAGGTACCGTACGAAATGTAGCAATATATTGGCACGACATCACTGTAACAATATAGCAGTGACAACTACCAGCTCCGATACCAGCGCCAAATGTAATACCGTTGGGCACGGCAACAATTATTATATCAAATGTTATAATAATGATTGGTCTTATCCACGTAACGGCGCCAAATTTGATACTTTAGTTGTCACAATACTTTTACTTTGGTTTTATCCTGGTAACGGGATTAAATGTGTTTCCAGATAGTTGGTTTATCAATCCTCTCTGTGCCCACGCTGTGTTTGAAAGATCCACCGATAGTGAGTGACAAAATCAACCCGGAACTTTTTCTGACGGTCGGGGTGATCCGTTGGAACAAAGTTGCAACTCAAAGACAAGAACTCTCCGTCAACAATTAGCTATCATTTATTGTTCCCTGTTCAGACTGTATACAGTAGAGGAGAGAGAGAGAGAGAGACACAGAGAGAGAGAGAGAGACACACAGAGAGAGAGAGAGAGAGAGAGGTCTATGTACAGACTCAAAGAGACAAACACCCCAGCCCGACCGAACTGAGCGCAAACTTCTGACTCAAGTTCTAACTTACAACTGACAAAATTCGCCAATTTTTATACATCTAAATTCGGGATATCGTTAGGGTGATGTCATCTTACTAAGTTATTGTGTTATCTCTCATGTATCCTCAAATGTTTACTGTGTTTTCATTTATCTAATCAAAACTGTGACAAGACATGAATTTATTTTATTTTCAATTGGTCTTCTTATGTAGTATGACTGTTACCTGACCGAGGTGCACAAGATGAACAATTTGACTTACATTGCCACTCAAAGATTTCATCAAAATTAACAACCAACTAAAAAACTCGCGGCCAAACCAAAGCAGCTAATAAAATTATTAACTATCACGGCAAATTGGTTATAGCAATAAAATCAGCTTTGAACATGGTAAATATATAGATTGCACCTCATTCTCTAAACATGTCACGAACATTTAAAACAAATATGGCGTAGACGCTATATTTAAGTTGGATTTTATAATGAGTGCCTTCATCTACAGATTTCGTGATGAATTTTGTCTTTTTTTCATGGAGGAAAAATGACGACTTATATTCATTCTGAAGACTTGCTAAAACAAAGATCTAAGATATTGAACGGATGTAGACACAATTATAAATGGCTGCCCAATCATTTATAACTTTATTTTTGTATACTTTTTTGTGTTAATTCTACTTTGTTTATTTTTGTTTAATCTTTATGCAAATTCTACTGTTTGTTCTTGTAAATATTTATTCGTTGGTGGCAATAACTTTCTGGCAGATGATCCCATCGGTAAAACCCGGGTAGTAAACTTCCGGTTTTTATTCGGTTCTCCTATCAGCTCTATTTTCATATTGAGCACTTTTTCAATGTTTATTGCAACTAAATAGGTTTTATTTTCATTTTTCAGTAACCAAGTATTTTCTGTATTGTGAGTTGTTTCATTCTATTTATTCCGCTCAGTGATTTCCGATAAGAGAGAGAGAGAGAGAAAGAGAAAGAGAACGAGCAAGTGAAAGAGCGTAAGAGAAAGAGAGAAAGAAAAAGAGAGCGAGTGAGAGACAATGAAAGAGAAAAAAGAGAGTGAGCGTGAGAGAGGGGGAGGAAAGAGAGAGAGAGCAAGAGAAATTGAGCGAACAACTGAGAGAGAGTGAGAAAGAGAGAGAGAGAAAAAGAGCAAGAGAGAGAAAAAGAGAGCGAGTAAAAGTGAGATAGAACGAGAGAGCGAGAGAGAGTGAGAGAAAGAGAGAGTGAACGAGAAAGAGAGAGTAAAAGAGAGCAAGCAAGAGTGACAAAGAGAGCGGGAGAAAGAGAGATAAAGAGAGGGAAGAAAAGAGAGCGCGAGCGAGAAAAATAGAGAGAGAGAGAAAAAGAGAGAGAGAAAAAAGAAAGCGACCAAGAGAGAGAGAGAGAGAGAGAGAGAATGAGAGGAAAAGGGACCAAAAACTAAAGTAAATTAAAGTGAATAAGTAAAATTAGATAAATGACAAATATGTAAACAAAAAATTAAAATGAAATAATAATACAACAACAACAATAATAATAATACTATGAACAAATTAATGATTCACATACATTATAGACACGTAACAAACCACGAAGTATTAACTAGACAGCTCTTTCTATAAGGCTTCGCAGACTAGGTCACTCCTCCCATCATGTCCCACACTCCAGTATTTAAAGAGATATCTACCGCGTGGGAACCTCTTGGTCTAATGGTCTCATAGGCGAGAAAATGACAAGCGCCAAGCGCTGTTGAATCTTTGACGACGCTCTCTTGGCTTAGATAAATATGGCGTATTACTAGCACTGAACATTCTTTATTTTTGAAGAGCTAACTCTCTGTCTCTGTCTGTCTGTCTGTATATATATATATATATGTCCTTACATTCCTTGTCTGTCGACTAGTTCTAATGACCATTAGAGGGCTTTGCCAAAGATAGTCGTTCCAAAATTCAAATCTTTTGCGACATAAACAATGCCTTGAGACAGACGTCTTCTTTGTCCACATGAACAGAGACTGGTAACCCCAATGGTCTTGTGAATCTTCACATACGATACTATCATTTTTTTAATATCTAAGTCTTCAATCAACACTTCCATTTTATCTTAGATATACGAATTTTAAGGACGGTACAACTTATAGAAAAGACTCTTCCGAACACTCTAAGACATTTCCCCGCATACTTTTTAATGTACTCCTTAAGTATTTCATGTCATTATCGTATCTATTCTATTAAACTTGCTCTTGCAATAAAATGTAATTGTCAATTCGTCAGGAATTGTTCTGACTATATTCTACTAAAGGAAATATTAAACCAAAATACATTTCTTCCAGAACCAATTTCCGAGTTAATGTCTCACCATCATTTTATGTTTCCGGTGAGTTATAGTATACAGATAAGATATACAAAAATAACCTTTAGTCGTTGGTATCAAAGTGTCCGGCATGTATATATATATATATATATATGTGTGTGTGTGTGAATGAAAATACAAAAATATGATAAAACAAGGTATTCAAAGGATGACTAAATAGAGTTGAATATTCTTAGACGCAAAGCTGTTATATTGTCATCTGCTGATTCATGTAGAAATATACATATATATCAATTCATGCAGACTAAATGATAAAGACGCACGCAAGAAGACGTATTTAACAATATTTACCTCTCAGTTTATTTGTAAGGGTACAAAATGGGTTACTCAATGGTTTGCGTGTGAGAGGGAGTCGGAGACCGAACAGAACTGAAATATTCTGACCCCAAACTTATGGCCGTCACGTTGTGTCTTTCTTGTTCTTCTGATGCTCAACCGGAGCCCTGGGGTCCACTCTGCTGGGTGATGGCTTTCTTTACTGCATCTAATCAGCATCTTCTCTGGACCCCAACTCATCAGGGCCCAAAGGCCCCTTCGGCCTGATATGACTTTCCTTACCACACTCGACTCCACTGGAACTCGAACTCAACTCAACTGGCACTTGACTTCCGTCTTGACTGCGTTATATAATAATTCAACGCCCACACGATCACCCACTCGATCTTTGAAATCGAATGTTTAATCCTCATCAAGCGGAAATAACTGTCATGCAGTTCACAGGTCACTCTCTTTCGGTGTATCAGTCTATGAATGTACCATGGGAATTTTTTAGCTCATCCCATTTTGTTAGCCAATTTCCGCCCACGCGATTTCCTCTCCTAACTGCCATTGGAATGTGTCACTTCGTTCCGGTGCATCACCTTGGAATGGCGTTTTTGGCGGGGTTCGAAGGTCAAAACACTACAAAACGTTTCGTTTTTTATTCTAAACCATCCACAAGGCAATGATAATTCGTAAGTTTTATTTTCTGAATTATGTTCAATTTTAAAAATGAAACGAAAAAATGAGAAAAATTTTAGTAGTCTATTGCCTTTAAGAGGATTAATGCATAACGTGTTTGGAATGTGTTTTAAGAACTTTTAAAAACTTTATAAGAATATCTAAAGATTGTTGTAATTTGGATTATATATATATATATATATATATATATATATATATATATATATATATATATATGTGTGTGTGTGTGTGTGTGTGTGTGTGTGAGTGTGTGTGTGTGTGTGTGAAAGATATTTCTTCTGGAACAATCTTTAGTCCGGCGTTTATCTCCTTTTATTCTGAGTTTTATGTTGCCACAGGGGAAATCGATAGCAGGTAAGTTTGTGTTGTACAGTCACAACCAACTATACATACACATATGCATGCAGAAACATATTCAACACAATAAAGACGAGAGGACACAGTTCTTTAGAAAAATATACCTCTCACTTTATTGAAAGGGTTGTGTGTGAGAGGTGAGTTGGAGACAGAACAAAGACTACAACATATTGACCCCCCAGCTCCTCCGGCTAGAGCAGTGCGTCTTTTTCGTTCTCCTGGGCTGCTCAACCGGGGGCCTGGGGGCCCAGCCTCTCTGCTGAGAGCTGGTTCCCACAGCTCGATCTGGAACACTGACTTCAAGCTCTTAACTCCAACTGCCAGATTTCCTGTCTCACCCGGGTTATATCATTGTTTTACGTCCACTCAATTCATCCCGTCGACAGTCAAGGCTATCCCCTGATCTCTTCGACCGGATTCACCTGTTATTTACACAGGTGCATTCCTCATTTGACAGCGTGGCCGGGTCGGAGGTCAATATGCAATATTTGACGACTTCTATGGAGGGAGTTTAAATAACCACTTCCCGACTGTGAGTTTAAATAACTTTTTCAAAAGTGCTCACCTACAATACTAGGAGCAGTATTAATTATAACAAATGTGAATTAGAACAAATCTCTAATATTAGCAACAATATTGAGCGCTTTCTTTTCAGAACAAATGATCCTTATTAATTGCTGTCAATTGTGCAGTTTTTTCGAATTTTCTAATTAATTTTTGTATTGTATATATATATATATATATATATATATATGCGTATGTATGTGTGTGTGTGTGTGTGTGTGAGTTATGTAATCAAATATGATAGAATGAAATAAAGTTGGTGACCTTAGTCGAGAGTGACTCGAAAGCTCCCATTTCAATAGCTACAACACCGAGGTGTAGGGGTGGGAGCTACTTCATTCCCTGAATTGCTCCACTTGATCCTTACCTTATAATGCTGAGTGTTAAGCAAGGAGGTATCAAGTACCAATTTTTTTTTTAGTCTTTCGTGTGATTCGATCTGGGATTGAACCGCGGTCTTCCGGAGCATTGGCGAACACTGAGACAATTTCGTAAAATAAATTTGACATATTTCACGAGAGGTATGGCTTCATCATAAAGCAAATGAGGCTAAGGGTCAAGGGTCACTTAACAATCAAGTGAACCACTAAATCTTATTGGAATGGAAAAAAGAAAAATAAATCAGTGTAATGAGACAACAATTTTTTATTGTTTTTCTTTTTTTTCAACTTTTTTTTTTTTCACTCTTATAAAAATATAACGGAAAATACTTGACTTGGACGCTCGCGAAACAAATAACGTGCAGTGTTGACCTTGACCTTTTGTGTAGCTTCACACAGGGGTTTTTCATGTGGGTTTTATTTTCTTTTTCTTTTTTTAAATAGAGCATATTTTATCGAAAATCCGTACAAACCGCATCATTCCCCACCCCACAATGTTCTCTCTCTCTCTCTCTCTTTTATGCCCTTGTGGACATTTTTTGGTTCCAATTATAAAATTCCAGACTGAATGACAGAATTCCGACAAAAAGTAGGAGAAAATACTCTCGCAGACCTGAAAACTATAACTCAAAATGTCTCCCAAGCTGAAAGAGGGAAGAACTCAGATGGTTTAATTTGCTCTATTTTTCTGGCGGCATTTCAAACCATTGTGGGATATTTTATGCAAAGAGGTTAGGAAATTGCATTCGTTATGCAACTATATTTCTCTGCATAAATTTTTTTTGCATACTGTTGTACGATATCAAATATTTCTATCTAATACAAATAATTTGCACACAGTTGTGCTGTTTCGGTATTCCAATCTAATGCTAAAAATCATAGTTTTAAATAATTATTTCAATTTAATAACATGCATTTGTTTGTATATATTCAAACGGCTTCAAGTAAAAAGTAAAGTTGGTGACATTAGTCGAAGGTAACCCGAAGACTCCCTTTTCCATAGCTACTACACCGAGTAACTAGTTTAAGTAACTAGTTATAATTCTTACGTTTCAAGTTTTTCTTGTATTAATATTTTTTTAATTACATTTGTTTGCAAAGAGTTATGTGACTTCATGTATACTGATCTAATACTAATAATTTTTCCATACGAGTGTCCTTATATGACACTAAACGATCAGATGGTGAGGTCCCAGTACTGCTGGGGCTTTGGAGAATTCGGAGCACCCCTTCATTACCATTGCTCCTAGGTTCACTCTGGCCCGGTGTGGTAGCACCTGATAGGGCCCTATGTATGGGTTGAATAGAACTAACGGCATACTTATGCTAATCTGATTTGTTTGATTAAACTGAATAGCTTGAAAGAGAAATGTTTTTGACAATTAAACCGTACTTACATTTAAACTGCGGACACAGTACTCAATCTAATGGAGACCGAACATGCATTTAAGCAAACATTGATTATGTTATATATTCATGCTAAAGTGTGAAATAGCTCCAATAATACTAGAGCTTTGGAGAATGCAGAAGACCTCTTCATAGGTCGACCGAAACTATTATGATTTACTAGACTGAATTATTAGAAATTGAACTTTTTTGACATTGAAACTGTACTTACACTAAACTGAATTGTTAAATATAACTGTTTGAATAAACTGAATAGTTTGAAATAGAAATAGTTTTGACAATTGAATTGTGTACTCATGCTAAACTGAATTGTTTTAGATAGAACTGATCATTTGTATAAAAATGGATTTGGCGATAAATAACCTACAAAGGTTGATATGTCATAAAATTAAACCAGCCAACAAACCAGCCAACCAACTAATAATTTTTAATGCCCAATCGGCTGGGATGGCGAAATACACTGTCTGCGTCTCTGCAGAGGTACAAGATACCCTCAATGAGTGTTCTTGATATAACACTAACCTGATAGTAAGTAAAGTTAAGTAAAGTTAGCGACCATAGTCGAGGGTGACCCGAAGGCTCCTTTTTCGATAGCTACTACACCAAGGTGTAGGGGAGGGCGCTACTCCATTCCCTGGATTGCTCCACTTTACCCTTGAACCGTACCTTATAATGCTGAGTGTTAAGCAAGGTGGTATCAAGTTCCATTTTTAAAGTCTTTGGTATGACTCGACCTGGGATTGAACCTAGGTCTCCCGGGCCATTGGCGAACACTCTAACCGCTGGGCCAATGTCCCGGTAATAACCTGATAGTAAGGCTCCAATAATACTGGAGCTTTGGGGAATGCAGAGGACCTCTTCATTGCTATTGTTCCCAGGTCCACTCTGACCCGGAATGGTAACACCAAGGAGGTTCCTATCTATGGGTCATGAAGTGTTTGACATTTAAAAGAGTGCAAACAAATGATTGATGCTAAAATGAATGGTAAGATCATTTAACTGTGTGTAAGAAACGATTGATATCTAATTGAATTGTTAGTGATACATTGCAAAACTTGGAACACGCTGATTGCATGCAAAAGGATGAAAAATATTGAATATAATGACTAGTATTGAAGGGCTATACTAATGACCACATCCCTATGTGCAAACAAAGGATTAATATTGAATAGAATTTAAAGTGTGAAATTGCAATAACTATACTAACCCTTTTAAAAAGGTGATACTATGGAATTACCATCGTCCCTGTACCCCAACCATAGTAGTAGTACTCACCATAGTTTAAATACACACAGATCACTCTGCACACAACTTTAAGTGACGGACTCTCAGCGTAGGACACACATGATAGACCATTACTTGGACCTAATACTACCCTTGCCAGGATAGTAAAATAACTAATAATCTTCTTTTTCTATTTGTACACCCGTACAAATAAACTTGCCTTCTTGTTATACCTACCGATTCTGTTATCTATTCTTTACCACTCGAAATAGCCAGTCATTGTATATCATTTACGATATAACAAATGGCGATCAGGATTCGAAAGAACACACGTCGAAAAAGAGTACAACCGCTATGTGAATTGTTAACAGAGACGAACCCAAAAACTATAGAAGTTTCGTTAACAGAATTTCAAGGATAGAAGTAAGTCCCAAAATTTCTGCCAAAACGTAAGAAGCCTTTCTAGATTCATAAAAAAATCGTGTAGCATGTTGCAACACTGATTTGAATCCAGAACGCAAGAAAACATGTTTACCAGAATAAAAAAAAAACAAAAACAACTATCTTTTTTTTTGTTTTTACTATTATGACAAACATTGTTTAAGGCTGGGTACAATTGTTTCTTTTGATTTTGAAAAAAAAATTGTAATTATTATGGAGTTTAATGTATTTTGAAATAAAATGTAGCAGTTGGTGCACATTACGTAGTCTTTATGTACATCTATGCAGCAACAACAAACGTTACATGAAGAACGTGAACAACTAGTTCAAAAACAAATAAGAGCCAATGCAAAACCAACTATTGAAACAACAAGAGAATTTTGAGAAACTACTGACAAGTCAAGTAGCGCAAGAAAGAGGATCAAGAATATTCTCGGCGGAGGGGATTTGAAACTCTCTCTCAGAATTTCGTTATGTCCCCGACAATGGTGTGACGTTTCCAGCATAATTTAGTAGATATGAAACAATCCTTTCAAAATGTCAACTTTGGTTTGACGAAGAAAAAGTTATGTTGTGACTTTAAAAATTGGGTTCTCAAGAAAACACAAAGTATACATAATTGATACCACGTAGAAAACCAAAAGAAATTTTGTTAAACGAAATTATTCAAACGTTGTCTAGAATACTCGATGAACTTTCTAGCGTCTTGTATACGTGATATAAGTGTTTAAATATCATCAAACAGGAACATAAGGATTTTGTTTCTTTCGCCGGTACGGTCAACTCTCAATGTCAACGGTTTAAAGTAAACGAAATTTCAAAGGATATGTTCAAATGTTTAATCTTCGTGCATGGGAAAACTGTACCCAAAGACAAGGAAATTCGTTCCAGAATATCAACAATCATCGAACATAACCCAGAAATCGTATCCAAAAAGTAACTGAGGATTGTCAAATACTCATATTGAGGAAAAATATCTCGCATGTACAAAGGATATCACAAAAAGAGTTCCCATAAGTAAAGAAAAAAAGTATCAATGCAAAGCTTGCAGAGGTAAAAATCACACAAGAAGTGACTTATTTTTAAAAAAATATGCGATGCTTCGAATACGAGAGGAAAAGCCACAAACCTTCAGTATGTCGAAAGAAAAAGCCCAACAATCTGGTAAGTATTGTTTAATCCAAAAAAGAAATGAAAG
Source organism: Sepioteuthis lessoniana (assembly GCA_963585895.1). Lineage (NCBI taxonomy): Eukaryota > Metazoa > Mollusca > Cephalopoda > Myopsida > Loliginidae > Sepioteuthis > Sepioteuthis lessoniana. The sequence continues at coordinate 52,740,090 of OY757926.1, read as the reverse complement.
ATAACGAAAGAAGAAAATACGTTGATATCAAAATTATTAAGCAAACAGTGCAATGCTTGTTAGACACAGGTAGTGACATTTAAATTATTGATGAGTCAACCTGGAAAAATAGATCGACGGAAACTACTGAACACGGTTAAAGTCGCTAGAAGCATATGTTGAAATAAATTTAAATTTAAAGACGAATTTTATGCTAGCATATCTTTTGGTGGGAAAACGTATAATTGAGAAGTTTACGTTGTACCAGGGAATAATTCGCGGTTTTTCGGTATTAATTGGATAATATTTGATTTATAGGAGATGCCTATAAACTCCTGTAATAAATTAAACGCTACATCAAAAACGAAATCCAGAAAAATAGAGGAATTTTTAACTGATCTAAAGAACGAATTTCCTCAAGTATTTTCTGATGGTTTAGGTTGTGACACGAAAACCGAAGTAAGATTCGAAATTAAAGAAAAATAAACCCGTGATCAAACTTAAAAGAAATGTACTTTTTTCATCATTGGAGGTAATAATCAAAGAATTTGAAAGATTAGAGAAAGTCAGAGTGATCAAAAAGATGGATTATTCATATTGTGCGACACCGACAGTGTACGTAAAAAAAAGTCTATCAGACCTCACACTAGCACACCTCGTCACAAAGAAAGAACTGATCGTAGCATCAGACGCAAGTGACTACGGATTAGGTGTTATACTGATGGGCCACACATGGACCAGGACACTGAGAAAATGATTAAAGAATGCTGGGGTTGCCAACTAGCAGCCAAAGCCTCTCCGATTAAAACTCAGCCCAGGCCAGAAACCGACATCCCATGGACGCATGTGATATAGATTATGCAGGATCACTGAATGGATACTATTATTTGATCTTTATCAATAGTTTTTTCTTAGAGGCCGGAAATTTACAAATTCAGAAACCCGGCATTTACGAACACCATCAGAGCACTGGACGAAATATTTAGCCGCTTTGGGATTCCAGAGACACTGGTCAGCGACAATAATACGGGTAAAGAATTTAAAGATTACTGCTCATCATTGGCCATAGAACTTATGACACCTGTCAACAATCCAAGGCAGAAAGGTTCGTTAATACATTCAAAAGAACATTAAGAAATAAGGGCTAGATTAGGACGAACGTAGTATACAGAAATTTTTTGCTGTATACAGGATCACACCAAATCCAAACACGAGTTCAAAACTATCACGAGCAGAACTAATGTTTGCACGTAAGATAAGATAGATGGACGAAGGGATGCATACTCCCCTTCCCTAAAAAGGGGTACCTCGGATTAGCCAAAAACTACCGAGGCATAACACTTACATCCATAGCTGCCAAAATCTACAATGCCCTACTACGAAACCGCATAGAACCCAAAATCGACAACATACTTAGAAAAAACCAAAATGGCTTCCGAAGAAATAGATCTACGACCTCACAAATACTAACCATCCGCAGAATCCTTGAGGGTGTACGGGCAAAGAACCTACAAGCGACATTAATATTTGTCGACTTTACCAAGGCTTTCGACTCCATTCACAGAGGAAAGATGGAACAAATCCTACTAGCGTACGGCATACCTAAAGAAACCGTAGCGGCAATAACGATTCTCTATAGAAACACTAAAGTAAAAGTACGATCACCAGATGGAGACACAGAATACTTCGACATTGTAGCAGGAGTACTACAAGGGGACACGCTGGCTCCGTATCTCTTTATCATTTGTCTAGACTACGTACTTAGAACATCGATTGACAAAATCAAAGAGAATGGCTTCGAACTGACGAAGAAAAGAAGCAGAAGATATCCCGCAACAACAATTACCGACGCCGACTACGCCGATGACATAGCGATACTGGCAAATACACCTGACCAAGCCGAAACACTTCTGCATAGCCTGGAACGAGCAGCAGCAAGCATAGGCCTCCATGTTAATGCACACAAAACGGAATATATGTGCTATAACCAAACGGGGGACATCTCCACTCTAGAAGGAACCCCTCTTAAACTAGTAGACAAATTCACGTACCTAGGAAGCAGCGTCGAATCAACCGAAAAGGACATCGAAACGAGGTTAACGAAAGCATGGACAGCTATCAATAGGCTATCGACTATATGGAAATCAGACCTAACCGATAAAATGAAACGCAGTTTCTTCCAGGCAGCGGTCACATCGATACTGCTATATGGATGCACTACATGGACGCTAACAAAACGGCTGGAGAAGAAACTAGATGGCAATTACACAAGAATGCTGCGTGCAATCCTCAACAAGTCCTGGCAGCAACACCCCACAAGACACCAACTGTACGGCCACCTGCCCCCTATCACAAAATCTATTCAAGTTAGGCGAACCAGACATGCAGGACATTGCTGGAGAAGCAGAGATGAACTCATAAGAGATGTACTCTTATGGATCCCCACACACGGCCGCGCAAAAGCAGGACGACCAGCACGAACGTACATTCAGCAGCTATGTGAGGATACAGGTTGTTGTCCTGAAGACCTACCTAGGGCGATGAACGATAGGGAGGAGTGGCGAGAGAGGGTCATGGATATCCGTGCTGCCAGCACGATATGATGATGATGATGACTACCAAGGCCGAAAAAGAAATTTCCTAAAAAAAAAGGGAATTTCAATACAAAAATCTATAAACCGAGTGATATTTTTTTTTAGGAACTACCGAACTGGAAAGAGTTACTGGAAGGATGGTATTGTTACCAAGAGAACTGGAACAGTGATCTAGATAATCAATGGAAAGCGATTTGATCACAAGCGACGTGTAAAACAAATCAGGCCACGATATACTGAATTTATCAAGCAGAACGACGTGGAGCTTCCTATGAAAGAGTTATACGACGCGTTTAAGATCACATCTCCTATTAACCAAAAATCACTTGTGGGTGTGCCTAAACCATCAACTTCTTATTCCCCACAAATTCTACGAACATCAACATCGTTAACCGTGGTGAGAAGAAAACGTTTGAGAGAAAAAAAAAAGCAGTAAAACGGCTACGTCCTAATCGAAAAAAGAAGAAATATTAAAAGCTAAATTCCGACGGAAGTATTTAGCTCAAAGGGGTGAGGTGATATAATGGAATAACGCATCTTCCTCGTACTCCAACAATGGTATCACTAACTATTATCTTAGTACTCACAGATCCCTTTGCTCAGCGTAGAACTCACGAGATCGACCAATGATTGGGCTAACTACTACCTTTGAGAGGATAGTAAAATTACTACTAATCTACTAGTTATGTTTGTACACCCATACAAATAAATCTGCCTACTTCTTATACCTACCTAATGTGGTTTCTATTCTTTACCACTCTAAATAGCCTGCCATTTTATATCATTTACAATATAACAAAAGAAATTACCAACAAACTAATCCCTTACATATTAAGTTTATCTAAATGTGTGCAAACAAAAGTTAAATTGTTACTGTTACATAGCAATACTTGAACCTATTTAACAAGGAGTCAATGAGTTCTGGATTATTCATAAATATTAACTTGTAAATGTGTTTACAAATGAAATATTTAGTATATGTGTATGGACAGTATTTGGCATTAAATAACCTACAATGGTTAATATGATTTAAACCCCAACCAAACCAAATCATATATATTTAATACGTATGTATAAAGAAGATTCGGCAAAAATTACCTAAAATAGCTGATGTGCCATAAATTCAACTCAAAACCAAATTAATACTTTTCAAAGAAATCTATTTTCCCCATAGATGTTACTCTAATCGGTTTATTGTAGACCTCGGAGTAATGCTATTGAAGGGGTACTCTACTCTCCCCAGGTTTCCAGAACTGGAGTTTAACTATCAGAGGAAGTTTAGAATCATACCTCTAAAAATATTTTTTTCGGTGTTGAGTTGGTAGTAGTAAGCCCAAGCAATGATCGATCTCGTGTGTTCTACGCTGAGCGTCCTTCATATAGAGTCTTGCGCAAAGGGATCTGTGTGTACTTAAATAAAAGTTAGTGCTACCATTGTTGGAGTACGATGAAGATGGGTTATTCTATTTGCTGGGGATGCAGTCAACATATTTTAAGCCACGCACATTGTGTGGATTAATGAACAGAGGAGTCTTTTTGAAGAAAATCTCATTGACTAAATGGTAAAACTATCAAATATTTTTTTAAATAGTTTGATTTTTCTTTAGACACAACGTGTGTATAAAGGTTTGGCTTCATGGTTTAATGGTATATCGAAATCCGTGTGCTATTTAACGTGAAAGTCATCTGTTATGAAGAAAATCAATGAAACTATTTAGCCTATGGCTCGGAGGATAAGAGGGTTCATATCTTTTCCAAATATATGAAACCCATAGGAATTGCACCTATTAAGGTCCCATCTATTGGTAAAAAAGAACTAGTCTCTTGGGTATGACACTAAACTCTATCTGTAGTTGAGGCTTCTGTCATGGAATTTTGAAGGTAGAGTAACCCTTAGTTGCCATTGCTCTAAAGTCATCTCTGACCGGGATTGATAGTACCTGCATAGTTCCAATCTATGGATCAAATAGAAGTGTTTAACAATTTAAATTTGTGTAGAAAAATGATAGATATCAAATTGAATAGTGAACATTAAATATCAATACTTAAAGCCATTTATGTGTGCTAACAAACCATTCAAATGTGTCCAAACAGAGCTTTTGGCTCGTTTAGAACTGATACCTACAAATTATTAGTTTACAAACCATCTACATGTGATAAATGTATGAACATAAAAACTTAGCCAACTAACAAGTCTGTTTAAAATTATTATTGTTAGATAGGAATTCTTGAAGCTATATAACTATGTACAAATAAATGATTGTAATTACTGTTATTGGATAAGTATATTAAAAAGCAAAGAACTGTATATTTTCTTTGTTTTTAAAGATGTTTCAACATTCGTGGGTTTTTCAATGTCAAAGCAGTCCTTCTAAAATAGTTGTGGTAGTATTGAACCAATAGCTGTGAACTAAGGAACTTGATACTGTTCCAAATGGTATGAGTCCGAAAATGAATGTGCCGCCTTCGCATTAGTTACAAGGCCCCTGTGACTCTTCCATATAACTGTTCAAAAGATTATTATTCTTAAACAGCAATAGATACTTAAAAGTCATATAACTGAAATTACAATAAGATATAAATACTTGAAAATGTAAGGGTTAGAAAAAAAATGAATAAATAAAAATGAAATAAAGTAAATTTAAAAGCTAGTGGTTCCCAGAAGCCCCTGACAGGAAGTTGGAACTGCGCGTACTAGAAAGAAACCCGTTCTCATTTCAGCTTTAGTTTTTATACTGGATGGAACTTCTTTTCCTCGACTGCCAGCAGACAGCGCACGTGTCTCTCCAAGTCTCGTACTTGGCGTTAGACCATGTCTCTTCGAGTAGCAGCTTATATTATAAACACCAATTGAATTTAGCACCCACTACGAAAAAAAAAAACGCCGACTTTGGACTTACCGCCTACCGAAAACGAATAGTATATTTCAACGTCTTGTTTGGGAGATGCGATTGATTTTTTTAGTGGTTCAGGATAACATTTCTCGCTACAGAGAAACCGTATAAAACCCCAAAATAGAATTGAAATTTAAAGGATCTGAGTGTCTTTTCTTCCTTCCTTCAGTAATTCTTTTGCAGTCTTCTACAGACGCAGAAGACGTCAACGTGTTGAATGAGGTAGTGAAGAAAACTAAAAAGATATGTTAAACCCAAATACCCACATCGCATACAAAAAAATTATAACTGATCAAAACTTTCTGGATCCTCATAAAGATATATAGTAAGTAAAGTTGGCCTCCTTAGTCGAAGGTGACCCGAAGGCTCCCTTTTCAATAGCTACTACACCGGGATGTTGGGGAGGGCGCTACTCTATTCTCTGTATTGCTCCACTTTACTCTTGACCCGTACCTTATAATGCTGTGACTTAAGCAAGGCGGCATCAAGTACTATTTTTTCAATTTTTACGTATGTATTGACCTGGGATTGAACTCTGGTCTGCCAGACCATTGGCAAACAATCTACCCATTAGGCCAATGGCCTGGTCAGTACTTGATATCATATAACTGTTCAAACATTATTAGTACGACTTTAGCCTCTGAAAATGTTGCATCACCCCTAGTTGGTAGCTGATGAGAACAGGGTATCGTAAATGATCTCACACGTTGTATGACAATATAAAAATAGCAATGATATCATATAACTGTTCAAATATTATTCTTATCATTTTATTCCTGTTGAGTCTTCCCCACCATCATGAGCTGCTGGGCTTTAACTGGAGTTTGTGTGACAAACCGATCCGGGTCTCTAGGGCAATTCTCACTACTGTGGCCGATTTTAACAATGCTGTAGTCGGAATAGTCTCCATTCATCATCATCTTTATCATTACATTCACAACGTTTCGGCCGATATGTCCTCCGGCTTTCTTCAAGTGTTTTTCGAACTCGGAAGCCTACACGGAACTTCGAACCACATCCTTTACTTTATCCACGGAGGTCGCTTGCTCTGATTCCGTTAACCATAACCGGGCATAAGTGCTAAGTATTCCTGAATTGTTACTCGCCTGCAGTCAAAATTAAACCTGTAACCAACAGATGATTGTCTCTTTAGAAGCTTAGGGAGCCAACGCCTATAACTGTTACGCTATGTATCCAGCAGGACACATAGCGTACAATCATATCGGCCGAAACGTTGTGAATATAACAAAGAAGATGACGATAATAAACCGAAAACCCTGAATAATAATCTCCATTCATCCTCTTATTTCAAACAGTTGCAGTCCACTTTTCAATCCTTTGGAGACCATTCTAAATGCACCAACTACACTTACTATCGCCGTCACCCCCATGTTCCACAATATGTTTTTTTAGTTCTCACGCAAGGTCAAAGTATTTGTCTATCTTTTCACTTTCTCTCATTTTCACTCTGTGGCCTCCTAAGTATATTATACGGCAAGTTCTTTTGCTTTGTTTATTGCTACAATGTCTGGTCTTCTGGTTGCAATTTGGTGATTCCTTTGAATCTCAATATCCAGAGAATTCTATACGTTTTATTTTCTTGGACAGACTGGGTTTGTGCATATACCATTTGTTAGTGTGGTTAAAATGCATTCTTTTCTACAACTCCCAGGCAATCACATCTTTCACCCATTTATGCTTGATTGATTTTGTTGTTCTATTTCTTCTATCGTCATTAGAATAGTTTCCACTCATACTTTAATTTCCAAGTCCTCCCGTCCCAACATAAAATTTTCGGTGACTATACCGAGCGCACCAATAATTGATATTACCCTTACTTTCATGTTCCATAGTTTTTCAGTTCTCTGGCAAGGTCTAAGTACTTATTTTTCTTTTCGCTTTCTTTCAGTTTTATCTGGTGATCAGCCGGGTGGCAGTCTACAATTCGGCACGTCATCTTCGTTTTTTATTGACTATCTGGTCGACTAGCCGAGATTAGTTGATATGATATGTTATTATTTTTATTATTATCCTTTACTCGATAGAGTTTTCACATCAGCGTAAGCTGATGGTATTTCACTGGAGATTGAGTGACAGTAAGTCTCCTCAAGTCTCCAGGACTCTTCTCAGTATTCTGGTAGTTTTCAATAATGCTGTTGTTTGGATGGTCTCCACTCGGTCGCCAACTTCCAAATCTTCCAGGCCCTTTAATAATCCTTTAGTTACCGTGCCAAAGGCACCAATCACAATTGGTATAATCGTCACCTTCATGTTCCATAGTTTTTTTCCATTCTCTATCAAGGTCGAGGTACTTATCTCTCTTTTCACATTCTTTTAGTTTTATTCTGTGGTCCGCCGGGACAGCAAAGTCGACAATTTTGCAGATTCTCTTTTTTTTGTTGATCTTATTATAGATCTGGTCTTCGGGCCGAGATTAGGTGATCCGTTTGTATATCAAAGTTCCATAGGAGTTTGTGTGTATCATTTTCTAGGACAGGTTCTGTGTTGTGCATATACCATCTGTTGGCATGGTCAAATTTACATTCTTGCAAATTTCCCAGTGGATCACCTTGCCCACCCAGTCAGTCCAGCCTTGTACTCCTTCTGTGCTAATTTGCTGCATTCGATTATAATGTGATTGATGGTTTCATCTCTGTCACCACATAGTCTGCACTTGCTATTTTGTTGTGTCTTATCTACCCTCGCTTTGATATAGTTGATTATTATGGCGCTGTTTTGTGCTACCATTAGGAGAGATCCTGTTTCTCTCTTAAAGTTTCCTTTTCTTAGCCATGTCCAAGTTTTTTCGTGCGAGATGTTGTTTATTAGTCGTTTAAAGCGCCCATGGAGCTGTTTTAGCTCCCATTTTTGTTTCCTAGTTTTTGTCATTCTGTTATCTATCCTGTTGTCAGTATTGTTTCTGATGGCCGTTATAAGTCCTCCTTCGTGTTTTCTATGTAGTCTTTGAGTCGTTGTATGGATGCGTCAACGCTGTCTTCAATGCGGGCAAGTCCTCTTCCTCCCTCTTTTCTTGACACATATAGTCTGTCCACGTCGTCTCTGGGATGTAACGCCTTGTACATGGTCATTAGTTTTCTAGTTCTTTGGTCCATTTGTCTAAGTTCATCTCTGGTTCACTTGAGGGATACAGCCCAAGTATTTATTCCTTTGATAAGGTTTCTGCTATTGAGTTTTGTCTCGAGTAGTTTTCTAGTTCTGAGATATTCTTTTTGAATTTTGTTTTTCATTTCGGCTTGTTTGATTGTGTCAGCTTCCAAAATTCCTAAGTATTTGTAGGTCTCGTTTTCTGCTTGCGTTCTGATCTTTTCCTGATTTGGTAGTTCTATTCCGTCAGTTAGGTGTCGTTTGCCACTTTTCATGACGAGCAGGGCGCATTTTTCAAAGCCAAATTCCATCCCTATGTCTTGACTGTATATTCTAATTGTGTATTAGGGTTTCCAGTTCTTTTTCATTTTTTGCACATAGTTTGATGTCATCCATGTACATTTGGTGGTTGACCTTTTCTTGCGATCTACTAAGTTTTTATCCGGCCGTGCATTTTCTGAGGATGTGGTTTAGTGGCATCATGGCAATTATGAAGAGTAAGGGTGATAGTGCATCTCCTTGGAAAATCCCTCTTTGGATCTTTGTTTCAGCCAAGCTTTTTCCTCCTGTTGTTAATTCAACTCTCCAGTTTTTCATGGTTTTTTCGATGAAGTGTATGGCTTCGTGTGATATTTTGTACATTTTGAAACAGTTTATTATCCAGCTTTGTGGAACCATATCGTATGCCTTTTTGTCATCTATCCAGGCCATAGCTAGATTTTTCCGTCTGTTCTTATTTTCATTTAGGATGTGTTTATCTATGTAGAGTGATTCTGCAGGGCCTCTGGATCATTTTCGACATCCTTTCTGTTCATTAGGGAACAATCCGCGGCTTATTAGTGAGTAGTATATCTTTTCCCTTATTTGTGCTGTTAATATTTTCCACATCATCGGTAAACAAGTTATCGGTCTATAATTGTTTGAAGCAGTTCCTTTTGGATCAATGTGGTCTTTCCTTTGGTCATCCAGCCAGGTTATTATTATTATTATTATTATTATTATTATTATTTCATAGCAATATTTATATGAATATTTATGTATAATTGTATATAAATTATTAGTATTGGATAGCAATACTTGATATATAACTGCGCAAATGTTAAATTTTGATACCAACTTTAGCTGATGATCTTTCAATGTAGTTTAAGTGACAGCAAGTCTGTTCAAGTTTCCTGAACTCTTCTCATAATTCTGGACAATCTCAATAATGCTGTAGTCTATATGGTCTCCATTTGCTTCTCTTCCCGCCTCCTTTCCAAACTTTTGGAGATCGTTCCAAGCGTGACAGTTACAGTTAGTATCAGTGTTACTCTCGGGTCAACTAGTTGTTTTTTGTACTCTGACAAGATCCTGGTATTTTCTCTCTTTTCGTTTTCTCTGATGTTCCAATACATAGAGAACTTGGAGATATGTAATAATAGCGAATAAGAAAGAAGTCAAATACTTCATAATAGTATATATATATATTCGATAAGGAATTCATACACAGCTTATTAATTAGATGGACGCAAACATTCTTTTACGGTCCATAGGTAAGGTAGGTAATCCTATAGAACAAAGGTATAAATATGCTTTCGTTTAAACATTTAAAAATAAATCAAATTTCTGCTGAAGATAACTGATAAGGATTTGATATGCTCTTAAACTAACCGAACAAAAAGAAAACAGTTGAAATTGTCTTAGATATTAACTTATGAAGAACTACACGACGGCCATTAGCCCTCAACCTGGGCCAAATTTTTAGAGTTTAGCACCAAGCTAAACTAAGCTTCATAAATACCTCCTCATAGTTTGTAGCAAAGTCAAAATATTGTTGTCTCCACCTGAATCAGATGCCATTATATATTTAAAAATCTCCACTACAAATGACCACAGTGACTTTATATTACAATAAAGCTATTACATCGTTCGTTTTCCATTACACAGCTCAATCTTTACAGCGACGTACTCAACTTAGTTGTAGGGCGCCAACAAAAATATTTTTGTAAGTTAAGGTTAATTTTAAACCCCCTCCCTTACGGACAAAAGAAAAACTGGAGTGTGAAGTACCTAACGGGCATTGAACTCACTGTTTTGGTAAGAGTCAACTTGGTAAACTTGCAAACCATTTGAGACTTTCATTTCTCCCACCCACTATGATTCAATTTAAAATCTTTTTGTCGATGTTGGCACGTTTTTCAAGCTATGCTGATTAAATTTAGAAATGGTATCTTGCTTATTTTAAAATTCTTTCATCATTCTTTCGAACATTATCTCCCTTTCGCCTAGAAAAAAAATTGTCTCTTTTTTCTTCTTTCAACTTTTCTTGTTTTACAATTTCTCTCTCTCTCTCTCTCTCTCTCTCTCTCTTTCTCTCTCTCTCTCTTTCTTACCTTCTTTATTATTGTCGTAATCTTCTTTATATCTTCTTTCTTGCCATCTTTGTTTGTATTTTTCTGGCTATATTCTTTTTTATATTGTTTTTTCACAATTTTTCTCTTTTTTAAAATCGTTTTTGTAATATTTTTTCTTCTTTCTTTTTAATGATTTTTTTTCTTTTTTTTTTCTTTTTTTTTTTCTCTTTATGGGCATCTTTCTTTATTCCCTTATTTCTATCTTTATTTCTTTTGGATCTATGCTTAATTTTTCTTTCCTTTTTTTTTCTCTTTGTCCTCTTCCTCCTTTTTGACTATTTTTCTTCTTTTGATTTTTATCAATAGTTTTCTCCTTTTTTGGTTTCTTTTTGGTGCTTTCTTTCCTTCTTTGGATCTATGGTTCATTTTTTTCTTTCTTTTTTCTCTTTGGGTTTTTCTTTCTCTTTCATGTGTTTTTTTCTTCGCTTCTTTCTTTTCACTAATTTTTTTTTCGTTTTTGTTTCTTCATCAGTATCTTTCTTTCTTTCTTTCTTTATTTCTTTCTTTCTTTCTTTCTTTCTTCTATTTGTTAGTATCTGTCTGTCTGTTTTTCTTTCTTTATTTATTTCTTTTAAGTTTTCTTCTCTTTTTTCTTATATTTGCAAGTATCTTTCTTTCTTTATTTTACCTTTTCTTTTCTCTTTTATCTTATATTTGTTAGTCTTTCTTTCTTTCTTTCTTTTTTCTTTTCTTTTTCTTATATTTGTCAGTTTCTTTCTTTCTTTCTTTCTTTCTTTTTTTCTATATTTTTTATATTAGCTTGCATCTTTCTTTTTTCTTTTTTTCTTTCTTTTAAGTTTTCTTCTTTTTTTCTTATATTTGTTTGTCTCAGTCTTTCGTTACTTCTTTTTTAATATTTGTCAGTTTTTGTTTTTTCTTTCTTTCTATCTTTCTTTCTTTCTTTCTTTCTTTCTTTCTTTACCTTTTCTTATCTTCTTCTTATATTTGTTAGTCTTTCTTTCTTTTTTCTTTCTTTTACGTTTTCTTCTCTATTTTCTGATGTTAGTCTTTCTTTCTTTCACTTTTTCTTCTTTCAAATGTCTTTTAGCCTCGATGTTTCTTTTTTTACCTTTTCTTTTTTTTCTCTTATATTTCTTAGTCTCTGTCTTTTCTTCTTTCTTTTACTTTTTCTTCTCTTTTTTCTTATATTTGTTAGTTTACGTTTTTTTTTTATTTTTCCATCCTTTTCTCATTCTTTTATTTAAGTTTTACATTCTTTTATTTTTCCTTGATAAAAACTATATTCTTCTTTTTATTCACCTTCTATATTTCAAAGTTTTAATTTTTATTTTTCCTTCCTTTTTTTTAGCAACTAATAAACTTGTAGAGAGGTTTCTGGTCATTGCTGTTCCTTGATGGTCACTCATCTAAGGTATGAAATGGCTAATCTATGCTTAACGTGGATAATTAGGCGGGAACTACACTTTCTGTCTGACTTAGTTGCAAATATTTTCCCTTTTTTCTTTGTTGGCTCAAGTTTTAAAGTTTTCTTTCTTTCTTTCTTTCTTTCTTTCTTTCTTTCTTTCTTTCTCGTTATTTTTTCTTCTTTTCTTTTTTTTTTCTCGTAGTATTTTTTTCATTTTTCTTTTCCCCTAATCTTTCTTTTTCGCAATGCCATTTCCTCTTTTTTTCCCTCCTAATACAATTCTTTAATTTTTTTTCAATTCCCATTTCTTTCTTTCTTTCTTTCTTTCTTTCTTTCTTTGTGCTATTACTTTTTCCTTTATCCTTTTTTTTTATTTTCATTTTAGGATTCATTGTTACCTCTTGCTTTTCACAGCTCTTTGCCTCTTTTTACTTTTACTTAATTCTTCTTTTTTCCCTTTTCTTTCTTTTTTGTTTATTTCTTCTTTTTTTCACATTCTTTCTGTTTGCATTTGTTCAGCCTCCTTTTCATATATCTATTCTCCATTCAGTCTTTTTTCTCATTGCACTGTATCTTACACTTATTTTTGCCATCAATTTTTATTTCTTGGGGAGACTTTTTCTTCATTCCTTTTTTTAAAAAAATATTTCATTTTAACTTATTCAGCATTTCATTTGTCTGCTATATTTACCCATCATTTCCTTCAACCGCTCTTCATTTTTTTTCTTCTTTCATTCAATTTCTTTCGCCAACTGCTCGCGTTCTTCTTGATGTTTCACTGATTTTTAGAACATGAACGTGATTTGACTAAAAATATCTTCGCAATGCAAATGACAAATTCATGGCGTGTTTTCAAGAAAAGGAATTACCAACTCAACTTACTTGTCGTCCAAGATCAGTTTTTCCATTATTTAAAATAACTGTAAAAACTTCGGAGCTAAGTTCTTGTGCCATTTTTCTCGCTGTCAATAATTTTTATTCATTTAGTTTATTTATTTCATGTTTTCAAAAGAAAAAAAATACAAAACAAAACGAAAAACAGTCAAAAGAAATTCATCATGATTGGAAATTCATATGCACGGTCTCAACTTTGGTCTTTCACGATAAATTCAGATCAGACTAATTGCAAGCTGAGAGAGAGACAGAGACAGAGACAGAGACAAAGAAACAGAGACAGAGAGAGAGGAAATTATGAAGTTTTGTTTATTAAGACACGTACATCTATCCGCTGTAAACAGCTATTTATCCGAAACTCTTCGGGTTTTACGTGTAAATGAATACTAACTTTTGAAACGATGTAAAACATTGGTACCAGAAGAAGATTCACTGGATTGAGTGAAGAGGCGATGCCTTCTGATTTCAAAAGTAAAAAAAAAAATTACTGTATGTCAAAGAAAGCAAATTAGAAGATGATGAATATTTACTGACATAATCAATATATAAGAATAGTCTAAAGAGAGCATTTTTCTAGGAGTATTTTACTTAGCTATAACCGACGAGTAAGAAGAAATCAACTGCGTATCGCCGTTAACGTTATAAAGTGATCCTACTTACCAAGCCATTCTTGCATGAGTATTATAAAAAAAATCCCTTTCCGAAGAATTACTATTATTTGGTTTGGTTATTTAGTTTAATAGTATACCAAAACACAGAAAGAAAAAGGGGAAAAGAAAAATATACAAAAAATAAAAAAAGGGAAAATATGGCTGACAAATGAAATGCTGAATAAGTTAAAATATTTTTAAAATAATGAAAGAAGAAAAAGTCTCCAAGAGAAACAAGAATTAATGGCAAAAATAAGTGTAAGATACGGTGCAATGAGAAAAAAAAAAGACTGAATGGAGGATAGATATATGAAAATAAAAAGAACACAGAAAGAAATGGGGAAAAAAGAACTAAGCAAAAAAGATTGAAAAGGAAAAAATATATGGAAAATAAAAAGAGACAGAGTACTGTGAAGAGCAAGAAGTAATCACGAATCAAGATATGAAAATTAAAAAAAGAAAAATAAGAAAGTGAAAAGTAATAACGCAAAGGAACAAAGAAAATTTTGAGAAACACAAAGAAAGAAGATAATGGTAAAAAGGAAAAAGAAGAAAGGTGATAATAAGAATAAGAAAAAAGAAATCAGAGTCTAAAAAGAAAGTATTGGGAATTCAAAGAAGAGATGATGAAAGAAAGATATGAGGAATAAAAAATATATAAGAATGTTGCGAAAAAGAAAGACTATTTTCAGCAAAAAAATAAAAATGAAAATAAAAAAAATTCACGAGGCAAAACATAAATGTCACACGTGGTTTATATACGTAGTGCATTCAAAAGGTTTCCAGACTTTTTTTGTACAGGCATTAAAAATTGTCGTAGACTCATGAAAATTCAGTATGTCATTGCTATACATATTTTGAGATGACTGACCAATTTTTATGATTTCACGTTCAAATCAACAGTAAGAGTAGGAATTAGAATACACCCTACTAAAGCCTGATTGTTACAGCTGGTGAATTTCAAAAATACAATCTGGATGCGAGAACACTTTAGAAAAACGATATGTAATAAAATTCTGTTTTAAACTTGGAAAAATTCCTCAGAAACAAATAGAATGCTTCATGCTTTTGGAGCATCTTGCATGAATCGAGCATCAGTTTTTCAGTGGCATAAGAGATTCAAGAAAAGCTGGGAGTCTCTGAGGGTTGATGAGAGGTGTAGGAGGAGTAAGGAAGTCAAATCACCAGAGTTGATTGGCCAAAGGAATATGGTTAGGGTTAGGGTTACAATGTTGAGGTTTTAAGGGAGTTCAAGAAGACATTCCTCGGGAAGAGGCCGGCACTCTTTAAATCGGGTCAGTGGCATTTGCACCAGGACAATGCACCAGTCCACAACTCCATCCTTATCACAGACTATTTGACGAAGATGGATATCAAGACAGTTCATCACCCTCCCTGTAGTCCAGACCTTGCTTCCTGTGACTTTTGGCTATTCCCTAAGCTCAGAGGCTGTCGTTATGAGACTATTGAGGAGATAAAAGAGGCTGTGACGAAGGTCATTGACACGTCCACACAAGAGGACTTCCAGAAGTTTAACGTATACGTATTAAATATTTCTATTTTACGCTTACGGAGATCAGAATCCCCAATTCGTTGAAAGAACTTTGAATTCATTCCGCGGGTGGTAACCGTTAATTCCATCATGTGGATGCGCAAGCACGGGTAGGCGACAATATATATTTTCATTCTAAGACTCTTCATCACTGAGGCTAAATGCGTGATATGCCTCAAGCTGGGATCGAAACCTGGCCATCTTTACATCAGCCAGATAATGTAACTTCTCAGCCACGAACTTTCCCAACGTAAAGAAGAGAATTTAACGAACATGTATTAAATGTTTCCATTCATTTATTTGATTAACTGATATAGACATTTTTTATATATATATTTTTGAATTTACTCTTTCAAATTGCCATATCGGTGTTATAATGTTCTGTGGGAAGGGGTTAATAGATCTTCCGTAATTAATTGGTTCCCTTGTATTTTCGGCCAAATCTTGAGCCATCATCAAGGGAATATATATTGCAAAAGCGATGAACCTTTGCATGTACATTACTACTTCGTCAAAATTGGGCGTTTATTGTTTATACTGGTGTATTGTTGTAGCGTTTATTTTTAAATTTGATTCTGTAAAGGCAGCAGCAGCAAAATACATTTAAGTACATTAGCATTGGATGCAAAATTAATTACATTGAGTTTAGGATGTTTGTTTCTAATTTGCAGCGCATCAAGGATCTATAGTTGTTGTTTGTTATTTTGTTGCTCTAATATTTTTTTTTTCATTAGGAATTTTCCGAAATTCCGTTTAAGGGCAGGAATGTATTTTAGATGTTGGACTATTGAATTGGTGTTAGATAGATGCATAGTGTGTTATCTCGTTTGAGTTGTTGAGATTAAACCAATATATTGTTGTTTTCATAGATACAATCTCCGAAAGAACATTTAAATTGATATATAACGTTTGTTTTTGGCAAAACTCCAATTGAAGGGGATGAATTGTTATCAAAAACAATCTTGGAGGTTTTAAATTTATAATAGCATATGATTAGTTTTATTTTTATTAGGATTGGTAGGTTGTATATTTCTTTGAATCAATGTTTTTAAAATATTTTCATCTAATTTATAATTGTAGTTGCATTTGATAGCGGTAAAATTTCTGATAAATGGTTGTTAATAGGATGGAGTGTTGTACTATTTATTTTGTTGGCTAACATTTGTACGTTTAATTTGTTTATCAACAATATAGTTAGGGAACCCATTATCGATGAGAGTCTGTTTTATGTTCTTTAGTTCTTTATGAGATATTATTTTTTATGGGGATATTAATTTTGCACGGGATATTAGGTTATTAATATAGGAGTTGTTGTTAGTGGGGGTTTTTTTGT
Source organism: Sepioteuthis lessoniana (assembly GCA_963585895.1). Taxonomy (NCBI): domain Eukaryota; kingdom Metazoa; phylum Mollusca; class Cephalopoda; order Myopsida; family Loliginidae; genus Sepioteuthis; species Sepioteuthis lessoniana. Next base: position 52,723,330 of record OY757926.1, on the reverse strand, counting down.
AAGTAGAATTGGTGAAGTTATTATTTTCGTTATTAGTTTCAATCAGCACATCTAAAAAGAAATGTTATTGTTTTTGTTTAGTTCGTGGGTAAAATTAAGATCTGAATTTTTTGTAAGGTGTCTTGTAATATGTTTATTTCACGAGTATCATTAGTGAGAATAAGTATATCATCAATATAACCTTGGAATATTGAAGGTTTTTTAATGTTAATAATTTTTTTTTCAAAAATATTGAAATTACTGAGAATCGGACCAGGACAGATCCCAAAGACACACCGTCTCTTTGTATGTAAATGTTACCAGGTGGTCGTAAAATAAGATCTTAGTAATGCATGTTAGAAGTATTTTACAAAGTATATTACGATAGTACTTAGTTGTCATCTTATTTTCAAGTTTTCCAGTCACTGCATCAATCCTTAGATGACAATACAAAATGCACCACTTCTAATTGGTATCACCTTCACTTTCATGTTCCACAGTTTTTTTTTTTTCAATTTCCTAGAAAAGTCCTGGGTCTTATTCTAATACTTTCGCTTTCTTCCAGTTCTGCTCTCTGGTTAGTTGGCACAGCAGACTCCACAATTAGGTAAGTTCTTTTTTTTTTTTTTTTTTTTTTTTGATAATTGTTACTAGGTCTGGTTGTTTGGCTGAGATTAAGAAACCCCTTTGTATTTCAAAATCCCACAGGAGTTTGTGTATCTCTTTCTCCAGGACAGATTCTTCGTTGTGAATACACCATTTGTTCTTATGTTCAAATTTAAATTTCTTGGACAATTCTCTGTTGATCACCTTACCCATCCAGTTATGTCTAGATTTATACTCTTTTTGTGCTAATTTGCTACATTAGCTTATTATTTTACTCCTTATGAGTTTTTCACATTACCGTTAACTGAGGCTCTGTCACTGGATTTTGAGTGACAGCAAGTCTCCTCACGTCTCCATGACTCTTCTCACTATTCTGACAGATCTGAAAGTCCTACTTTGGATGAAGTCCACTCGTCCTATTATTATTATTATTATTATTTAATTTTCACTTTTAAATAAGGTCTGTAAAGAACATTTACCGAGTCTTAACCCAAGACCTATAACGAGGGTTTGGTAGTGATTATGTGCTTTCTATTATCATTCTTCTTATTATTATTATTTCACACCTTCGGACTTTTTCAGACGTGCGTTGGCAAGTTGCCTTTCACTGGGGTCTGAACGACAGCAAGTCTCCTAAAGTCCCCAGGACAATTCTCAGTATTCTAACCGATCTCAATAATGCTACACTCTGGATGGTCTCGATTTTTCCCCTGATTTCCCATTCTGCAAGTCTTCTTTTTCCCAATACTTTCGGAACTTTTCCAATGGAACTGGTATCACCGTCACTGTTATGCTCCAGAATTTGTTTTTTGTTTTTATTATTTTTTTTTTAGTTCTCTGTCAAGGTCAACGTATTTGTCTGTCTTTTTGCCTTCTTTTATTTTCACTGTGAGGCCTGCCGGAACGGCCAAATCTATTAAATACCAACTTCTTTTATTCTTGTTAATTAATGATAATAACAATAATAATTATTATTATTATTTTTATTTTACTTGAGAATTTTTCAAATCAGCATTTGCTGATTGTCTTTCTCTGAAATTTGAGTGACAGTAAAGTCTCCCCAAGTCTCCCAGTCCCTTTTTGTTATCCTGACTAATCTCAATAGTGTAGTAATTTGGATGATCTCCACACGTACTTTTATTTCCAAGTCCTCCAGTCTCTTTAATAATCCTTCGGTGATAGTACGAAGAGCACCAAGTATGATTGGTATAAACGCCACTTTCATGTTATACAGTTTTTCAATTCCCCAACAAGTTCCAAATACTTATCATCCTTTTCACTTTCTTTCAATTTTACTCACTGGTCAGCTGTGACCGCGAAGTTCACAATTTTGCAAGTTCTTTCTTCGTTGATTATTGTAAGATCTGGTCGTCTGGCCGAGATTAGGTGAACTGTTTGTATGTTAAAATCACATTGGAGTTTATGTGTCCCATTTTCAAGGTCAGCTACTGGGTTTTGTATGTACAATTTTATTCGTATCATCACATTTAAATATCTTGCACAATTCCCAGTGGGTTACCTTGCCCACCTAGTCGTGTCTAGTCTTATACTCTTTCTGTGCTAATTTGCTTATTATATAATTGATTGTATCATCTCTCTCACCACATAATCTACTTTTACTGTTTTGTTGTGTCTTATCTATTCTTGCTTTGATATCACTGGTCCTTTATGGCGTTGTTTTGTGCTGCTTTTGGAAGAAATTCGGTTTCTTTCTTAAGGTTTCCCTTTCTTAGTCCCGTCATTGTTTTCTTGTGTGAGATGTTGCTTATTAGTTGCTTAAACCGTCCGTAAAGTTGTTTTTCTTCCCATTTTTGTTTTCTAGTTATTGTCGTTCTGTTGGTCCTCGTGTTGTCAGTATTATTTCTGGTGGCTGTAATCAGTCTTTCTCCGTGCTCTTCAATATTTTCTTTAAGTCGTTGTATTGATGCGTTAACAGTCTTCAATACTGATAAGTCCTCTTTTGCCTTCTTTTCTTGATACATATTATTATGATAATTATTATCATTTGCAGAAATTCCGCTTTTCTCATATTTTATTTTTCTTGTCTTGATATATAAATTTGCAAATAATTTTTCAAAGAGAACTTTATTGAAATAGCTAAATCACATGTTGGTAACAATTTTCGTGTAAATCATTTTATGGATTTTCATTATTCCTTATGACTAATTACTTACTTGTAAATAGAGAAATAAGTAAATAAATGTTAATTCGGTCATTTTGAATTTAATAAATTTTTTCATCAGTTAATGAATAAGTACTAAATGATCTTTAATAAAATTGAATCTTTTGTCGGACTTTATGGAAATATCACCATTTTTTATTTGTTTAAAAATGCAACCTTACCACATATGTTTTCAAACTAAGAGTTTTCTTCTTTTTTTTTCTCATTCACTCACTCACTCACTCACTATCTATCTATCTATCTATCTCAGTTTATTCATATCTATCGATCTATCGTTTCTCATTTACTCAATCTCTTACTCTATGTATGTATGTATTTATGTATGTATCAGTCTATAAAGCTCCCTCATTCAATTTATCTATTGTTTCTCATTCAGTCATTCACTTTATCTATCTATCTATCTATCCTCATTAACTGACTAACCCAGTCGATTTATCTATCATTTTTTTCATTTCTATCTATCTATCTATCTATCTATCTATCTATCCTCATTAACTGACTAACCCAGTCGATTTATCTATTATTTTTTTCATTTCTATCTATCTATCTATCTATCTATCTATCTATCTATCCTCATTAACTGACTAACCCAGTCGATTTATCTATTATTTTTTTCATTTCTATCTATCTATCTATCTATCTATCTATCTATCTATCTATCTATCCTCATTAACTGACTAACCCAGTCGATTTATCTATCATTTTTTTCATTTCTATCTATCTATCTATCTATCTATCTATCTATCTATCTATCTATCTATCCTCATTAACTGACTAACCCAGTCGATTTATCTATCATTTTTTTCATTTCTATCTATCTATCTATCTATCTATCTATCTATCTATCTATCTATCCTCATTAACTGACTAACCCAGTCGATTTATCTATTATTTTTTTCATTTCTATCTATCTATCTATCTATCTATCTATCTATCTATCTATCTATCTATCCTCATTAACTGACTAACCCAGTCGATTTATCTATCATTTTTTTCATTTCTATCTATCTATCTATCTATCTATCTATCTATCCTCATTAACTGACTAACCCAGTCGATTTATCTATCATTTTTTTCATTTCTATCTATCTATCTATCTATCTATCTATCTATCTATCTATCTATCTATCCTCATTAACTGACTAACCCAGTCGATTTATCTATTATTTTTTTCATTTCTATCTATCTATCTATCTATCTATCTATCTATCTATCTATCTATCTATCTATCCTCATTAACTGACTAACCCAGTCGATTTATCTATCATTTTTTTCATTTCTATCTATCTATCTATCTATCTATCTATCTATCTATCTATCCTCATTAACTGACTAACCCAGTCGATTTATCTATCATTTTTTTCATTTCTATCTATCTATCTATCTATCTATCCTCATTAACTGACTAACCCAGTCGATTTATCTATCATTTTTTTCATTTCTATCTATCTATCTATCTATCCTCACTCATTCACTCAATCTATTTATCATTCTATCTTTTTTCATTTCTCTCTCTCTCTCCCTCTCTCCCTCTCTCAATCCATCTATCTATCCTCACACCCACTCACTCATTCTATTTATCTATCTAAATTTTTCATTTCTCTTTCTATCTATCTATCTTTTTCCTTTTCGTTTTCCATCTTCCTAACTTCTTTCTATTCCACTCAAATAGATGATAAGCGCTTAATGAATAACGTAATCGTTTCCTTTCCCACTTCACTTTCTTTTTTTTTTTTTTGCTCACTTCTCTTTCTTTCTTCCTTTCTTTATTTCACATATTTCTTTCTTTTTTTTTTTTTTTGCTCACTTCTCTTTCTTTCTTCCTTTCTTTATTTCACATACTTCTTTTTTTTTTTTTTTTTTTGCTCACTTCTCTTTCTTTCTTCCTTTCTTTATTTCACATATTTCTTTTTTTTTTTTTTTTGCTCACTTCTCTTTCTTTCTTCCTTTCTTTATTTCACATATTTCTTTCTTTCTTTTTTTTGCTCACTTCTCTTTCTTTCTTCCTTTCTTTATTTCACATATTTCTTTCTTTTTTTTTTTGCTCACTTCTCTTTCTTTCTTCCTTTCTTTATTTCACATATTTCTTTCTTTTTTTTTTTGCTCACTTCTCTTTCTTTCTTCCTTTCTTTATTTCACATATTTCTTTTTTTTTTTTTTTTGCTCACTTCTCTTTCTTTCTTCCTTTCTTTATTTCACATATTTCTTTCTTTTTTTTTTTTTTGCTCACTTCTCTTTCTTTCTTCCTTTCTTTATTTCACATATTTCTTTCTTTTTTTTTTTTGCTCACTTCTCTTTCTTTCTTCCTTTCTTTATTTCACATATTTCTTTTTTTTTTTTTTTTCTCTTTGACGCCAAGTATATTATCTTTCTCGCTATCAATACAAACCTAATGTCCCATTGTTTATCACAGGTGATGACAGGGATTAATATTCTAACACATGCTTTCATGTCTATTATGATAATATCTTTATTATTATTATTATTATTATTATTGTTAAGTTTGATATATTTTTTAAACTGTTCTGCTCTGAAACTCTTACTCTTACACCCCCAACACACACACACACACATATACACACACATATACACACACAGCACACTGCCTTTATTCTGTACACGTCATTAATCAGCGAAATTAATAAGGCGTGTCTTTTTTGCCGACCTTATCACTGACTTTTGCCTTATGTCACAGAGTCACCTTCTTCTGACCTGAATAAATGAAATAGCAATTAATTATCGTGAACGCCCGTGCGCATGCGTTTGCAAAGTGCTTATGGATATTTATGAATGATTAGATAGGCTGATGCATTTCGGTGGTTTTATACATCATTGCCTGACCATAAAACCTGCCTTATAACAGATAGGATTTATTAACCCGTTGCCGCCACCCAATTTACTTTGACGTGGTGCCCTTATAAAATTGGCCAAAAATTATGCAACTCACACTTTGATTTAATGAAGGTTTGCTTGAGTTTCTTTCTAAGATAAGATAGTAAACTTCATGGGTTATTTAATTCTGAAGCCATACTTCTTAGAGAACAGTAGTGGAGAATTTATTGCAACAAGAGCAAGAGTGGATCACAACTATCTTTGGTTTGGTTTTATGGCATATCAACCATTGTAGGTAATTTAAGGCCAAATCATCTTTATACATATATATTGAATATATATGATTTGGTTTGGTTTGGTTTGGTTTGGTTTTATGGCATATCAACCATTGTAGGTAATTTAATGCCAAATCATCTTTATACATATATTAAATATATATGATTTGGTTTGGTTTGGTTTTATGGCATATCAACCATTGTAGGTTACTTTATGCCAAATCATCTTTATACATATATATATTAAATATATATGATTTGGTTTGGTTTGTTTTTATGTCATATCAATCATTGTAGGTTATTTAATGCCAAATCCTTTTTATACATATATATTAAATATCTAGGATTTGTGAACACATTTTGTTGATAACATTTTAAAATGAGCCTTTGCCCATTCTTTGCACACATTTCATGTATTTGACTCAAAAACGAATAATTCTAATCATTAATTATTTGCTTGCACAAAGTTAATTACGAATACATATGATTTGCAAGTAAATACATAATTGGTAATCTGATTTTTAAATGAGTCACAACTAATTAGTTTGCACATAAATTTAATGTTGGTGTATTCCAACTGAATATAAACTTAGTTTGGTTAATGTAGGATATTACTTGTCGACTGATTTTATGAATATCTTTGCTCTGTTAGTTATTAGATCTTCATTGCATCCTCGATTTAAGCGATTTATGTTTCTGTACCTACTTTTTTTTCTGCTATGGGTGTAAGTAAGTTTGTTCGAAAACCCAGTTTTCTTAGTGCGGTTTCGTTGTGTTCTTTATTGAAAATTGTTTCAAGTAATGAGTTGTCAGATTAATCTCTAACTGATTGATCCTGAGATTTTTTGATGGGTGGTCAGACGAACTGAATATGTATAATGGAATGTCGTTTTGTTTTCCAAATAGTGCATTTCTTTTTTTGCTTTAGTTTAATGTAACATCTAAAAAGTCTTCCTTCGTTTAATTTGGTTTTTATATCTCTGTTAAATCCTTTTTGGTTGAATATTCTATTATCTATTTTTTAATTTTTTCTGTTTTTGGTCCATTGCAGTTTCTCACGATTAGTCGTTCGTAGTCCATTTATTAGCTTCTGTCGCTCGTTTTCATAGTTTCTGCAAATTTTGCTTATACTAGGCATTTCCATATAAGTAAGTAAAGTTGGCGACATTAGTCAAGGGTGACCCGAAGGTTTCCTTTTCAATAGCAAGTTGTAGGGAAGAGTATACTCCTTTCCTATGATTGCTCATTTTACCCTTGATCCATAACTTACAATGCTGAGGGTTTAGCAAGGCGGCATCAAGTACCTATTTTAGAGTTTTTTGTATGACTAGACCTGGTATTGAACCCTAGTCTCCCGGACCATTGGTGAACACTGTACACATTAACCCAATGGCAAATCCAATCAATTAATATGATTATGATTTATTACCAAGACGAGATACACCTATGTCAGGTGGTGTGAGTTTATACTTGATCTGGTTTCCTTCTTTAAGATTCATTGCTACGATGCACCTGAAAGACTAAGTTCTCGAGAACGTCTTCGGAAAAACTTTTTTTCGGACTCCTTCCGACGGAATCTCTCACCTCACTGACATTGTCAGTACATCTTGTATTCAACTTCTTCCTAGATCAGGGATTTTCAGCCTTCTTTTTGATGTTGTTGACCTATCCTGTGGCTTGAAATTTTTGTACCCAATTATAAATTTGGCTTTTCTAGGGATAATTGTCACAGTAAAATTTTCTGCGAAATTTTGATTGCTCATTTTTTAATGATTTTGTCACCAATTAGGTAGTGACGCCAAATATCATTTCCTCTCTTGTCCAAGGCATTGTGATGAAGGATTAATAGTTGTTATAGTATACTATTTTAAAATCTGAAACCAAAAAGAACACAATATTATTATTGTTAGAATTCTTAGCTGTCACTTGGGTCCCATTTATATTGAAACAACTTAGACAAATATGTTTCAATTAACTCACAAGTTTTCGCTTCATCGAAGATGTCCTTTGTTACCCCGAAGATGCTTTTTGTACCTTTATTTATCCATATTGGTTCATTGCCAAATAATTTCGATTATCAGTAGCTATCTTAATTGTTTATTATTTTTCCATAATTATTACCTAAATTCAAGGCCTCATCTAGTATAGTTTCTGTTATTTAGGGATATAAGGGGGGTGTCCTCGTGGTGTAATGGTTAAAGCGATGGACTGCGGAATCGTAGTACGCGAGTTCGTACTCCAGTCGCGCTATTACGTTCACTTTCGGGCAAATACCCTTGGGAAAGGTATGAACCCTCTTATCCTCCCAGCTATGGGTTAAATAGTACCAGTACTGTTGTTCTAGGAGAACGGCTTTGGCATTAAATAACCTAAAAAGAGTTGATTTGCCATTAAACAAAGAAACCTAACCTAACCTATTTAGGGATATAAAAAAGTAAAGTTGGCGACCGTAGTCGAGGGCGACCCGAAAGCTCCCTTTTCCATCGCTACTACACCAAGGTGTAGAGAAGGGCGCTACTCCTTTCTCTGGATTGCTCCATTTTACCTTTGATACGTACCTTATACTGCTGAGTGTTAAGCAAGGAGGTATCAAGTACCATTTTTAAAGTCTTTGGTATGACCCTGCCTGGGATTGAACGCAGGTCTCCCGGACCACTGGCGAACACTCTACCCACTAGACCAATGAGCCGGTCACTTAGACCGGCTCATTGGGATATATTTAGGGATATAAATCATTGATATCTACTTGTGTAAACGTGCGGCTTTCTTTGTGTTTTTTGTGAGAAACCTAGTCTATCGATCATCCAGTGTTTTTCTCTTACTTTATTCCAAGATTTTCCCTTAGTTTGATATTAATCCCTTCCAATATAATTTTACTTCTTTTATTTAGTTCATTTTTATTAGGTTTATCAGATTGAGTGTTGGGTTCATTCTAAAGTGGTCTCTATAGTGTTTTAGTGTTATGAACGCTTCTGATTTTCCTAAGTGATTTATGTAGTTATCGATGTACTGAATCTACTTGTGATTTCTCTTGCTTCTAGGTTAATTTCTAGTTCTACATTGTTAGGTGCTTTTTAAGTACGTTTTACTAACATTTTCTCTGAGTAATTTATTGTGTTGTTTTGGTTTTGGTTCGTATATGTTCCTCAGCTTGTCAACCGGAAAAGAAGAAGTTAGGTTATTTTTTAGGTCTTATTTATATCTTCTTTTAGATTTTGTTGGAATGTGTCTGGGTTTTCGTGGAGTTTTATGCTTTTTACCAAATTAGTGAGGTTTTTCTGGAAATTACATAGTTCATCTAATCACGTGGGACACTTTCACGTTTTAAAAGTAAAGTTTTATACTTCTGTGGTATGAAAGTAATTTTTATTGCTATATCATTCTTTTTTATGAATTTCTCTATTCTTCGATAAGCATAAACCTTTAGTGAAAAGGTGGGGAATTAGGGAAGGTCTTTAGAGAGTTGTTGAATTTTTCTATCGCAATATCAACGATTTAATGAATGAAATTAGAGTGTTCCACGTCATGAATAGAAGTCGTATGTTAATTTGGTGTATATAGTTTGTTGTATAAAAATAGTGCTCAAAATCAGTGATAGAGTACATGTATAACATTTAGGATAGAGTAAACGTTCCTTACGGTACTTGGTGACTGTGTCTTACTTGCCTCTGTCATAATTAAACCAATGATATTATCGGCAGGAATGTATTACTTACCTTATATATATATATATATATATATATATATATATATATATATATATATATATATATATATATAAATATATAGTATTCCACAGACAGATCTGTTTCGTTCAATCAGAACTCATCAGTGTGGCTAGACATATTAGCTTCCCGTAGCTGGGATCAAAACCCGGTTGACACAAACGTCAATTCAAGTTTCTAACCACTCAGCCACGAGGAGCCAGTAGCAGTAGGAAATTTTGAATGGTTATGAATCACAATTACTATGGTTTACATACATCCGTTTAACGGCTACCGAGACCTCAATTCATATATATATATATATATATATATATATATATATATATATATATATATATATTATTGAAAATTATTTTTGTCATGCCAAACTAGCAGACTTAAATTTTTGTCAACATATTTTTTGTTAATATTTTCGAATTGCCGTGTCGATCTTATAATATTTTGCGGGAATTTGTTGATAGACCTTCTATAATTAGTTATTTCCCAAGTACTTTCTGGCCAACCTTGGGTCATCATCAGGGGAGTATGTATTACAAAAGTGATATAACTTTCGTTATATATATATATATATATATATATATATATATATATATATATTATGTTTTTATTTATATTTATATACATATACATATAATTATTTATTTACATATGCATATATTATTGTATATATATATGTATTAATGTTTATATATATATATATATAAAGACTTCTTAACAAACCATATCTCCAAAACCAGTATCTTCTACGGACTACCAAAAATTCACAAATCTAAACATATAAAAAACGCCGTAGAAACACAAAAAATCAGAATATGTAGAAATTCCAAACCTGAGTGACCTCACATTTAGGCCCATTTTAGCAGACCCGTCATGCCCGACTAGCAGACTTAACAAACTAATAGACATCTTGTTACACCTTTTCCTCAATAAAATAAAAAGTTATATTAAGGATAACATAGATTGTTAAAACTCTTTACCAGAAAAATACACTCATAACCACATTTGACTTCTCAAACCTATATAGTAATGCCCCCCATAAATTAGGAAAACAACCCATCTCATTTTGGATAGATAAACACCCAGGTACATTACACCAAAGATTAAACAAAAAAATGATCATAGAGGGTATAGAAATAATCCTCAACAATAACTCCTTCCAATTCAACAATATTAACTCTATCCAGACACAAGGAACAACAATGGGAACAAAAATGGCGTCAACATACGCTACCCTAACCCTAACGTATTTAGAAGAAAACCTATATGAAATAATAGGAAAAAATACTGCAACGACATAAAAGAATGCTTTACCAAATCATGGAAAAGATACTTGGATGTTTCATTCTTATTCTGGAAGTACCCATGGGGGTACATCAACGAATTACACTACCTACTACAAAACCTACACCCCAAAATAAAATTTACTATGGAACAAACCTAAAAGAATTACCATTTTATACATCCTCATAAAAAAACGTAAAAGGCAAAATCATCACAGATATCTTCCACAAACCCCTCAACAATACCTCCACTTGAAAAGCCACCACCCCAAAAACTGTATAAATTCCCTCCGTTACACTCTAGCACGAACAATACACACAATAATCACCGATAAAACCTAAAAAAAATACGCCTCAAAGAACTACACACAACCCTACACCAGAGAGGATATCCAACAACACTAATAGATAAAGGGTTGGGATTAGCAAAAGAAAATACCCCTAAGAGAATTAAGGAACCTGAAAAAATACAACCACGAAAAACCCTTAGCATACGTTGCAACCTACAACAAAAATAATCCAGAACTCTTCACAGAAATTATGAAAAATCTGGAAGAAATTGAAATAAAAGACAAAATCAAAGAAATACTAGACACAAAAAGATAATTAAAAGCCAGAGACAACCCAAAAATCTGAAAAGAATACTCACCTCTTCTACATTCGGAAAAAACACAACACAAGGAGTTAACAAATGAAAAAAATAAATGATGCAAAATATGTGATATAATTATAGAAAGTGAATGGTACACCTTTAAAAACCCTGAAACCAAATTCAAAATATATAAAAACTTAAGCTGCAACTCAGAAAACGAAGTATAAATAATTGAATGTAACGAATATAA
>OY757926.1:52586609-52709109 GCA_963585895.1 Sepioteuthis lessoniana | reverse complement strand
GATGATATTTTGTTTCTTAGTCATAATCACCTCCATTAATTATGCACACAAGTACATATAAAAAAAATAAAGACTTTTTCTCGGCTCTACTGTAGCCAAGTTGGCTACAATGCGTCTCCTATCCGACAGACAACCTCAGGTTTATCGCGTTGCCTATACATCTTCATACACACATAAACTAAACACTACTTACACATCCACACACAACAATACGCAACTATAACCCTCACAAACACACACACACACACATACTCACAAGCACACGTGAAGATTTGTACACAATTCCAACGGTTTTTGATTGTAGTTTTCGATTTTTTCGATTTCTTCATTTCCTTTCGTTATCTGCCTGATGATTGCTATTTGTAAAACTTCATGAAACCTTAGGTCGCTGAGAAACTTCCATGGCATTATATATAAATCTAATATATATATATATATATATATACATATATAATTGAAATATGTGGAAATTTGTATAAATTGATCACTTAACTCCGATTTATGTGCGTGAATAAAAACATTTTCATGAAACTGGGCACATTTAGCTTTGAATTCTACCCTTCTTTCTGCTACACCTCTGTCCTCTCCATCACTTTATCGTTTACTTCAATTGCTTATAAATAGTAAAACTCGGAAAACAGTTTTAGTTTGAAAAAGATCTCTGGAATAAAAAGAACGTATTTTCACGCATCTAAATCGATGTCAACTTTTTGATTTATCCAACTTTCCACCTATTTTTATCATACTGTCAGATTCACCACAATCTATCATTTAAACATATATATATATATATATATATATATATATATATATATATATATGAGTCTTTGTTGGGGTGTTTGTGTGTGCTTTAAAGAAAAACATAAGACATTAGACGAATAAGGATACTTCGTTTACATTTCTAATTTTTTGATAAATAATTTTTGAATATAAAATTATCAATCTCTCTCTCCCCCCCCTCTCTCTCTCTCTCTGAAATCACACACACACACATATATATGTATATATTGATTTAATAGATCTGCTTTTGATTTTAAAAGGTGTTTACTGTATAAACACGCGCACGTTTCACACACACCTATATATATATAAAGAGAGAGAGACAGACAGACAGACAGAGACAGAAAAAAAGTGATAGATAGGAAGGAAAATATTCCTTTAGTGAAGATAAAAAATTAAATTTGTAAATGTTCGATCCGGTAGCTAGTTCGATAGATAGATATGAATAGACTGAAAGAAATTGGCCGATAAATAGATTCATACATAAACTATAGATTGATATATATATATATAAATAGATAGTCACACACACACATACACCCGCACACACACACACATATATATATATGTATATATATATATATATAATTTATTGTTATATATATATAAATATATATATACATATATATATATATATATATATAATTTATAATTTATATAATTTTGAATATATATATAATTTATACTTAATGGATCACCCTATCTACCAATATATATATATATATATATATATATATATTGGTAGATAGAGAAATACATCAACTATAAACTGGGATATATATATATATATATGTGTGTGTGTGTGTGTGTGTGTGTGTGAGAGTGTGTGTGTGTGTGTGTGTGTGTGTGTGTGTGTGTGTGTGTGTGTGTGTGTGTGTGTGTGTGTGTGTGTGCACGTTCGTGTGTGTGTGTTCTTTGCGCATAAGGAGTGAGAATAATGAAGTGTGAAAATATCAGATACTTATTATATGTGTAAGACTGACAAACAAATAGATAGGAATTTATTGAGATAGATAGATAGATAGATAGATTCAAATGCTTTTATTTGGAGAGTCACAGTAAGTATTTTGAGTGCGTAATAAAAATTGTTCAACAAAGAACAATTGTGAACCTATTTTCCATTAAGACTAAGTCACAAATATCAGGTGACCTGGTATATCGAAGAACCCGCAGCCATCATGTCGGTTGCTTTGGTAAACTAGATTAAAATTAATTCGGTCTCAGTAGATTAGATTAGATGAAAAGCTCATCGTTGTGTAAGGCTCGAAGGGAAAATACAATTGGAAAGGTTTATCTGTTGTTGGCACGAAAACTTGTAGATTTCTCGTAAGTTTAATGCAAAATCTTTTAACAAGTTCAATTCAAAGGAATAGGAAAAAGTATTAGTAAGTACAAATAATATATATATATATATATATATATATATATATATATATATATATATATATAAATATATATGTATATATATCAGTCTATAGTTCAGAGAGGAATCTATTTATCTGTCAATCTCTTTCAGTCTATTCGTATCGATTCATGTCTATCTAACTAGCTGGCTATCTTGGTGATTCCATATCTGTCACTCTTTCAGTTTTACAAAAATATGTGTCTGACATTTGCGCGTTTCATCTTTCTCGTTCAATATCTTAATATTTTATTTATCTACTTCTATCTCTCTCCGTCTGTCTGTTTGTCTGTCTCCGTCAGCCTGTCTGTTTGCCCGCCTCTGTCTTTCTCTCTCTCTCTCTCTCTCTCTCTCTATATATATATATATATATATATATATATATACCGGATATCTCAATATACATGGGACCCGTGTAACTGCTAATAACTGTACAAATAATAATGTTGTGTTCTTTTCGTTTCACATTTGAAAATAACATACCATAACAACTAATCTTTGATCACGGGGCCTTGAAAAAGAAAAGAAAAAAATATTTTGCGCAACTACTTATTTGCAGGAAAAATCATTCAAAACTGTCTCAAAATAGATGCAACCCATTAAAATGATACTGATTTATTTATGAGACAAGAAACAAACAAAATGATTGCATGTCCTGAAAGCTAAAATTTTAACAATTAAAAAAATGCTTTGATGTCTCACCATCAAAGGATACATTTTTTCTTGGACGTGTTCCAAATGACTGCAATTTAGCTTATCTCAATAATAAATCGTTATAATAATGGGTTGCATCTATTTTGAGACACACTGAATATATATATATATATATATATATATATATATATTCAGTATGTCTCAAAACTTATGCAACCCATTAATATGACAATTTATATATACATATATCAGTGGCGACTCTAGCCTATTTTTGCTACTCGTGCCCCCCCACCCTCTGTCAACTTCTGTTCCCAACCCGTGGTCCGTGGACCCAAAGTAAGTAATCATAGTTGCTATTGCGTGATTCTCCATTGTATAGCACAGATTGCATGGTGTTTTTTTTGTAAACAATCAAGATACTATATAATTTGTAGTCTTGTTAATACAGTAGATAAGATAATTTTTTTCCTTTCAAAAGTATAGAAGAAAAGAGATGTTCATTACTATGAAGAGAAAAATATGTTTATTAGAATAAAGAAATTGATAACAAACATTATTTGTTGAAAATGTATTCAAATAAACAAATTTTAGTTACAGAATGTAATATATGCAACATTCATTAAAGAAATAGAGATCTGTTAGTGAAAAAACGAATTAAAACACGCCGTTTAACCAACATTTACCATAGCGATGATGATGACGTCGGCGACGGCTATAATCCGCTATCCCCTCTCTCTCTCTCTCTCTCTCTCTCTCTCTCTCTCTCTCTCTCTCTCTCTCTCTGTCCCTCGCCCTCTTCCCAAGACAGCTGTCAGCAATCACACTGTGCTAATTTTTTTTGAGCACGGTGTTTTGAGTTGCTCTTGCTATTGGCTACAGCCAAAAGCGGATTTCTCTAACATTACTGTTATTATAAGGGTCTTGTGATGGGCACGGATTACGCGTATTCAACATTATAGCCGATTTTATGGGATGTTCAATGGATCTGACGGTGGTCGGACAAAGACCATCCGTTCAAAACAGCATCGTTGTATCATTCCCAGATATATTTATGAACTTTTGGCTACTTAGTTATCGAAACTTGAATAAATACGTAATTTAATTGAGATCAGACTAAGTATGTTTGCTTGAAATTAATGGATGATTTTTAATCCATTTCGAATAACATTGATCGAGTTATTGGTCGTGCTGGGCACGAGTAGCACTAGTCCCATCTCTGCCCCTGATATATATATATATATATGCCCGTGTCTGTGTCTGTGTGTGCACAGTGCTTGAAAAAACACTTAATTTATTTCCTTTTGAGAGTCGATATATGACATACAACAAATCGACACACGCTCGCACTCATCCACACACACACACACACACACAAATATTTATTTCAATCAACATTACAGGTAACACATTCACTCATACTTTCGGCAATTCTCAAATGGGCTATTTTTTCTTGTTATGACACGAGTTTGCATTCTCATGACGAGACTCCGATTTTGGAATTCTGAGAGTCCTTCTTGCACGTCGTTACTCCAAGATCGACTTTGAAAAAGAGTCGCCGAGCCTGTTAGGTTCCCGTGTATGTATCAAATAGACTTCTTCAAAACTTATTCGGATTCCACAGGAACCATCATGAAGTCATGCTGGCAGCGCGGATTTTCCTGAATCTCTCTCCCCATCCATCCCTATCATCCATTACTCTCGGCAGGTCTTCCAAACAACATCCTGTGTCTTCACGGAGCTGATATAAATAAGTTCTTGCTGGTCGGACAACAATGGCTCGTCCATTTGTAGGGAGTCCATTGCAGAACGTCACTAATTATTTCGTCTTTGCTTCTCCAGTAGTGTCTTGTTCGGCTTACTTGGATGGTTTTAGAGATGGGAGGTAAGTAGCCGTATAGCTGTTGTTTCATGGGGTGCTGCTTCCAGGAATACTTGCTATTGTACAATATTAAATTATTAGCATACAGAATAGATACATAGAGCCATTACTAAGGTTTACTCAGTCGGCTGGGGCTGTAGAATACACCAACTGAACCTCTGCAGAGGGGTAAGACCCCCCCCCCACCAACGAGTGTCCGGGATATGGCACTAAACAATCTGATGGTAAGGTTCCAGTAATGCTGAAGCTTTGAGGAATGCGGAGTACCCCTTCTTTGCCATCACTTCCAGGTTCACACTGACTCAGAATGGTAGCACCTGATAGGGTCCTATCTATCGGTCAAATAGTACTAAACTGTGTGCTAGTGCTAAATTGAATTGTTTGAAATAGAATTGCTTTGACATTTGTGAGTGTGTGGACAAACACTATACTTATACTAAACTGAATTGTTTCAATTAGAACTATTTGAATTAACTAAATAGTTTGAAATAGAAATGTTTTTGACAAACTGTGTACTCATGCTAAATTGAATTGTTTGAAATAGAAATGGTTATTTGTATAAAAATGGATTTGGTATTAAATAGCCAATAAAGGTTTATATGCCATAAACCCAAACAACTAACCAACTATTACTAAGGCGTATAATTAGTTAATTGTAACCAAATGATTGGGGAGTCTGTGATGTTGTGGCTAATGTGGTGGGCGGTGAAATCGCAGTGAGTTCGAACTCCAGTGGCACTATTAAATTCACTTTCAAATTTATACTCGTGGGAAACGTATGAACCCTCTTATTCCCGCCCAACTATCTATAAAATTTTAACACTACTGTTATTCTACAAAAAAAGCTTCGGCATTAAATAACTTACGTAGGTTGATATACCATTAAGCAAAGAAAGCAGTCATACAAATGATTATTACTATAAAGAAATATTTACTCGGAAAATATAATTATTAGTATTAGATAGGAATACCTGAAACCATGCAAATTTGTGCAAATTATTGGTATTGTATTGGAATACATTACATCACTCAACTTTGCGTAAATGCAGCACTTCAGAAATAACCAAACAAAAAAATGTAAGATTATATGTACAATAAACGTGACCTTTTAACCTCTCATCATCACATAACTCCACAAACGCGTTAGCGTGGCGTTAAAAATCAGTCAAGTCATCATGCTATTGGAAGTACTTCTCATAAGAATATGAACAATCAGAAAATCTTTAATCTGATAGATAAATAGATAGATATAGAGTGCGGAAGCAAAATTAAGAATATTCTAGAAT
This sequence comes from Sepioteuthis lessoniana, assembly GCA_963585895.1. NCBI lineage: Eukaryota > Metazoa > Mollusca > Cephalopoda > Myopsida > Loliginidae > Sepioteuthis > Sepioteuthis lessoniana. Next base: position 52,703,108 of record OY757926.1, on the reverse strand, counting down.
AATAATAACATTTTCTTTTACAAAACAAGATTAATTTTCATTTTGAAAAATAAACTCTAAAATAAGAAGACAGACAAAAAATTGTAAATTTACTCAATATGGCAGTTATTGAATCAACATGTCTTCGAAACTATTTGCATACCTTCAAAATAAACTCGTTAGGCATTTTAACTATTTCTCCTCAATGACAGTTTTAAACAAAGCAATATTTAGATGGGAAGTTACATTAGTTTTGTTTCCTAAACCCTCTATATAGCGTAATCAAGGGCTTAACGGTGTAGGCTTAAATCTTGTTTAATTGCTGTCCTCACAGTTTTTTCGTGTGCTTCCAATACATTAGCGAGCTTTCTTATTGGCGTTGTGGAATTGTTAATTGCTGTAGAGAGAGGGCAGTTAAAATGCCTTCTTTTCGTTTTTGTTCAATCCTCCAGTCCCGCTTTTCATTAAAAAGCACTTTCTCTGAAAAAATATCTCTGCTTTGTATACGGTAGACAAAGAAACTTTGGTTTGGTCTCAGCGTTAAGCAAATCATAGATTCTTTGTGATTTCTTTTCCTACTCACTCATATTTGGGTATATTTAAATTTTTTTAAAAAGTGCTTGAATAATATAGCTCATGAAAATTTAAATTATCATGTTTTTTTCCAAAAATGGGACTAATCAAACTAAAAAATTTTTTAAAGTTATAAAAATAATTCCATATTTTGCTTCAGGACACTGTAAATAGTAGGTTAGTAATCAACATCTACTGATAGATAGATAGATAGATAGATAGTTTGGACTCTTTAACAACATTGAGCCGTCACTGATCGTAATTAACTCATTAAATCTGTAAGTTTTCGTAATAGAAATATGTGTGAGTTTTTTCAAACTGCTTGGTTGATTCGGAAAAAAAAAACAGAAGGCTAGAAACCAAAATTGTATGATCTATTTACTTCGTATTTAACAATTGAATTATATTAATCCAGATATTGAGCATACTGATAACAATAAAAGATGCCTTCTGATACGGGCATAAAATGATTGTTTCTAAGTCTCAAATACAAGCGATAAGAATAAAATTTTCTGTTCGTTAAAATACTTATGAGGAGCCACATCTATCTATCTATCTGCTGGATTTTTTTCCGAACAAACCTCGAACAACATCACTATTTGAATGATTTTCTTTCTTATAGGCTGGCTTCATACCAGATAAATGACTTTCAATAAATACACGGATGCCTTCATATATTGTTGTTACCAAATTAGTTTGCTCAGATCTCTGCTAATCTTTAGAGTTTAACTTCACTACTTTAGGCTTTGCGCCAGATTTCTCTGAATATATATATATATATATATATATATATATATGTGTGTGTGTGTGTGTGTGTGTGTGTGTGTGTGTGTGTGTGTGTGTGTGTAAAACTACGAATATATTAATGGTATGGGAATGTGGAACGTTGTGTTCAGGTTTATGACTAGCCTAAAATTAATCTAGCGTTAACCTCGATGTAACCTGATCAGCTACTTGAATATTTACTGAAACCAATAATGTCAATGGAAATCACTTCTTCCTCAAAATATCTATAATGCATTGATTGATTGGTAGATCAATAGATTATAACCGATAGTATTTATGCCTTTTCTTTCAAATTTTATTCAATAGTATCGTGTGTGTGTGTGTGTGTTTATATATACAGGGTGTATCAATATACACAGGACCCATATAACTCTACTAATAGTAATATTGTGTTCTTTTTTTGTTTCAGATTTGAAAATTATACACTGTAACAAATATTAAACCACGATTACAATGCCTTGGACAAAAAAGGAAAAAATTATTTTCCGTCACTACTGATTTGGAGACAAAATCATTCAAAACCGTTTCAAAATAGATGTAACCCATTAATATGATAATGATTTATTCATATTTACCCAACCCCCCCGCTCGGGCAGGATATGACACAAGGTCAATTTTTAAGCGGAGTTTAACAGGTTTGAATTCAGAGTTTCCCTTCTCCTAGACTAGTTACCTCACTAAGGCTGAAGAACTCAGTCTGCCCTACTATTTACCTATAGCTGGAGGGAGAATAATATGATTCATTCCTTTCCCAAAGGTATTAGTGCTATGTGAAATGCAATCAGTCTTATCCAGGATTTGAACTCGTGTCACCGTGTCCATTTCCTACGACGATAACCATTACACCACGGGCACCTAATAATGATTTATTACTGAAAGATGAAATTCAAAATAAGAAGGCCTGTCCTGGAAGCATATATAAATTAAAATAAAACCTATATTAAATAAAACATTGATTTGATATCTCTAGCTCAAAGGACGCATTTTTACTGGACGTGTTCCAAATGACCGACACTGCGCTTGTCTCAGTTATAAATCATTATCATATAAATGGGTTGATTCTATTTTGAAACACCCTGTACTACTAACTGTTTGGTTTGGTTTCTTCGTTTAATGGCATATCAACCTTCGTGGGTTATTTAAGGTCAAAGCTATTCTTTTAGAAGGGCTGTGGTAGTACTGTTTAACCTATAGCTAGTGTAATAAAAGAGTTCATGATGTTCCCAAAGGAGTGATAACTTTAGAATGTGACTGGAGTTCGACATCGCTTACTACAATCTTGCTTTTTATCTACGGCGCCAAGAAGTCTCGATCGTAAAGTTGCTTTAAGCACGAAAATTCCATGATATAAAGGCATTATAAGAGTCCAACTTGAAGCTATAAATAACTTTCTGAGATGATCATAAGAAATTTCTCTTTTTATTTTAAAATTTGCGGATTTGATAATAATACGTATTTCTCATGAAAGAGAATTAAATAGAACTTCTGTGTGTATGTATGAGATTAACATGGCTTTATTGTAACAAAATAATATCTTTTGATATCTACCCCAGTATGATTCAACGAACTAATGATTGATTTATTTTAACGGCATGTCAACCCGCCTAAGGTAATTTTTGGCCCAGAGATTAGGGAATTGCATAGGTTGTATGTTTATATTTGCATTATTCCTATAGTTATTTCTAAAGATTGATTTATTGATTGATTGATTTTAATCGGCATGTCAACTCGTTTAGTGTTATATTATGCTTAGACGTTTGAGAATTGCGCACAGAGTACGTTTATATTTCTATTTTTTTATGTAGTTGTTTCATAAATATATTTCTACGTTATATTGCAATTTTTATTTGTCTTAAATGATTTGCCACACAGTGGATATCATATATTCATATCAAATTTGTACATATTGATGGGCTATCAAGAGCTACTATCCCATAAAATAATTTTTGCAACGTATTAAGATATCAAATATCCCAATCAAGTACAAATAATTTGCACACAGTTATAAGATATCAAGTATTCCTACCAAATACAAATAATTTACATACAATTGTATATCTGAGAATTAATTTTTTATTTATTGCGGACTTTTTTGTCCTCATCTTGGTTGTTTCGGGGCCCGTGGCGCTGCGGATAGAGGCGTCGAGTCTCTACGGTTCCAGGTGAGCATTGCCAGAAGACAGCGGTTTCAAATCCTACCCAAGCCGGTCAGAGGTTTACTTGGACAAAAACGTAGTGCGATAGACAACAACTATGGAAGGCAGTAATTACTGGGGATACGGTTACAAGACTCAGCATTCCTATCCGAGGTCGCGGTTAATCACCTGAAGATAGCCAGAGGTGAAATTTGGCCGAAACTTAGTGAAAGAAGAAACAACACAAAAACTACCAAGATGAGGACAAAAAAGTCCGCAAAAAATAAAAAATGAATTCTCAGATTAAGAACCTTCATCTCAAAATGATTCCAATTAAAGACATGGCCCAGCGGTTAGAGTGTTCGCCAATGGCCCGGGAGACCTGGGTTCAATCCCAGGTCGAGTCATACCAAAGACTTTAAAAATGGAACTTGATACCACCTTGCTTAACACTCAGCATTATAAGGTACGGGTCAAGGGTAAAGTGGAGCAATCCAGGGAATGGAGTAGCGCCATCCCCTACACCTTGGTGTAGTAGCTATCGAAAAGGGAGCCTTCGGGTCACCCTCGACTATGGTCGCTAACTTACAATTGTATAGTGCTAATATTTTAAGTTCAGTCTGATGGTTTCATATAATTCTATTTGTTAATAATCGTTTGTTTGCTCATCGTTATATGGTTCGATGTAATCTTCGCTAATACTAATAATATTAAAATATCGATTTGACCCATAAACTTGACCTTAACACATACTACCACTCAGAATTGACCACGGAGTAATGACAATGCGGTGGTTCTCCTTAGTCCCCAGAGTTCTAGAACTGGACTCTTACCTTAACCTGCCGTTTAGTCATACCCACAACATCCTATAGACACAGAAATTTGAAAATACAGTTGTGTGTAAATTATTTGTATTTCATTTATAAATTTACTCACAACTGTATTTTTCAATTGTTATAACAATAAAAAGAAGAAAAAGAAGAAACCAGTGTAGGTTGTGTGGTGAGAATTTGAAACGACTAAACACAATGAGCAATTGTAGCAATCTAACACAAAAGGACTACAAGACCAGGCACGATTGGGTGGGAAAGATTATCCGCTGGAAACTGTGCAAGAAAGGGAAATTTGACCATATTGCCAAATGTTATATGCACAAACCAGAACGATTTGGAGGATGATACGCAGAAGATTTTCTAGTATATTCAGATATAAACAGATCACCTAATCCTGGCCGAAAAATCTCGGCCAGAAGACCAGACCCTATAATAATCAACGAAAATAAGAGAACTTGCAAAATTGTGGACTTTGCCGTCCTGACTGACCATAGAATATAACTGAAAGAAAGTGAAAAGAAGGATAAGTACCTCGATCTTGGTAGGGAATTGAAAAAAAAAACTATGCAACATAAAAGTGACAATTATACCAATCGTAAATGGTGCTCTTCATACATTCACCGAAGGATTATCAAAGGGACTGGAGGACTTGAAAATAGGAGAATGAGTGGTGACCATCCAAACTACTATATTATTGAGAACGTACAGAATACTGAGAAGAGTTCTGGAGACTTGAGGAGAATTGCTGTCATTCAGACTCCAGTGAAAGACAATCAGCTAACCCTGAGGTGAAAAACTCTCTAGGGGTAAACAATAATTAGAATTATAATAACTAGTAGTTCTGGTGGTCAGAGAATGATAATGAAAAAGCCAAAAGGGGACAATAGATGTATCTTGATAGAGAATTAAAAAGATGTGGAACATTAATGAGGCGGTGATACCAATTGTTGTTGGTGCACTCGGAACGGTCACCAAAGTTTCAGAAAGGGGACAGGAATAATTGGAAATCAGAGGAAGAATCCAGACTATAGCATTATTAAGATTGACCAGAATAGTTCTGGAGACCTGAAGAGACTTGTTCTCACCCAGACTCTACGTTGAAAAAATCAAAAGGAATGTGATAATAATCATGAGTAAATTATTGAGCAGTTCTTTCTAAGCCATAGATGAGATCCTAAATGGTACCAACACTCCGGTCCAGAAGTTTGGTTGGGTTGGGTTTTATGGCATATTAACCATTGTAGCTTATCTATGTCTTTAGACATAAATATTGAATATATATATATATATATATATATATATATATATATATATATATATATATATATATATATACCAGCCCCTCCGCTCGGGCTGGATATGACACAAGGTCAGATTTAAGCGGAGTTTAACAGGTTTGAATTCAGAGTTTTCCTTCTCCTAGACTGGTTGCCTCACCAAGGCTGAAGAACCCAGTCTGCCCTACTATTTACCCATAGCTGGGGGGAGAATAATTGGATGCATACCTTTCCCAAGGGTATTAGTGCTATGTGAAATGCAATCAGTCTCGTCCAGGATTTGAACTAGTGTCGCCATGTCTATTTCCTACGACGATAACCATTACACCACGGGCACTTCCTATATATATATTGAATATATAAATCAACCATTGTAAGTTATCTAATTCCAAATCCTCTTTAGAGATATATATTGAATATATAAATCAACCATTGTTGGTTAAAAATGTCAAAATCATAATACGTATATCTTAAATATATATATATGGATTTGTTTGCTAGGGTTTCAAGGCAGATAAAAACTGTTGGTCATTTAATCCCAAATCCTCTTTACACATATATATTAAATACATGGGATTTAGTTTGGGTTGGTTGTTATGGCATATCAATCATTGTAGGCTATTGAATGCCAAATCCTTTTTAAATATATATGTTAAATATATATGGATTGGTTTGGTTGTGTTTTTTTTTTTTTAGCATATCAACCATTGTAGGTTATTTAATGCCAAATGCGGTGTATATAGATATTTGATATATATGATTTATAAACATTTTTTGTTGAGAACATTTTAAAACAAACCTGGCTATTTTTGCACACATTTAAATGATTTCTAGTATTGCTATACAACAGTCACAAGTAAATATCAGTCATTGTTTGGCACACATTGTTAGTGCTATTTGACCCATATGTAGATCCATAACAGGGCATACCGCTCCGGGTCAGAATGGACAAGGAAGCAATGGCACTGAAGGGGTACTCAATATTCCACAAATCCTCAAGTCTGGAGTCTTGCCATCAGATGGTGCAATGTGATTTGAAATGGGTTCATACCACAGTGCAGAGATGTAGTCGGTGTATTCTATAGCCCCAGCCGATTGGCTTTCTTGGAAGCAATAGCAATGAAAGCGTACTCAACATTCACCAAATCTCCAAGTCTAGAGCCTCCCCATCAGATTGTTTAATGTCATATGGAAAGGGTTCTTACCACTCTGCAGAGATATAGTCTGTGTAATCTACAGCCTTAACCGATTGGCTGGCCTGAAAGTAATTGTAATGAAGGGGTACTCGACATTCAACAAATCTCCGAGTCTGGGGCCTCACCATCAGCTTGCTTAATTTCATATGGAAGTGGTAATTACCTCGTTCAGCCGATTTGTTTTTCTGGAATTAATGGTGATGAAAAAGGATTCCTATTTTTTGCCCGGTCATATCGATCACGATACATTTTCTTTGATAAGAGAATTAAGTTTTACATTTCTTATTCATTAAATTTTTTTTTTCATAGGATCCTATCGAATCCAAAAATCTTCAGACATATTAAATACTAACAAATTCTACCCCTTTAAATAAGACTGGATATAAGATAAATGGCAATGAGGGAGTATTCCACTGCCCCAAAGTTCAACAACTGGATCTTCATCCTTAAACGATGTTTAGTGTTATACCTCAGAGAGAACGTTATCTATATATTAATTTTTTTTTGTGTAGAGGAGTGATAAACCCTCTGAAGCCAATGCAGTTGGTATATTCTTAGTACTTCGGACGGGTTTTGTAGAATCTTTCTTCCTTGAATATCAATATCTACTGTATCTACCCCTCCACACGGGTAGGATATGATACAAGGTCAATTTCTAAGCAGAGTTTAACAGGTTTTAGTTTAGAGCTTTCCTTCTCCAAGACTAGTTGCCTCACCAAGGCTGAAGAACCAGTCTGCCCTACTATTCACCCAAAGCTGAAGGGAGAATAATTGTATCATTCCTTTCCCAAAGTCATTAGTGCTATGTGAAATGCAATCAGTCTCGTCCAGGATTTGAACTCGTGTCACCGTGTCCATTTCCTACGACGATAATCATTACACCACGGGCACCTCAATATCTACTGTTTTGCAGTTTATGTTTTTTTTACTTATGAATATTCATCATAGACCTTTTTAAGTTATTACAATCTGACAAAATTCTATATGAAACAAGATGAAATGGATTAAAGAATCAATTAATATTAAATAATAAATCCAATAATTATTGGTTTTGATACAAAACTAAAAGCAAATATACCTTATTGATATCGAATAATACGTCTAATAAACACTGTTTGGTACAATACTAAAAGCTGAAGAAGCCAATTAGTATCGAATAATAAATCCTATAACGTTTGTTTTGAGACAACACCAAAAAATGAAGTAGCCAATTAATATCGAATAATATGTCCTGTAAGATTTTATTTTACACAGGACCAAAAAGATAAAGAACCCAATTAATATCGAACAATAAATCCAGTTTGCTTTGTTTTGACAAAAAACAATCGAAGGAAATAATCGATTTATATCGAATCATAAATCCAATAAGCTTTGTTTTGATACAAGACTAAAAGATGAAGTGGCCAATTAATATCGAATAATGAATCCAATAAGCCTTGTTTTGTTACAGAACCAAAAGGTAAAGTCGCCAATCAATAAATCCAATAAGCTTTGTTTTGACACTACATCAAAAGAGTAAAATAACCTATTAATATACAATTATAAATCTAAAAGCTTTAGTTCGACACAAAGCTAAAAAGATGATGTGGCCAATTAATATCGATTAATAAATCCAATGAGCTTTGTTTTAACACCAGCCCCAAAACATAGATTAACCAATTAATAAGGAATGATAAAAACTATCTTATTCGTTTTGGCAAAGGACCAATCGAATAAAGTAACCGATTTATATTGAATAATGAATACAATAACCATTGTTTTTTACACAAGACCAAAAAAAGAAGACGCTAGTTAATATCGAATAATAAATCCAAAAATATTTGTTTTGACACAAGTCCGAAAGGATAAAATAACCAACTAATATTTAATTATAAATCTAATAAGCATTAATTTTAACACAAGACTAAAACGATAAAGTAGCCAATTAATATTGAACAGTTAATCAAAAAGCTTTATTTTGAGACAAGCCCCAAAAGTAAAAGTAACCAATGAATATCTAATAATAAATCCAATAGGGTTTGTTTTGACACCAGACCAACGAATGAAGTTGTTCAATATTGACTGGAAGATACCTTTGACAAGCGGCAAAAAATACGATTGTGGCAAAGCAGTATGAACATCTGAGTCTTAAAGTAAACAAAACACGGCTGAAATGCCACGTGCATTGCGTGGGTGGCATGCTGAAGAAAGTTTGACTACGAGAAATGCGTGGGCGTCCAGGAAATAACCACTGAAGATGTTCGACCTGGAGTGAATTCGAAGGAGCTTGGGAAAGGGTAACTAAACGTCACGCCCCTCTGGGAGCTAGTCTTGTGCCAGACGGCCCAGGGTTGTGAAGTACTGAGGGATCTGAGCTGTACGAGATTCGCAAAAATAAGGAAGCTAAGATGATTAAATTCCTTGACATGATCCTGGACGCACGAAGCAGAGAAGTGTTAAGAAACAGACTCGTGAAAGTAGAAGAAATGTGAAGAAATATACTCGTTAAAGTCGAAAGCGGGTATTATCCCAAGAGAAAGAAGGGATGTCTTGCAAAGGCCCTGAAGTCGAGAAATATATAGAGACTGAGATAATTACATTTTTTGAGTTGGCCCTGTAACAGTCTCGTTAATGCAGAACAAAGAAGTGATTCACTAACGATTCCGTATCACTCTCTGGTTATTGCTGTTCCCGACTCTCTCCTTGATTCCACGATTTCGTGCATTTCGAAATAAAACGAAACGAAAAAAAAAGTATGTATTTATTCATAAGAGTTAATGTGTTATATATATATATATATATATATATATATATATATATATATATAAAGGTGCACGTGTTTTAATTGTTCTTGTTTGAAATGGTCACGAGAACCTGAGGTCAAATCCTAGACGAGCTTGCTCGCATTTTATATCGGACTAATAACCTTGATAATCCAACTGCTCTCCATTTTAGCTCTGGTTAAAATAGTTGAGCAGGCTAGGTTCTTTAGCTTTGGTATGGCAACTGGTCTAGGAGAAGGAAAACTCTAAATTCAAAATCTGTTTACATCTGCTTAAAAAAAACTTGATGTGTTACATCCTGCTCCTGTGGATGGGTTGGGTAAATACATTCCCACCACAGAAAGATCTTACTACTATCATCCTGACAGGGTACGTATTAGCAAGTTAATGGTAATGTTTTCTTATGCTAGAAAAATATATCTTGCGCTCGTGACGAAGTGTTAAGGTATGAACTGTTTCGGCTTAGCTGATAGACGTTATAAGTTCGACTCTCTAAGGTTCTCTGTCCCTAGGTGCTCATAGTAAGGTGCAATAATTCAAATGAGTGTTGGTGCCAATGTATCTATATATGCATACGTATAGGTGCAGCGTATATTAAAATTATAATCGGTTGCGAGATGATACAAGTAACTACTTTTCAAATTCTTTACATTTCACCCCTGAAACAACTGTTTCGGCTTAGCTAATAGACCTTATAAGTTCGACTCTCTAAGGTTCTCTGTCCCTAGGTGCTCATAGTAAGGTGCAATAATTCAAATGAGTGTTGGTGCCAATGTATCTATATATGCATACGTATAGGTGCAGCGTATATTAAAATTATAATCGGTTGCGAGATGATACAAGTAACTACTTTTCAAATTCTTTACATTTCACCCCCATACAAACACACGTCAACACACTCTCATACTCGTTTGATATTTCGTTTATTTTTGTAAGGCTCAAGTATTGCATGACTATGTTTCGAACATGCTATTAATTGCTTAAGAGATGAGCTCGTTGATTATCTCCTTACTGCAGTCAATGTTTTGGGTAGTGTACTAGTGCATATAAGACTCTTTATGCAAGCATTTCAATGGTTATTCTTTTCAGTGTATGGGAATGAGTAAGTGAAAAGAATTATTCATAATGTTTGCGATTTAGTTTTCATATTTGGCTATTTTGTTCCTCATCTTTTCAGATGTGGGAATTATTCGTTTAATTTCCCTTTTACAGGGTAATTTGCAAGCGGAAATAAAACTACGATGACAGCTAAGAGAGAAAAAAAATTAAAAAGAAGAAAAAAAACAACATTTAAATAAAAAAAGAAAAGTATGATGAAGTCAAAAGAAGGAAAATCCAAACAAAGCCTGCGACGAACTCAATTTAAAAAATGATGACAATAGAAAGTGAAAAGAGATTCGACCATCATAATAATAATAATAATAATAATAATCATCATCAGCAGCAGCAGCAGCAGAATAATAATAATAATAATAATAATAATAATAATAATAATAATAATAATAAGAAGAAGAAGAAGAAGAAGAAGAAGAAGAAGAAGAAGAAGAAGAAGAAGAAATTTAAAATAAATCAAACAAAATTTTAAAACACAAAAAGAAAATTACGATTCCGTTGCGAGGAAACATTAACGTATTTGCACGCACATATGCAGAAAAATATAGTGTACTGGCTAATTGCTGCTGTTGTATGAACCTACAGAGAAACCGTGATATGCATCGTTTTTTTTTATTATCTCTAATAAAGTTATTTAATTTAAGACCACCATGGCAAAAACTTCAAATCGATTTTCTCGTTTTTAATATCAGTAACAGCTGTCAAAATTTCCAATATCTATTAGTTTCTAGGTAGCTTTGATTTGGTTGGTTAATGTTAACGGTATGACGAACCAGCTAGGTTTATTTTATTCCTAGGCGCCGTGGAATTGTGTTCGTTGTATGTTTATATTTACGTTCTTGTGTAATTCTTTTATAAGAGTACACTGCTATATATCAAGTATTTTTATTTACAAACATTTGCACACAGTTTCACGGTTTCAAGAATTCTGATCTAATTTTAATAATCATGTAATTACAAGTAATTGTTTTCATTTAATAATGATTCAATTAAACATCAGTCATTTGTTGACACACAGTTAAATGGTCAAACAACGAATTCAATTTAGGATTAGTCGTTTGTGTGCTCTCAGTTTAAATGTCAAACTGTTCTATTTGATCCATAAATAGGGACCTACCAGTCGGTTCCAGTTTGGACGTGGGAGTGATGACAATGAAGGGGTACTCTTGATTCCTCAAAGATCCAGCATTACTGAAGCCTCGCAATCAGATTTTAGTATCATATCAAGAATACTCGTTGGTGGGGGTCTTTCCCCAAGGCAGAGATGTAATCGATGTATTCTACTGCTCTAGTCGACTAGGGTATGAATAAAGTATCATCTCAGTTTTAAATATTAGGTTTATTCGTTCAAAACTGTTGTATATTGGCCTGAAAAAGATTTTTTTTTTGATAATGATTGTCCTTTGTGTTAAGGAGTAGCCACAATAATAATGGATTCTCTCTCAAAAGAAAAAAATTGTCATTTTATAGAGGAGTAGGCTAATAGTCTCCGAGATTAACTTAATTTGCTTTGTCTGATTTTTTTTCATATCTTTCACTTTAATTCAGAAGTTTTTGGCGCTAATTCTTCGTTGACACAAGAAATAATTTTTTTAAATTTATTTATTTTAATATTTTTGGGGATGAGGATCGTCTGAGGAGTGTGGGTAGTGTTATATAATTGCGGAAGGATTATTTTTTATATTATCATTTTTCGTTGGTTATATCTTATCTTTCGGTTTAGTTAGTCTTAGAACTATTCGGCTTAGTGCACGGGTATGGGCACACATTGAGCGCAGGTGTTCACGTTCGTGTGGGGAGGATGTGACACTCACAGATATCATAATAAAAACCCAGGATAGAAAATGGGACTGGGGATGTGAATGACGTCTTGCCCAGAAGTGATGGGCTGAGGATTTTGGGTGATTGTTGAAAAAAAGCAGTTAGTTGAGATTCGGACCTGGGTGAAGCGAGAAGATTTTTGAGCCTCGGCAAGGCCAGGCCAGTTGGATCGATGAGATGCGTCGCGTGTTGTAGGGTCAGATGAAACAGTCAGCATAGTAAAAATTGTGTCTCTCTCTCCTTGTGTCGAAAACCTAAAAGTCAAAAAAAGTTAATAAAAGTTTCGTACCTGAACTAAAGAAAGCCGTCAGTGTTTTGGGATTCCTAATCATGTGAATGTTTCACGTATCGGTATATTTCACATATCGTTATTATGGCTATGTTACAGTAGGAATTGAACCCACATGATCAACAAAAGAATTTCAGGTCGATTCGCTATTTTTGGTTTTATTTAATGATTAGTGTTTCTAATAATAATGCAAACGCGCCTATAATGTTATAGTTATCGTTGTCGGAAATTGAGGCGGTGATCAGAGTTCAAACCCTAGATGAGGCTCTTTGCATTTCACATAGCACTGATAATCTTTGGAAAGGTATGAACCCATCTATTCTCCCTCACACTATAGGTAAACAGTAGGGAAGACTGGGTTAGGCAAACAGTCTAGGAGAAGGAAAACTTTGAATTCAAACCTGTTAAACTCCACTTAAGAATTGTCTTAGTGTTACACATGGGTCATTGGAAATGAAGGTATGAACCCATTGGAAATGAAGGTATGAACCCATCTATTCTCCCTCACACTATAGGTAAATAGTAGGGAAGACTGGGTTAGGCAAACAGTCAAGGAGAAGGAAAACTGAATTCAAACCTGTTCAACTCCGCTTAAAAATTGACCTTGTGTCATATCCTGCCCGAGCGGAGGGGTTGGGTAAATATGGTCATTGGGGATGGGTTGGGTAAATACATGAAGAAAAAATAAAATCCGTTCTTTTTCCTTCCTTTTTTCAATAAAAATTTTATAATTATGTTCTACCGAAAAATATCGCTAAATAACGCCACGGTCAGTTGCTATGAAAGTGAACTTATCACCCTACTGTATACGCCTACTGTATAACTTGCGTGGAGTCGGGGTCACCCACTAAAAATACTGTCCATGGTATGTTACTAAACTACAGCAGGTGGAGAAGCTCAGGAGTTCTTGAGATAGTGGAATAACCCTTCATTGTCATTACTTTCAGGTCCATTCTTCGGAGTGGTTGAACTAATTATGGACCTATCTATCCGTCAAGAGACTTTTATGCTGTAATGGATACCATTTTAGGAAACGGATACGGCTACAAGAGTTCAAATCCCTAGATTTGGCTGTTTTCATTTCACATTACCCTTCCTCTAGCTATGGTTGAATAGGATAGAAGACTGGGTTCTTTAAACTTGGTGTGACAACCAGTCTCGATGAAAGAAAACTCTTAATTAAACTCCGCTTAATAATTGCCCGTGTGTCTCAACCTGCTCTTGCTCTATATAAAAATTATTCGCATTGGATAGGAATACAAGAAACCGTACATTTTTGTTAAATATACTTATTTATTGTAATATACAAGCTTAGCTAGCGACAGAGGCCCATGGATGAACTTAGCAGATTCTATGCAGTAGCAAGAGAACATCAACAAGGTGGTTTTCACAGGAAAGAGAAATATAAAATATGATGGCGAGAATATAATTCATTGCCTATGGATAGAATGACAGATATTTCCTTTCGCAGATAAGATCAACAAATTACTGGAAAAAAACGGAAGTATGTAAGTTCCGATAACAAGCCATAAACAGAAAAATACGTGGGCGAACAGGATATTCCTATTTCCGCATGGGACTTGAGAGACAATATAAGGTGTGTAATTTTGGACTAAAGAGAGATCTACTGATCACTCAATCGAGGGGAGAGATCCGCTGGCCGCTCAAGCGAAGAGGAGAGATCTGCTGGTCTCTCAAGCGAAGGGAGAGACCTGCTGGTCGCCCAAGCAGACCAGTCAGTTCCTCGTGTGTGTTCAGCAGCCGTCGCACTACTTCACAAAAAGGTTCCCCGCCACAAACGAAATATATCTGTGAACTCTCTCCGAAAGTATTCCTACTACACACAATCGTCGCTGTCGAAGAATAAAGATATAAATTATATTTTTATATATCTACGTGTTTTTCGGTGTTTGTCCAGCGGTGCGGTATGCGACATTATGTTATAAATACTTTAAAGTATTTAACTCTATTTAAATTATCGGTATTGCATAGCAACTTAAAACTATAATTATGTGCTAAGATTTTTTTAGCATTAATTACTTGAAATAAAATAACTGCTTGTAAATTATTTGTATTAGATTAGAATGTTTGAAAACTAGTAAGTGTACACAAACAAAGGATTACAATGATGCAAGAATAGGCACTGAAAAACCACATACTTATGTAGAAATTATTAGTTTTTGAAATCACATTATTGTGAGCAAATTGTTTACATTATATAGGAATATTTGATATCACCCTCCACAATATATATATATATATATATATATATATATCATTCGCTATATATATATATATATATATATATATATATATATATATATATATATATATATATATAAAGTATTTTGTAATTTGATTGAATCATTGTACTAATTAATTCATTTTCTTGTGTTGAATTAATTTAGAGGGCTATTGCAATGCGAAATAATAAACCATAAACCATAAAATTACTTGATATATTTTTCAGTATCTTAAGCAATTTCATGTTTTCAACTATCTAATGGAATTTTATGGTTTTGAGTATATTTAGTAATTTTATAGTTTCAAGTATCTTAAAGAATTTTATGGTTTTAAGTATCAAATAGAATTTTATTGTTTTAAGTGTTTAAGTAATTTTATGGTTTCAAGTAACTTTATTATTTTTATGGTTTTAAGTATCGAATAGAATTTTATTGTTTTAAGTGTTTAAGTAATTTTATGGTTTCAAGTATCTTTATTATTTTTATGGTTTTAAGTATCTAATAGAATTTTATTGTTTTAAGTGTTTAAGTAATTTAATGATTTCAAGTAACTTTATTATTTTTTATGGTTTCAATATCTCAAGCCATTTTAAGGTTTCATGTATCTAATGTATTTATGTTTTCAATTATCATAAGTAATTTAATGGTTTGAAGTGTCTTAAGGAATTGTGTTTTCAAGAGTATTAAGTAATATGGATTTGACTATCTTAAGGAATTTTATGGTTTCAATATCTTAAATCATTTTATAGTTTCATGTATCTAATTAAATTTCATGATTTTTCTTATCTTAAAAGATTTTATGGTTTCAAGTATCTAAAGGAATTTTATGATTTTAAGTATATTAAGACATTTTCTTGTTTTAATATTTTAAGTAATTTTATGGTTTACAGTATTGATTATAATTTTATGTTTTTAAGTATGTTAAACAATTTTTAGGTTTCAAGTACCTGTAGGAATTTTATGGTTTTAAGTATATTAAAACATTTTCTAGTTTCAATATTTTAAGCAATTTTATGGTTTACAGTATCTATTATAATTTTATGTTTTTAAGTATGTTAAACAATTTTTAGGTTTCAAGTATCTAAAAGAATTTTATGGTTTTCAGAATTTTGTTTTCAAATATCTTAAGCTATTTTATGGTTTCAAGTATCTTATGCAATCTTATGGTTTCAACAATCTTATGGTTTCAGCCATTTTGTGGTTTCAAGGATCTGAAGGAATTTTATGCTGTTATGTGTATCAAGTATTTTAATGGTTTCAAATATCTTAAGCAATTTTATAGTTTCAAGTGTCTAATGGAATTTTATGGTTTTAAGTATATTAAGTTTTTTTTTCAAGTATCTTAAGCAATTCTATTTTCCAAGTATTTTAAACAATTTTATATTTTCAATACCCTTAAGCCATTTCACGTTTTCAGTTATCTTAAGCAATTTTATGGTTTTAAGTATATTAAGTAATTTTATCTTAAGGAATTTTATAGTTTCAAGTAACTAATAATAATCGATTTTATAATATAATATTTAAGTTACTCCATGATAATGACTTTTTGTTGTACGCAGCTAAACTAGTAAATACTCACAGAATCTTCAACATGGAGTATATAATATAGTGTACTATAATTACTATAATGAGTTTGACATGGTTATGACCCACCAGACGAAACTATGTATTAATAAATACTTCGAGGTCCCTTTGCGTGAAGGCATTACCAGTGAGTTCTGTCGTCCGTATGTGTCACCTAGGTGTGGCCTTGTGTCACACTAAGTAAACGTCAGAAATATTAACAATCTTTAATTAAATGCCAAGATTATTCATAGATAGATTGACAATTAATATCTATCCATCTATCTTAGTCACTTTATCTGTATATCTCCTGCACACACACACACACACACACTCACACACACTTTTTATCTATCTATCTATCTATTGCACACGCTCTCTATATACGTGGTGCATTCAATAGGTTTCCAGACTTTTCTTGTGCAGGCATTTAAAATTGTCGTAGACTCTTGAAAATTCATTATGTTATTGCTATATATCTTATGAGATAACTGACCATTTTTTATGATATTAGGTTCAAATGAACAGCAACAGCAGGAATTGGAATACACCCTACTAAAGCCTGATTGTCACAGCTGGTGAATTTCAAAAATACAATCTGGACGTGAGGACCCTTTAGAAGAACGATATGCAATAAAATTCTGTTTTAAGCTTGGAAAAAATGCCACAGAAACGTATGGAATGCTTCAGGCTGCTTTTGGAGCATCTTGCATGAATCGAGTATCAGTTTTTGAGTGGCATTAGAGATTCAAGGAAGGCAGAGAGTCTGTGATGGATGATGAGAGGTGTGGAAGGAGTAAGGAAGTCTATATACCAGAGTTGATTCGCCAAAGGGTCAGGGTTAGGGTTACTGTTACTATGTTGAGGTTTTAAGGGAGTTCAGGAAAAGATTCCGTCGGAAGAGGTCAGAACTCTTCAAATCGGGTCAGTGGCATTTCCAGCAGGACAATGTACCAGTCAACAACTCCATCCTTGTCACAGACTATTTGACCAAATTGGGCATCAAGACAGTCCCTCACACTCCCTATAGTACAGACATTGCTCTCTGAAACTTTTGGTTATTTCCTTAGCTCAGAGACTATCGTTATGAGACAATTGAGGAGATGAAAGAGGTTTTGACGAAGGTCATTGACACGCTCACACAAGAGGACTTCCATGGGGCCTACCAGAAGTTGTTGGAACGGTACAAGTGCATTGCAGTTGGAGGAGATTACTTCGAAGGGGACTAGAGTTTCATGTGTGTACTATCAATAAAAGTGCCCATACGAAAAAAAGTCTGGAAACTTATTTAATGATCCTCGTATATCAATCTTTTCTTTACCTATCTATCTATCTATCTATCTATCTATTGTATACGCTCACACACAGACACTCACTTAAGATTACACACAATCGCACACTTTGTCCTACTTTGCCTCCAACTACCTACCACAGTCTTTTCAGGATCTATATTTTATCCTTTGCTCTTTAAGTTTTTTCTTTTTCGTTTCATTTGGTGTTAGGATGTGACACAAGGTCGGTTTAATGTAGTGTGACCTGCAGGAAACATACCTCCCATGGGGTGAATACATAAATGTTTTCAATTCCGTCAGTATTCCCCTTAAGAGAGATCTTTTGCGCCTGGCAATCAATCTAGCTCTAACCTCTTTACTGCTTGCTTACTGGTGAAAAGAACCCGGCAACAGAGATTTTCATTTTTTTTTTACTCTTCCTGTCTTTTCTTCTTTCCGTTGTGTCTCTGTCGCTCCTTTACAATGTATTTCTAAGCCCAACGTATTCTCTTTTAGATTGATTTATCATTCTTTTTCTCTTGCTTTCTTTATTTCTTTCATCAGTTTATTCATGTCTTGCCCAGTCGGCTGGGGCTGTAGAATACACCGACTACATTTCTGCAGAGGGATAAGACCCCCAAAAGGTGTGCTGGGTATCACATTAAACAATCTGTTGGTAAGGTTCCAGTAATGCCGGATTTTGGGGAAATGCAGAGTACCCTTTTTGCCATCACTCTCAGGTCCACTCGGACTCGAAGTGGTAGCCCCTTATAGGGTCCTATGTATGGTTCAAATATAACTAAACTGTGTACTTATGCTAAACTGAATTGTTTGAAATAGAATTGTTTTGACAATTAACTTGGTATAAACAAAATCTATTCTTATACAAAACTGAATTGTTTGAATCAGGACTGTTTGACTAAACTGAATTGCATGTAATAGAAATGTTTTTGACAATTAAACTGTGTACCCATGGTAAACTGAATTGTTTGAAATAGAACTGATTATTCGTATAAAAATAGATTTGGCATTAAATAACCTACAAAGCTTGGTATGACATGAAACCAACCAACCAATCATGTGATGTCTCGTGTTTCAATAGCATTTACCTAACCCCTTTCAACAAGAAGGATGTGACATAAGCTCAATAATAAGAGAAAATGTATTGGTTGGAATTCAGGGTTTTCCCTCTCCTATACTGGTTGCCATAGCAAAGTTAAAGAGCACAGTCTTGTCCCACTATTTACCTATTGCTTGAAGGGGGGTGTCCTCGTGGTGTTGGGGGGTGTCCTCGTGGTGTAATGGTTAAATGGGGGGGTGTCCTCGTGGTGTAATGGTTAAAGCGATGAACTGCGGAATCGTAGTACGCGAGTTCGTACTCCAGTCGCGCTATTACGTTCACTTTCGGGCAAATACCCTTAGGAAAGGTATGAAACCCCTTATTCTCCCTCCAGCTATGGGTAAATAGTAGGACGGACTAGGTTCTTCAGCCTTGGTGAGGCAACTAGTCTAGGAGAAGGAAAACTCTGAATTCAAACCTGTTAAACTCCGCTTAAAAATTGACCTTGTGTCATATCCTGCCCGAGCGGAGGGGTTGGTAAATAGTACCTATTGCTTGAAGGAGAATAGTTGGATTTTTACATTTCTCTAGGGTATTAGCGATATGAGCAATGCAAACAGCCTCGTCTAGGTATTGAACTCGGGCCGCCGTTTTTATTTCCTCCAGGATAACTATTATGCTACAAGCTCCTCCTTACAGCATTGCTCATAACTCTCTCGTGAGACTACATATAAACTGACTCACACATACATTGTGATTGTGAGTGAGAATATATATGTGAGCATACGAGCGTGTGTGGGGGGGGGCACGCACGTGTGTGTGTAGATGTGTGTGTGTGTGCACATATATATACACGCATATGAGCGTATGTTTGCTTTTCATAAAAGATAACGGATGCATAATATATTTTAATGTATATTTCTGCAGCTGTTACATTTTATATAGTAAAGTTAAATCAAACTCGTAGAAAATCAAATAATTTCACCAAAAATTAGCTGAGGTACAAATAATTGCGATTAGCGTTGGTCAATGTATAAGTAGTTTCATCGAATATTCGTCTATCTATAAATACTCTCGGTGAACAGTGTTCAATTTGCCCAGTCGGCTGGGGCTGTAGAATACACCGACTACGTCTCTATATGGAGGTAAAACCCTCCGCTCGACGAGTTTTTTGGATATGACACTAAACAATCTGACTATGAGGTTCCAGCAATGCTGGAGCTTTGGGAAATGCGGATTACCACTTCATTGCCATCGCTCCTAAGTCCACTGTGGCCCGGAGTGGTAGCAACTGAATCAATGTTGAATTGATCAATGTATTGATATTGTCAATCTGCGTTTTCAAATAGATGAATATTGTTTAATTTTAATGTAACTTTATCTTCATTGAAGTGATGATTGTTTTAATTTCTAGGATTTATGTGTGCGATAAGCTTGTATACTCTATATTTAATGCTCGTTGATTTTCATAAGTAAACTTTATACGTGATCTTGATGTTTTCCCAGATATTTAGACGCAAATTTCGAAGGGTATTTTAGGGACATCTACTTGATTTTTCTTCCGTTTGTCAAGTATATTTCTTAACCATATTGTAGGATATCAATTTATTTCATGTCGAATATCATTTCATTTTACATTGCATTTTTACATAAGTAGATTATATGTTTAAGCTCTCTTTTACCGAACACACCTAGTTAACAAGCAACATTTTGACTTGAACTTTCCTTGATTTTTTTTTAAAAAAATGGAAACAATATTTTTCCAACTATATATATGAATGTATATATATAAATGTGTGTGTGTGTGTGTATGTCTTTGTGTGTGTGTGTGTGGGCGGCGCAAAAGGATAAGAAAAAATAAGAAAAAATAAACATGGTCTATTTGAATTTTATCAGAATGGAATCTAATTGAAAGGATTGTTTTGGTTATGACGATGAGACGAACTTGAGTTGTAACTCCTTGATATCAACAATTTAGCCTAGAAAAACGAATAAAGAAAAAAACATTTTTAATTCGTCTTATCATGGATGTTCACACTCTAGAAAAATGTTCTGCTTTTGATAAAGATGTTTCATAAAAAACTGATGATGGTGAAAACAGACATGTCCTCAAATCTTAATTACAAGTGAGTTTTTCCAGAAACTCCGTTATATATATATATATATATATATATATATGTGTGTGTGTGTGCGTGTGTGTGTGAGTGTGTGTGTGTGTGGTATTAAATTGTGTTGTTGTATTTCTACTATGTCTTTCGTGTCCACAGTTATTTCTGTTGAGAGGAATGTTCTGTTCAGGAAGGAAGAAAATGCTATGTTTTTCTTCATGCTTTTTATACTAATTCATCTCGATATCCAACAATTTTTTTTTTGTTTTCAGCTTTAGACATATAGTCATCATTTTAGCAACACATTTTTACCATCGATAAACAAGATACAAGCAGCAGAATCTTGTAAAAAAGAAAAATATGAATGCTAACTTCGCTTGCACATGTACAGATACAGGCATCATTTTTAGTAAGGTGACTCGCTGTTTTCTATTTCTTTCTTGACAAGAACAGGTATTCACATAGCGTTGTATTCTATATTCGGTTTCTTATTCACTCCTTTGTCAATGATATACACAGTCTGTTTTAAAGATCATTGACGCACTAAACTAAAATTATCTACAAATGAACCAATTTAGGCGTGTGAAATATTTCCCAACAGTATTTTTTTTTCAAAATTTAACAAACGAATATATAGTCGTAAACAAGTTTGTTGCCGTAGATTTTTGCATATATTTATTAGTTAATGGAGGTGCCCGTGGTGTAATGGTTATCATCGTACGAAATGGACACGGCGACACGAGTTCAATTTCTGGAACTGACTGATTGCATTTCACATAGCACTAATACCCTTGAGAAAGGTATGAATCCAATTATTCTCCCTCCAGCTCTGGGTAAATAGTAGGGCAGACTGAGCTCTTCAGCCTTGGTGAGGCAACTAGTCCAGGAGAAAGAAAACTCTGGATTTCAAACTCCGCTTAAAAATTGACCTTGTGTCATACCCTGCCCGAGCGGAGGGGTTGGTAAATATGATATGATATATTTATTAGTTACGTATCTCCAAATGAGAGACCACATCTCATCATTTTGTAGGATGGTTTATATATTAAAACTGTCATTTAGTAACTCTACACCTGATACTATAAGTCCTTGATATGACTTTAAACTACATCTCATTTTTCAGTTTTGGTGTTTGCGTAATATGTATTATCAAATCATTACCATTATTTTCCATCTACTCTGAACCGGAGTGGTAGTACCGTTAAGGTTCCAATCTATCTGCCAAATTGAAATATTTAAACATTTTCTATACTTGAAATCATTTAACTGTTTGTGAACAAATGATTAATGTTTAATTGAATTATTATTTGTACATAAGAAGACTGGGAAAATTTAACTGTGAAATAAAACGATTACTGTAATATTGCATTATTAAAACATTTTACTCGGTGTAAACAAATCATTCATGCAAAACAGAAATATTAGTGTTAGATAGCAATACTTGAAACCATTTAACTATGTGTAAATAAATGATTAATAGCAAATAGTATTATTTCGGTTAGACAACAATACGTGAAACCATTTGACTGTGGGCAAACAAATGAATTATACAAAATAGAATTATTAATGTTAGATACAAATCGTCATCTTCATCATCATGTCGTGCTGCTAGCACGGATATCCCTGACCCTTTCTCGCCACTTCTCCCTATTATTCATCGCCTCTGGCAGATCTTCAGGGCTACATCCCGTATCCTCACATAACTGCTGTATGTATGTCCGAGTTGGTCGTCCTGCTTTTGCTTGACCATATGCGGGGGTCCATAGGAGTACATCACTTATGAGCTCGTCCCTGCTTCTCCAGTAGTGTCTTACATGTCTGGTTAGTCTAACTTGGATAGTTTTCATGATGGGAGGCAGGTGGCCGTATAAGTGGTGGCTTGTGGGGTGTTGCCGCCAGGACTTGTTCGATATTGCTCTCAACATTCTTATAATGACAAATAGCGTTATTAGAGTTAGATAACAATACTTGAAACCATTTAACTGTGCAAATACATAATTAATTGTAAAGAAAAGTGTTGGTGTTATATAGCTCTCTCTCTTTCTCTCTCTCTCTCTCTCTCTCTCTCTCTCTCTCTCTTAATATATATATATACATATCATCGTGTCGCATTATCAGCACGGATATCAATGGCCCTCTCTCGCCACCCCTCCCTATCATTCACTGCTTCCGGCAGGTACTCAGGGCTACATCCCTATCGGCACTGAGCTGCTATATGTAGGTTCAAGCTGGTCATCCTGCCTTTGCACGTCCATGGGAAGGGGTCCACAGGATATATATAAGATTTAGCATCAAATAAACCACAAGAGCTGATATGCCATAAAACACAACCAACCCGTATCGACAAGATTTTAGAGTTTATTACTTTTGTGTTATTTGATTGCATCTTTTTTATTTCTGTAATTCTTAATTTTCTTTCCTTTTTTATTCTTTTTCGTAACTTTTGTTTTTAACTTTTTTGTATTATTTGTATATGGGGAATAGCAGCTCTTAATGTTGTATATTGACCTTGGACCCGGCCAAACATGCCATTCCGAAGACGGTGGAAGTGACACATTCCGATGGCAGGTATGGGAAGAAATCGCGTAGGCGGGCTTGGATGACAATATGAGACAAGGTAAAATCCCGCGGTACAGTCACAGACTGATGCACCGGAAGAGAGTGACCTGTGAACTGCATGACAGTTATTTCCGCTCGATGACGATCAAACATGTCATTCCAAAGACAGCGGAAGTGACACATTCCGATGGCCAGTTATGGGGAGATACTGAGTGGGCGATTGAACTATTATATAACTCGGTGAAAACAGGAAGTCAGTTAGTTTGGAGACCAGACCCGTTGGTGACAAGATGTGGTAGAGAAAGTCAGCACCCAGCAGAGTGGGCCCTCAGGCCCCCAGTTGAACATTCAAGAGAACGGGAGAGAAAGACGGTTATGGCCAATAGAGTGAGGGTCAATATGTTGCAGTTCTGTTCGGTCTCCAACTCCATCTCACACACAAACCTTTCAAATAAAGTGAGGGGTATATTTTTCTAAAAGACTGTGTCGCTCGTCGTCTTTATTATTGTGACGTTATTATCATGTATATGTATTATGTGTTTGTATAGTTTAATAATGGTCATGGCTATATAACATCAAGGTAAATTCACACTCTTCTAAAAGTGAATAATTTTTGTATTTAATCTATTTAGATAACATTCTTATTAAAATGAAACTAGTCATCGTTATTTTGAAAACATCCAGAAGTTTTCTCACGAATCCAGTATTTCAAGTTTAAACCAAGTGAAGCGAAGTGCCAGATTTTTATGACTAACATGAAATATTTAGGAAAAATCTTTGATTTGATTTGACAACGACCTAATCCAAGCTGATATAGTTCCATTAAGTACACTCCACCCCATACAAGCCTACAAGCTTTACAATCTTTGTTTTTCTTTTTTAGCGGTGGGATAAGTTGTGAAGTCCTTCAATTTTTTTGTGCCTATTATACATAAGTAGAGAGCACCATTAAAAGCTTTGTATAAAAATGGCGATTTGGAACTTGTCCACCTAATAGCAAAAGACCTTCGAAATAGTATTTATTTGAACACGACGTACGAGACCCTTACAGTTCTTTTGAAACACTACTTACCCAGGGGATTTGTCTATGGAGGTTTTTTTAAGCGGGTAACATAATGCTGCAACGGTGAGATTAAATTTCTCCCTACAACTTTACGCAAATTATGAATTCGAATTTTTCCTTCTCTTGATTTAGTTGCCTTACGAAGTTAAGAAATCTGTTTTTTCAAATATTTCCCCTAACTGCTGTACCGTTACTCACCAAATAGACGATTGTAACATTACACGTTACAAACAGAAGCTTGTAACGCTACGGTATTCTGTTGCGTTCTGGTAAGTGAACCCTTGTAATATTAAATAAAGGAAAAACCACGATATGAGAGGAAATAGAGATATATTCTCAGGAAAAAGTATATACAATAGAGAGACTATAAGTAGACAAGAACATAGGATTAGTGAATACAGAATAAAGATATAGTCCATTGATAGTATTGGCTTCCGTTATTACGGTAGCAAGTAAGGTGATCTAGTGCGATCTCCAGTCTCCAACGCTCTAATACTAGTCCTATAAGAAGCTGCTGTTCACCTTCTAGTCTGCCCTGGTACTAGTAGCTACTGCTATATATGGCAGATGGAAAAGTACATTGTGTGGAAAAATGTGGGTGATACCCAACATATTCAAATGGACGTTTTTGCTGGTACGGTCTAAAAAGACATTTTTACTATTATTAGTAGGTATAAAAATTTGTACCTCGACGTAGCGGGTTTATGCATATAAGTTATGTCATAAGGGTCAGCTGAAACTTGTGATAACCTCCACGAGAAAAAAAATTAGCGAACATACAAAAACCGCCTCTTGCTTCGTTAATACAAATGTTCATGTGCTACTACAGATTTTAGTAGTCGTCAGGAGGAGAGGAACAGAGTATAAATACTGAGTCAACCAAGGCGGTTGACTCAGTATTTATACTCTGTTCCTCTCCTCCTAACTAACAAAGGAAAACAGAATGTCATGAGAAGAAAGAAAGCAGAGTCAGACCTTGAAATTTCTTTCATCTTTTCAATTTTAGTTTTAACATGTGCTTCCTCATGGGTTGCGCCTTACTGATTCGCGTCTAGGTGTAAGATCACATATCAGATCTCATCATAAAATAGTGACTGCAACTTTCGGTTGTCTTCACATCTTCGAGTCTGGAGTCCAACTGCCGACTAACTTTTTTCTGCTTTCTATCTAACGCCCACCCGTAACAGTTTTCCCGTTTGAGTTTACTTCGGCTTATCATAACTCGTTGCCCATTTGCTGTTTTTTCCAGGGACGAAATAAAAACCAACAGTCTAACTAGTAAAGACATTAACTGATATTGTAACATAGTAGCTTAGCTAGCGACGATGAACTAAGTAGATTCCATGCGGTCGTCAGATAACATCAACAAAGTGTTCTCAAAGGAAAAAAAAAGATGATGGCGAGAATATAATTTATTGCCTATGGATAGAGTTACACATAATTCCATTCGCAGATAAGATCAACAAATTACCAAAAAAAACCCCAAAAAAAACAGAAGTATGTAAGTTCCGATAACCAGCCATAAACAGAAAATACGTGAGGCGAAGAGGATGTTCATACTTTTGCATTGGACTTGAAAAGAAAATATAAGGTCTGTGATTTTGGACTGAAGGCAGAGATCCCCTGGTCGCTCAAGCGAAGGGGAGGGACCCGTAAGTCTCTCAAGCGAAGGGAGAGACCTGCAGGTCACTTAAGCAAATATCTTGTGTGTGTTCACCGGCCACCACACTACTTCACGAAAAAGGTCTCTGCCACAGAAAAAAGATATGTACGAACTCTCTTTTACTGTATTCCTACTACACACAATCGTCGCCGTCGAAGAATAAAAATATAAATTGTATCTTCATATAACTACGAGTTTTTCGTTGTTTGTCCAGTGGTGCAGTATACTACAATATAGATCACAAATATGGAGCTTCTAGAAAGGATCGACAAAATGTGTTTCTCGTAAAATCAAAGCATAGCATAGATTATGCTCACTATTAGAAGAACGGATACCCAAGAGAGGATCGAATTGATTACTCATAAATGATAAAGGAATCTAACTTCCTAAACATAACAGCAAAAAGTTGTTTCCCTTGAAAATAAAGCATAGCAGTGATTTAGCAAACGGACAAGAAAATAGGACGTCTAATGAGGATCAAACACACTACTCACTTATCTGGAAGTCTATTACAGCACAAGGAGGTGCCCGTGGTGTAATGGTTATCATCGTAGGAAATGAACACGGTGACTTGAGTTCAAATCCTTGAAGAAAATGATTGCATTTCACACAGCACTAATACCCTTGGGAAAGGTATGAATCCAATTATTCTCCCTCCAGCTATGGGTAAATAGTAGGACAGACTAGGTTCTTCAGCCTTGGTGAGGCAACTAGTCTAGGAGAGGGAAAATTTTGAATTCAAACCTGTTAAACTCCGCTTAAAAATTGACCTTGTGTCATATACTGCCCGAGCGGAGGGGTTGCTATATAGTATTACAGCACAAATAGGTGCCCCCAAAGCAAGGTGGAGCCTAGATTTAAGACAAGGTTAGAAGTATGAGTTATCTAATGAATACAGAACTTGAAATTAAGTATGTTGGCCTAGCCGCCTGGGCCTCCAGAATACACCGACTGCATCTCTGCAGAGGTCTAAAACTCCCCTAGGGAGAGTACTGGATATGACACTAAACTGAATTGCTTGATATAGGACTGTTTTTACATTTAACTTTGAGTAAACAAAAAAAAGGAACTTTGTACTTATGCTAAACTGAATTGTTTGAAATAGAACTGTTTGATCATTTAACTGTGTGGAAATAAATGACTGATATTAAATCTAATTGTTAGTGATACATAGCAATACTTAGAACTGTTTAAGATTGGTGACTTTTGCTAAATTGGATTGTGTGAAATAGAACCCTCTGATCATTTGTGTAAACAAATGACTGATGTTATTTGAACTGTTTATGATGCATAACAATGTTTTAGGCCATTTAACTTAATGCAAATAAATGATTACGAATAAATAGAACTATTCGTTTAATATAAAAAAAGTGAAACAATGTAACTGTGTAAAAAATGAGCTCAAGCTTGTTTAAAATGCTATGTAAAAATGTGTTTACAAATCACATATCTAATATATATATGTATAAAAAGGATTTAGCATTATATAACCTACAATGGTTGATATGCCATAAAACCCAACCCTACCAAACTAAACTCAGTAAACTCCTCTGTCACAGATAGGATGGGATACGAGGTTATTTTTAAAGGAAATCACACTGGTTTAAATTCTGAGGTTTCTTCCGCCTAGATTGGGTTCCTAATCAAAATTAAAGAGCCTAAACAGACCTACAAATAACTCGTAGCTGGGGGAAAACAAGTGGATTATTACCTTTTCTACGGGAATTAGCAAAGTCGTGAAACGCGTCAGCCTCATCCAAGATTTGAACTCTAGTCACGGATTCCATTTGCTTCGACGATGATAGTTACGTTAAGCGCGCCTCCACTCTATAATTTGCAAACAAATTCTGCCAGACTTAACGCTTATTGCAGGATTTGTATTAGTCGAAATACCAGTTAAGAGCCACAAGCGTAGAAATCCTCATGCGAATAAAACGGGTGGAAATTTAGATTAGTCTCAGCCTGAAATGATCCAACCGATTCATTATGTCTTTCATGACAGAAACAATTAAGGAAACCATTTTTCTTTTAATTACTGCAGAATCATTACGTTTGGATCTGCGAATCACAACGTCCAGAGACTAAGATAACCAAATTAATCGCCCACTCGATCGGTGCCGATATTCGTCCGTTTAAAATTTATATATTTGAACCAATGAGGATTACGGTGCAGAGGCTCATAGTATGTTCATCAGGCAAATTGGAATTTATGTCTGATAGGATCGAAGGATGTCATGACCAAACATGCGGGTATCATGCTGAAATCGATTTAACGACCGCTGAGATAGCGTATTTCAGATATTGTTTAGACGAGGGAATCTCCTTCGATTTGTACGTTTCAGGATTTTTGACCTCTCTAAGATACACAATGATTTCGTAAAGATATTCTTCTGTTAGAATAGAACTATTGGTAAAAGTATTGTTGTACAAAGAACATAAGGCTCTTCTTTTCATTAACTCACTGCGAAGTCACTTGATATGGATTTTTTGACGTTAGAAAGTTGAAATCGTAAATATGTCGTTGATAACATGAGATAGGAAAATGAGTGCTCTAATGAATGCGCATGTGAACACACACACACACACACACATATATATATATATATATATATGAAATACACCCACAGCAACACCAAAAGACATGCATATATATATATATATATATATATATATATATATATATATATATATGCATGTGTGTTGGTGTTGGTGTGGGTGTATTTCTTGAAGGAAATCAATAGTGACGGTTCCTTTCATGTCCTATCAGAATACCAGCATGACCTTCTTTACTGACCGCTGCGTGAGAAACCTTTTCAAAACTGGAGCGTCCGTGTGTTTACTCGTTTTGGCAGACGTCTGTGTAACCTATTGGGAAACATTATTGAACAAAACACGCTTCGCCTTTCACATCATACACTCTTATATAAATCTGACATATTTTTAATTTTTCAGCCACTAAAAATTTGTTGACAGATCTCTGTTGAAACCCTAAGTATACTGTTTGATTTTTTAGCATTTTGAATAACGTGAAAACAAATATTAATGCAAGATTAAAATATTTTTTTGCAGGAAATCAATACCAAACAATGCATTGCTTAAATTTATGGGGAGAAATAACAGTGAAAAAAAGTATTTTACGTGTTGCAAAAAGAATCACTGGATTAATTGAATATCCCTCGAAGATTTAAATTAAAATAATGTACAGTCAACAGCCACTGGGAACAAACAGTTTTTCGACTATACATACATCGGATCAAGGGCCCTTTAATTTTTACATTTGACGAAAGACATGGTTAGTTTATGACATATCAAACATTGTTGGTTATTTAATGACTAATCGTGTTTATATATATAATCTGTCTGTGGATAACAATATAT
This sequence comes from Sepioteuthis lessoniana, assembly GCA_963585895.1. Lineage (NCBI taxonomy): Eukaryota > Metazoa > Mollusca > Cephalopoda > Myopsida > Loliginidae > Sepioteuthis > Sepioteuthis lessoniana. Next base: position 52,673,436 of record OY757926.1, on the reverse strand, counting down.
ATATATATATATATATATTGTTATCCATAGACACGTTATTTCGTTGTATCACAACGCTTCAGTGAGGCTAGACACGAAGGATGCTTGAAGCGGGGATCGAAACCCGCCCAGCTTTACGTTAGACTTAGTATCATACCACTCAGCCAATAAGCGAACCATGTCTGCTCGGGAATTATAAGGCATTATGTAGTAGCTTTCTTTTGTTTACATTTTTGCCTTACCGGATACCAGAGTGCTCAGTTTATTCGAAGGTGTTTGCATTATACGAGTGACAGCCGTAAATTCCTTCGCCAGAGTGCTCAACCGCCCCCGGGCGGGGAAGCGAATAGTTTTTTTGGAAACATAGGTTGTAAAAGCTCATTTGTTTTCTTGTAATCAAGCGGTTTCAAGTATTCCTATCTAACACGGATAATTCTATTGAGTATACAGGGTGCGAAAGAAAAATTAGTAATATTCTAGCATAATAACAAACGATTCTATCATATAACAAGATTAATTTTCATTTTCAAGAATAAACATAATTAGAAGATGGACATAAAACAGTAAATTTACTCAATATGGCCGCAATTTTTTCCATTATTTTATCAACACGCCTTCGAAACGAGTTGTGTGCCTTGAAAAGAAATTAATTTTATATTTATTTCCATTTCTCCTCAATACCAGTCTTAAGAGAACCAATATTAAGATGGCGTGTTGCATTTGTTTTGTTTTCTAAAACGCCGCATATAGCATAATCAATGCCTTTAAGGTCTGGGCTTAAATCTTGTTTAATTGAGGTCTACACAGTTTTCTCGAGGACTTTCAATTTATAAGTGTACATTCTTATTAACGTTATGGAGTCTTTCTTTATCTCTGCAGTGAGAACAGGTAAAAAGCATTATTTTGTAGGTTGTTTTTTGTGTGCTATCCTTCTCTCCTTTTTCCTGAAGAAAACTCTTTTTCTGTAATCTTTTTTCTTGGCTTTATATATGGTAAACAAAAAAAAATTAGCTTGGTTTCGCCGTTAAGTAAATCATTGCAAATTGTTTCTTTTCTTGCTCACTCATATTGGGCTGTATTTTAATTTAGAAAAGAGCTTGAACAATTGAGTTAATCATGAAAATTTAGATTTATCGCCTTTTTTTTTCTTCGAAAATTGGACTAATCAGACGAAAAAGAAACGTTTCAAAATTATTCCATATAGTGTTTCCACGCCCTGCAATTATCTATGTGCACAGAATTAAGTGGTTTTAAGTATTGAAAACTAGCATTAATAATTATTTTTTCATATAAAGCCTTTGCTTACACACAGTTAAATAATTTAAAGTATTCCTATCTAACACTTATGATTCCTTTTAATATCAATCATTTGTTTGCAGACAGACCGGTTTGATTTGAAATACCGCATACTGATTAACCTTTAAAATGATTGACCAGTTCTAGTTGCCCCCAAAATGCGATCCTTACTGGTACCATGAATCCAAGTCAAGTGGACCTGAGAGTACTGTCAATAAATAGGTTCTTCACGTTCCACGAAGCGACAGGGCGTGGGTGTCACCATCAGATACAGTTTAGTATCATATCTATGACACTCGCAATGGAGATGCTCATACCCTTTTGTAGATGACAATTGGTGTATTTTACAGCCCCGGCTGACAAGACGGGAAATACTTGTAAAATAATTGGTTTTGCAACCAGTGCAGTCTTACATAAACTTTAGATTTGTTTATGAAATACTCTTTGGAGTAAAGTTTTATTAAAGCATATTTTTTATTATATCTTAATACATATTCTTAGTGTAATAGAACATTCTTTTTAAAATCGATATTTCGTAATTAAAACGTCTCACAACACAAATACCTCGGAAATTAGAAAATATTTATCCTCCTTTCCTCATCTTACCTGAGTTTCTGGTCATGTTGGAAATCATTGGTCGTTTATTACGCAGCAAAACGACGGTGATTAAAAATTAACCAATCAGAAAATCCCTTTGAGATCTGTTTGCCCACTTATTGATAACGTTCATGAAATGTTAATATAAAAGTCAATTTGAAGCTAATTGCTTCAAGTAAACAGCTGAAAGCAAAAATAACACAACATAAATTTTTACATCAATAAAAATAAAAATAAATAAATATCTATTAACCTCCTTGCCACTGAATATCTTGAAGATCGAATAGGGCTATTTTCTTTTATCAAATGGATTCTCAAGTAGGTTGAAAGATATTGAAGTCTTACAAATCTACTATATTGAGATTCATCGCCAAGACTTGCAATCAAAGCACCGGTCACCGACAGATGACATTCTTTTAGCCACTATGAACCCGTTTAAAACCTACATGAGTAAAAGTAAAGTTGGTGACCGTAGTCAAGGGCGATCCAAAGGCTCCCTTTTCAATAGCTACAACACTTAAAAGTAGGGGAGGGCACTACCCTTTTCCCTTGATTGCTCCACTTTACCCTTAATACGTACCTTATATTGCTGAGTGTTAAGCAAGAAGGTATCAAGTACCATTTTTAAAGTCTTTGGTATGACTCGACCTGGAATTGAACACAGGTCTCCCGGACCATTGGCGAAAACTCTACCCACTAGACCAATAGTAACAGAAAGTACAAGATATCTTAGGTTTAGTTTAGTTAGGTTTTATGGCATATTAACCATTGTGAGATATTTGATGCCAAATCCTTTTTATACATATATATATATATTAAGAAATAGATGATTTGGTTTGTTTGGGCTTTACGGCATATCGACTATTGTAGATTATTTAATGTCAAATCCTATTCATACATATATATATTAAATATATATATGATTTGGTTCGGTTGCGTTTTATGGCATATCAACCATTTTAGGTTATTTAATGCCAAATCCTCTTTATTCATATATATTAAATATATATGGTGTGGTTTGGTTAGGTTTTATGGCATATCAAACAATGTAGGCTATTTAATGCCAAATCCTTTTTATACATATATATTAGATCTGATATCTAAATATATTTTCTATACAACAATTTTAAACAAGCCTGAGCTCTTTTTTGTACGCACTCAAATGGATTCACCTATCTTTGTCAAATACGAATATTTTTTTAAAATTTTTTGTTTGAATAGATTAATACATTAAAGTATTGCTATGTATAACTAACAATTCAATTAAACATCACACATTAGTTTAGTGACCGTTAAATTATCAAACAGTTCTATTTCAAACAATTCATCTTAGCATAAGTGCCCAGTTTAAATATCAAACAGTTCTATTTGACTCATGGATTGGAACCTTTCTGGTACTACCACTCCGGGCTTGAGTGGATCTACAAGCAATAGCAATGAATGGATATTACACACTTCTAAAAGCTCGACCATTCCTGGAGACCCACCATCAGATTGCTTTGTGTCACATCTAGGACATTCGTTGGGGTTTCTTACCGCTCTGCAGAGAAGCAGTCGGTGTATTTTACAGCCCGAATCCACTGGGCCAACAAGCCATCTTAGACGAAGTGCCAGGCAAAACAAAGCTTAGTAACTACCATAGTTGACGCCCAAGTCACACTTAAGGCAATGCCAGACAATATTAATTTTTTAGCGGAGTAAACCGAATTTAAATTTAGAGTCTCTTTTTTTCTTGACCATTTGCCTTACCAAGGCAAAAATAGCCTAGACGTCGCCAATATTCATCCATAACCATCACCTTCCCCTAAGTTTTTAGCGTGAAGTGAAACGCAAACCCTCTTATTAAGGATATAAATTTGGCTAGCCGATTCCATTTTTCGACGTCCATAACCGTTACAGTTAGAGCACCTCCCGTTGTTCCAATCTAGCTTCCCTAAACGAAAAAATTTAGAACACCATTGTATCCAGAATTTTGTGCCTCTTTCTCACTTTATTTAGAAAAAAGATAAAGTGAGCAAAGATGAAGAATTTGTTTAAAAAATGATTGTTAGTGCGGTTTTTTCTTTCTATTTAGAAAAAAGACAAAGTGAGCAAAGATGAAGAATTTGTTTAAAAAATGATTGTTAGTGCGGTTTTTTCTCTCTGATAACCATCTGATCAGCAGAGGCAAGCAGCATTTAAATTCTTCAATACTTCGATTGGTGACGACTTTGAAGCAACTGGTATTGTAAATAATAAAATGCCTGTATATAAGGCTAAGGTTGGTTGGTTGGTTGGTTGGTTTTTAAGGCATATCAATCTTTGTCGGTCATTTAACGCCAAATTCTGTCTATATATACATACATGTTCAACCAAAGATTTCAAAACGAATATTACGGTAGGTAAAATTTTCTATGAGCAGGATTTCATTTGTTCGCACAGGATTAACCAGTTTTAAGTTGTCATATTTTTTGGTACAACTCTGTCTCTCTCAAGAAGGACAGAATGTCATCTATTTGGCTAAGGAAAACTTCGTAAAATCTAACACAAAAGAAGGTTTGGTTCCTCTAGTGGTTTAACGGATAGCAAGCAAGACCAACAAACCTTCACATGTAAGTTCGAGTTTCAGTCGGTGCCCCATTTACACGGCCTTGTGCTATATCAAAACAAAAGCTTAATAAATTACAACTCAATAGGTTGCAAAAAACGCCACGCGAAACCCTTGTAATAAAATAGTTACAGTGAATTTAATGAAAAAGTGTTCTTGGTTAGTTCTATTGTGTTTAAGGCATAACAACCCTTTTCGGTAATTTAAAGCCAAATTTTGAATATATATATATAAAGCGTGTAATAAACCTAATTTTTAACGATACAGATCTCATTTGTAAAATTGTTTCTGGCTAGGTTATTTGTTTTAAAAGTATATCAACGTATGATTATTAAATGCCAAATATTGTTTAAACATACACACACACAAACACGCACACACATATATATGTGTGTGTGTTTGTGTTTGTGTGCGTGTGTTTGTGTGCGTTGATGAGCAGTAGTCCTTCATTTTAGCAGGTATGATTAAATAGTAAAGACAGATGTTTATATAATTTCATCATGATCCATTCAAATTTCCAGACAAGGGCTTCGGTTTTAGGTTGGACTTGGTAGATGAATTTACCGAAATAGTTCTGTACGCTTTCAGACTCTTCAGAGGTCATCATCAAGGTCTTTTCTTTGCAAATGCAAAGAATTGCTTTTTAAATTTTTTCTTTATTTGCAAAAAAACATTACTTATATATAAATTTGCATTAAACAGAAGTTCTAATGACATCAAACAAATTTAAATCAAAACCCAATCAACTGAAATAGAATATACAAAACCTTAATATCTTTTCATTTCGTTTAATAACTTACGTTGTGCGATCAATAAGTTTCCAGACTATTTTCGTATAGGCATTTTATTGATAGTTCACACATGAAACTCTAGTCCCCTTTGAAGTAATCACCTCCGGATGCAATCCACTTGTTGTACCGTTTCAACAATTTCTGGAAGGCCCCATGGAAGTTATCTTGTGTGAGCTTGTCAATGACCTTCGTCACAGCCTCTTTCATCTCCTCAATTGTCTCATAATGATAGTCTCTGAGCTTAGGGAATCATCAAAAGTCACTGGGAGCAAGGTCTGGACTATAGGGACGGTGAGGAACTGTCTTCGTGCTCATCTTGGTCAAATAGTCTGTGACAAGGATGGAGTTGTTGACTGGATAATTGTCCTGGTGGAAATGCCACTGACCCGATTTAAAGAGAGCTGGCCTTTTCCCAATGAATCTCTTACTGAACTCCCTTAAAACCTCAGCATAGTATTCCTTGTTGACTGTCTATCCAGTGAGAAACCAGTGCATGTAGATCATGCCAGTGCTGTCGAAAAAAGGGATCATCAAAAGTTTGTTGGTGGATTTGCTTTGTCTGGCCTTCTTGGGGTCTGGGAGAGCCAGCCTGCTTCCACTGGGAACTCTGTCTCGTGTTCTCTGGGTCATAGCAGTAGATCCAGCTTTCATCGCAGGTCACCAGAGCATCAAGAACTGCGGGATCTGAATTGATCTGCTCGATCATTCCCCTGCTGTCATGACAACATCTTTCTTTCTGATCTTCTCTGAGCACCCTTGGGACAAACTTCGCACAAATCTTCCGCATCTTCAAATCCTCGCGAATAACTGTGTGTATAGTTCCGACACAGACACCAAACTGTGCACTTATGGTCTCTATAGAAATACTACAGTCCTTATTCATGAAATTCTTTATTTGGCCCATCAACTCTGGTGTTCTAACTTCCTTACTCATCCAACACCTCTCATTATCTCTCACCGACATCCGCCTTCCTTGATCTCTTATGCCACACAAAAAGTGATGCTCGATTCATGCAAGATGGACGAAAAGCAGTCTGAAGCATTCCATACGTTTCTGTGGCAAGTTTAAAACAGAATTTGATTGCATATCGTTCTTCTAAAGTGTCCTCACGTCCAGATTGCATTTTTGAAATTCACAAGCTGTGAAAATCAGGCTTTAGTAGGGTGCATTCCAATTCCTGCTGTAGCTATTTATTTGAACATGAGATCATAAAAAGTGGTCAGTCATCTCATTCGATGTATAGCAATAGGATAGTGAATTTTCAAAAGTCTACGACAATTTTAAATGCCTTTATAAAAATATTCTCTAAACTTATTGAAAGCCCCTCGTAAATATGTTAATATAGTATATATGATTTGTGAGTTAATAATTTCTAATTAATTTTTTGATAAGTTAAAGTTCATTTAATTACACACAGTTAAATGATTTCAATTACTACAAACACTGTTACTTCTATCATATTTTACTTCTTTGTTTGCACACAGCTAAATGGTTTCACTTACTACTAACACTGTTATTTCTATTATATAATAAGCTTTTGTTTACACAAAGCTAAATGATTTCAAGTATTGCTATCAAACATTAATGATCATATTTAATATTAATCCCTTCTTTGCATACAGCTTAATTGTTTCAAGTATTTTTATCCAACGGAAATAAGTCTATTAAATATTGATCATTTGTTTCTAAAGTTAAAAGTTTAAGTATTGCTAGTACTAATAATTCTCAACGGTTTCGAGTATTGCTTACTCTAATAGTTCTATTTGTGCAGTGTCAAATGGCTTTAAGTATTGCTACTCAAGACTAATTATGCTATTTAACATTACAACAATCGCTAGTGAAATATTTATCAGTTCTTTTTGGACCGATTGATTGGACTAAAACAGTTTCTTTCAATTCGTGTCAGAGTGGACCAGGAAAACATTTCAATAAAAGATTACTCCACATTCCCCAAAGCTCCAAGACTAAAGCCTCGTCATTATATGCAGTTTAGTGTCATAGTGTCAGGACACTCGTTGACGGTGGGGGCCTTACCTTTCTGCAAAGGTGCTGTGTTGCGTAGTCCACAGTCCCCGCCGACTCGACTGCACAGGCGCTCTCAGAGAGAAAATAAAAACGAGAAAGACAGTATTCAAACCATTTGAAAAGAAAAAAAGGTTTTATGAATATTTTTCCTCAAACAAATGGAGCTAATTGAGGACTGTTTTTGCACTGCATATCAATGGCACTGATTTTAATTTAATCGATACAGAAATATTGATTCCCTGATCATCAATTGTTTCTTTATATCGAATTAAGTTATATTCTCTAATTTCGGGAAATTAAGTAGAACTCTTTTACCAAGAAAATCAATTTTCATTTCCTTTAATCCAATTTTCTTGAATTTGCTAATTCTGCTAGGATCTGGATATAGATTTACTAAATCTACACAAGGATGTCACAAGGCCACGAGATCAGTGCCATCATACGGATTTATTCCTAATGTCTAACTGTTCTTCAATCATCACTCTACAACAAATTGCTCGTTACCTTGTGTAAATAGTTTAGTTTAGATATTTTAGTCAGGCAGAGGTTTATCAAAAAGAGACCCCCGTGAGGATCTATCTCATTATGTTGTGGGACATATGCACTCATTGAAATAGATATACCTTAAATGTAAGAGATTATTTTTTTGGTAATTTCATTTTTAAATGAGTTAGAACTAATTTGTTAACACACGGGTATCACTATTGTTTCTATAAAGTTGTTGTTATTGGCGACCGTCGTCGAGGGCGATCATAAGGCTCCCTTTTCAATAGTCGTAGGAATTGGATACGACAATACGAGTTCAAATCCTGGACGAGACTGATTGCATTTCACATAGCACTAATACCCTTTGGAAAGGTATGAATCCAATTATTCTCCCTCCAGCTATGGGTAAATAGTAAGACAGATTAGGTTCTTCAGCCTTGGTGAGGCAACTAGTCTAGGAGAAGGAAAACTCTGAATTCAAACCTGTTAAACTCCACTTAAAAATTGACCTTGTGTCGTATCCTGCCCGAGCGGAGAGGTTAGGTAAATATTAATAGCTATTACACAGAAGAGGAAGGGAGGGTGCAACTCCTTTCCCTTGATTGCTCCAGTTTACCCTTTATACGTACCTTATTTTGCTGAGTGTTAAGCAAGGAGGCATCAAGTACCATTTTTTGAGTCTTTGGGGAACAAAGGTTAAATTGTTTAAATAATTGCTATCTAAGACTTGTAATGCTACAAGGTATTAATCATTTGTTTGCGCATAGTGAAGCTTTTACAACTATTACTATTTTCACAAACAGTGTTATTAAACTTTAATCATTTATTTCCACACGGTTAAATGATCATATAGCTCGATTTCAAGTAATTTTATTTAGCAGAAGTCAATTGTTTGGTTTGGTTTTATGGCACATCAACCATTTCAGGTTATTTAATGCCAAATCAATTTTTATTCATATAAACAGTTCCATTTCAAACAATTCAGTGTAGCATAAGTTCAGTTTTTTTTACACAGTGTTAAATGTCAAAAAGAGTTTTATTTAAAACAATCCAGTTTAGCATAAGTACACAATTTAGTTCTATTTGACCGAATTGATAGAACCCTATCACGTGCAACCACCCTGGATCAGTGTGGACCAGGGAACGATGGCTATGAAGGGGTACACCGCATTCCTCAAAGCCCCAAAGTTACTGGAACCTCACAATCAGATTTCTCAGTGTCATATCCAGGAAGCTCGTTGGAGGTGTCTTAAACATCTGCAGAGATGCAGTCGGTGTATTCTACAGCCCTAGCCGACAGAGCCAGTCATTTGTTTGCACGTAGTTTAAATATCAAACAGTTCTATTTGACGAATAGATAGGACCTTATCTATAAATGATTTATAGTAAATTGAATTTCTAGAAATAAAACTGTTTGATCATTTAGCTGTATGTAAACAAAAGACTGATGTTTAATTGAAATATTAGTGATATGTAGCAATACTTGTAACCGTTAACAAATCATATATATCTGAAACAAATGTATTTTGCAGAATTGAATTGCTTGAAATAGAACTTAAGTCATTTGTTTGAACTCAGTTTAAATGTCAATTTGACTTATAGTTAGGACCTTTCAGGTCGAGTCAGAGTGAACCTAGGAGCAATGAAGAAGCACTCCACATTCCCCAAAGCTGCAGCATTACTAGCGCCTCGCCATCAGATTTTTTGACGTCATTCAGGACACTCGTAGGTTGTTCTTACCCATCCTCAGCGATGCAGCCGGTGTATTCGACAGCATTATCCAAATGGACTCAGAAAATTATCAAAGCACATACCTCCCCAAGATATTGATTAAATTGTCCAACTGCTGTACATCTACAATAATGGCTTTGGCATTAAATAACCCGCCGAGGTTGGTATGCTAATATACAAAGAAACCAAACAAAACAAAACAAAATCATTTAAAAACAGGATTTGGCTTTAAATAACCCACAAAATTTGATATGCCATAAACAAATCAATCAACAATACAGGAATTTCTATATTGTTGCTATGCAATAGGGATGTAAAAATGGAGATTTTCTTGTCAGAATTCAGGCTGCCCGAGTAAATGTTCTTCTTGTTAACGCCCCAGATAACGTCTACACATGATCTATGGGTTAAAAGCATGACATTTGGGAGTCGTCATTTGTAAAGAAACTGTCAAATCAGGTGTATTTGATCATGTGTTGAAATACCGCAGTCGATCTGAAATGGAATTAAAAATAATAGTAAAATAAAAACACTGAAGAAGATGAAAATTTCAGGAAGCAACATTAATACTAAGCTTAAATCGACAATCAGGTATCATAGCGTAAATAATTATCTTCTATTTATTCTCACAAAAGCCACTACAGACTCAGAATATCCAAGAGCTCTATAGAGACATTAAGTCTTCGGCTACAAAATACAACTTTCCATATTATCATAGTGATCAGCTTAGCATTTTATCAGTGATGAACAATCTCCTTCATGCTACGTCCGTAACTGTCTGCACCAGCGAAAGTGACCTACTTTTTAAAAAGCAGCGATGTCTAAGTTGGTGTCAAAAAATTTTGTCTTTGTAATCCTTCTTTCATTGACCCGATGTGCACAAGAGAACTGATCGAGGCGCTCTTCCTTCGTAGTTCAACAGAATGACTTTTCACTTACATCCCTGTACCCACTGTCGATACGCAGTTCCCACCCCGCTCTAAACTGTTCTGTCGTCTTCTAGTAGGTCTCTGTAAACCTTAGCAAGCGTCACTGAACACCAGTAGATGCAATATTTTCTTATCGATGAATTCAGTGACAGACAATTGTTTTTACGTTAGAAGCTATTCTACAAAACTACCTAAGAAAACAAACATTAAGTTAGAACTTCTACTGCCATACCACCAACATCTATCAATGAGATTGTGAATTAGAGGCATTTGGAGCAGAGTCTAAAGTCTTCGGTTTATAGTTTGATGAAAAGCATAGCCAATGTGGAAATCTACGTGAAAAAAAAGAACGTTTTGTAGTTGAAAACGTCCACTATCCGACGATTATATTATCTCTTGTAGTTTCCGCGGAGAAAATACATTTTTTGGGGCAACATTTATCTAATTCCTTTGGTTGATTTTACCACTATTTATGGTCATTTAATGCTGAAGACGGACTTTTTTCAAGTAATTATGTTTTCAAGAGACTATTCCTCTTTGATCAGTTTACTCATTTATCTTTAAAATAGTGGAGCTGGGAGTAATGGAAACAAATGCATACTCCACATCCACTTGAGATTTAGAGCTGGGGCCTCACCTGCAGATGAAATTTAGCGTCAAACCTTGGACAACCCCAGTTGAAGAGTTATTAACGTTCTCAGGGTGATTAGGTACTATTTACCAACCCCTCCGCTCGGGCAGGATATGACACAAGGTCGATTTTTAAGCGGAGTTTAACAGGTTTGAATTCAGAGTTTTCCTTCTCCTAGACTAGTTGCCTCACCAAGGCTGAAGAACCTAGTCCGTCCTACTATTTACCCATAGCTGGAGGGAGAATAAGGGGGTTCATACCTTTCCCAAGGGTATTTGCCCGAAAGTGAACGTAATAGCGCGACTGGAGTACGAACTCGCGTACTACGATTCCGCAGTTCATCGCTTTAACCATTACACCACGAGGACACCCTCAGGGTGATTAGGTCCATGCATTCTAGACCATGTAGATATACATCCGCGTGTATACGTACTTTACCGAAGGTGAAAGTCAGCATATACCAAGATGAATACAAATTTTCAAAAATCTCTTCTTGATGTTTGTGATCTACCATTTCTGGCATAGATAATAGTGAAACTTCCCAAGCTCGTACCATACAGCCAAAATTTCTTTCCTAATATGATTATACCATCTCTTTAGATGATAACTTTGGCACAAAGCAAAAAAACGTGTACTGCAAGTAAGTATTGTCACTTATAACAGTCATATCATCAGTAATGCAATTATTTTATGAAGGCTCTTTAGCCGCACGGTGTATCTTTTGGCAACAGCATGACCTATCATTTATGAATTTCGCCCAGTCAGCTAGGGCTGTAGAATACACCGACTGCATCTCGGCAGAGGGGTAAGACTCCGTCCCAACGAATGTCCTGTACATGACACTAAACATGATGCTGAGCTTCCAGCAATGCTGGAGCTTTAGAGAATGCGGCGTACCTCACATTGCCATCACACCCAGATCCACTCTGACTCGGAGTGGCAACCCCTGATAGGGTCCTCTCGATAGGTCAAATAGAACTGAACTTTGTAGTTATGCTACACTGATTGACTTGAAGTGGAACTGTTTTGACGATTAAACTGCGTACTAATGCGAAACTGAATTGTTTGAAATAGACGTTTATTTGTATAAAATGGATTTGGCTTTAAATAACCTACAAAGATTGATATGCCATAAAACACAAACAAACAAAAAAACACCTATAAGTTTTGTTTACTTTGACTCTGATCGAAGTGCACCAAGCAGTTTACCGTCAGTGTTCCAGAATCGTTTTGTTATAAACGGCAGTTAAGATCCAAGTCTGACCTCTTTTGGGGCGTAATCTTGTACGTCTAAAAAATACTTTTATATTTATTTAAATATCAATGAATGACTGTACGTTTCTTTTATCGAATTAGTTTATTACTAACTTTGTTGCTTTTTTCCTTTGAAAGCATTGGCTGAGTAATTTCTGGGTTTTATGCATAGAATAATAATGTACCTTAAATCAGAGGTTGATCTGTTATTGTTGAAAAAATTCTCCCCCCCTCCTTGTATATAATTCGACTCTATTCTGTGGAGAAAGTAAACACAAAAAAATCGATTCTTATTCGCGATCTTTCGTCAATTACACATTTTTTGGTCAAAATTAGTAGGTTCGCCTTGTGTATGAGACCGACTTTTACATGAACATATACGATAATTTCATGCCACAATTTGCAATGTTTTATTCTATTTTTCTTTCATGATTATAAAGTTTTTTTCCGTTTTCAGCTGTTATTCGTACTTCTTGTGGAGATATATCATGAAATATTCCACAATAAAAATTCTGCTTCATTCGGCAATGCTTGGCCATACATCTTGACACAAATCTGTGGATGTTGTTTTCATATAATCGTGTATTTATATGCACATTGCATATATCCTCTAGCAAATGTATATATGTGAGTATTTAGAGACCAGTATATATATATATATATATATATATATATATATATATATATATATATATGTATAAACAGTGTGTGTGTGTGTGTGTGTGTGTGTGTGTGTGTGTGTGTGTGTGTGTGTAAGGCGTACGCCGGATAGATAGATAGATAGATAGATAGATAGATAGATAGATAGATAGATAGATAGATAGATAGATAGAGCAGTGATCCAGCGAAACATCTCTGAACCTTCATGTTCGCTTGAAAGAGCACAAAAGAGACATAAGAATTGGCAACTCAAACAATGCATTACTCCTACACATTTCTCAACATAATCATAACTTTGAATTCAACTCTGCTAAGATGCTCACTTACATCCATAATAAAAATCTTAGACGAATTTTCGAAGCCGCCGCTATCTCATTCCTTAATTCCCTAAATACTCATCCTGGATTTTATAATATTTCTCCTTGCTTGAGCAAACACATTTTAAATAGCTACAATATATTCAATCCTTAGTTAATATTTTCCGTATATCTCATAATTTCCATGCTTTCTATTCTTCTTTTTGTTCTTTCTTTCTTTTCTTCCTTCTGACTCAAAATCTTTCTCGTTAAACAACCGTACATAAATTCTATACAATATTCCTAATAAGTCAAATGACGTAATTTAAACATCAAACGCTGATTCGCCTGTTAAACAGCCAACCTTTTCTTACTATACATATTTTCCCCTAGGTTTTTGTATTTCACATTTCTAAACATCCATCGTTAACTAAAAATTATTAATATCACCCCTAATGGGCCTTATGATGGTTCAGTAGAACCGAAACGCTACAGTGTCGACAAATCCTTCCTTCCACTTGGATAGTTGTTATCAGTTTTTCTAGATAGATAGATAGATAGATAGATAGATAGATAGATATAAGTAAATAGAGGATGAACACGAGGGACAAACAAAGGACAGACACGAAATTATAATGAAAGTAAAGAAAATATCTACAAAATCATTTGTCGTTTTTAATGGAGTCAGACTAAAAGATGGGCCAATTTTTAAGCAGGCAAATTATCCATCACCGGATGCTACAGATTGCAGCAACATTTCCTGCTAAGATCAATGAAAGATAGTTTGCAATCAGCACGGTACTTTCTAGTAAGCAAGACCGAGCGAGCTTGGCTTGCTGCCATGGACGTACACACACATACACACACTACCTAGAGACACACATGAACACACGCACACGCACACGCATACACACGCTCTTACATAGAGACACACACAACCCCCCCCATAAACTTACATAGAGATGCACACACGCACAAGCATGCACACAGACGCACACATGCACACACTTATTCAAGCATTCACACACATAAACTCATGCATACTCACTCATATACAGTCACACATACCAAAAAAATAAGTAAAAGTAAATCCTTCATTTCGTATTGACATTATTTTGGGGTTTTTTTTCTTTTGTTTGTTTGTATGGTTTACTTGTTTGTTTTGGGGTGGTGAGAAGCTTTGTTTTGTTTTCAATGCTTCCATTTTACACTTTACTGAGTATAGTTGAAAATGAAATATTTCAACATCGTTAGGTTAAATAGCAAGGTAGCTAAACTTTAAACTTGATTGCCAGCCAGTCTAGTAGAATTGGACAACTGAAAAAACATTTTTCATAAAGGCTATTAGTTTTATTTGACAAAATTATCCAATTAAAACTCCTCTTCTTCTCCTCCTTCTTCTTCTTTACACACACACACACACACACACACACACACACACACACACACACACACACACACACACACACACACACACATATATATATATATATAAATATATATATATATATATATATATATATATATATATATATATATATATATATATATATATATATATAAAGCCTTTTAAAATCATTCATCTTTTTTTTTTATATTTACTTCAGCAAACCCTTTATATTTTAAATGTTAGATCTGCATCTTCAGACAAAGACATGATGAGAAATTTCTAATGAAAATTTAGAAAAATCCACTAAATTCAAGCTATCCTATCTCCCTAACCCACCTTTTTAATAAAAAAAATTAGGCCATTTGTTTTGCCTGTCTGGTTTACATATATCATACAATTCATGTAGCAAATGTATCATTTGATGAAATCCCTTATCTTTTCACTTAATGTCTATATAATCACAAATGAAATTTTAAAAAATAAGGAATAAATGAAATTTGGGAGAGAAAATTTTCTACTATAAACAACTTACATGGGTGTTAAAACATCTTAACAAAATTAAATTACATAATAAAATATTATTTTGTATATAAATAACATTTAATCAAAAACTAAGAAAATTGTCACATCAAAATGTTTATACTCTTCAATATAATTGGTCACATTAATAATGTAATAATAAAAATTATACCAGTTACTGTTAAAACTATTATCTAGAATTATAAACACATACAACATAATATTATACATCCTCAAGATTTCAATTATATCTTACAAATTATAATATTATTCATATTATTACTAAACTTCAATATCCTTAATATCATAAATAAAGATTTTTATAATCAATTACTATAAAGTCATCATCATCATCATGACGTGCCGCCAGCACGGATATCCCTGACCCTCTCTCGCCACTTCTCCCTATCATTCATCGCCTCCGGCAGGTCTTCAGGGTTACATCCTGTGTCCTCACATAGTTGCTGTATGTAAGTTCGAGCTGGTCGTCCTGCTTTTGTACGGCCATATGTGGGGGTCCATAGGAGTACATCACTTATGAGCTCGTCCTTGCTTCTCCAGCATTGTTCCGCGTGTCTGGTTCGTCTAACTTGTATAGTTTTCGTGATGGGGGGCAAGTGGCGGTATAGTTGGTGTCTCGTGGGGTGTTGTCGCCAGGACTTGTTCAATAATGCTCTCAACATTCTTGTGTAATTTCCGTCTAGTTTTTTCTCCAGCCGTTTAGTTAGCGTCCATGTAGTGCATCCATATAGCAGTATCGACACAACAGCTGCGTTTCATTTTATCGGTTAGGTCTGATTTCCATATGATCGAGAACCTATCGATAGCCGTCCATGCCTTCGTCAGTCGTGTGTCGATGTCTTTTCGGTTGATGAGACGCTACTTCCTGGGTAGGTGAATTTGTCTACTAGTTTCATAGAGGCTCTGTCTAGTGTGGCAATGTTGCCCGTTTGGTTGTAATACATATATTCAGTTTTGTGCGCATTGACATGGAGGCCAATGCCAGCTGCGGCTCGTTCCAGACTATGCAGTAGTGTCTCTGCTTGATTATGCGTATTCGCCTGTAACGCCAAGTCATCAGCGTAGTCGGCGTCCGTGATTGTTTTTACGGGGTATCTTTTGCTTCTTCTCTTTGTCAGCTCCAAGCCATTTTCTCTGATTTTGTCGATGGAAGGTCTAAGCACGTAGTCTAGACAGTACTACAAATTAATATCCATAATATAACTATTAAATACATTTTTTACTATTCTTCTTAATAAAATAATACCAAATATTATAGATAATACCATATTAAGAATTATAATCACAATTATTATTACTATTACAATTATTACAACTAAACATAAAACTTAATATGAAACTAATCATCCACTCATTATTATTACAAATATTAATAACATTAATGCCGACAAAAAATAACAACCATCAACAACTACTACAATATACTATTCCTTCATATTGATAATTATTAACAATTAATAGATAATACCAATAACAAATCATTCTATTTAATAATAATAATTATTAATATGTACTACACAATGATGACAAATATATCATTCATAATCATTTTGTAAGCAATCAAAAGAGAAAAATAGCATCTGTGAATTTGTTTAAAAATTTACGTTTCATGACATAACATTTTAAAAACTTTTTAAATTTTTTAAACTTTCAAAATCTTTTAAGCAAGTTAAGGAGAAAAAACTAGTTTAAAACCTTTTTCGAATATTTTTATGTATTCGTTTTAAACTGCTATTTTAAATTCAAAATTCCCATCCTGAATTAGACAAAAACCCTTTCTACCTCAAATTTTCAGAATTTCATATCTTAAATAATCCTGTTGACAAGCATCAATGGAACTAACTAATTAATAATTCTTTTCTCACCCATTTACATGTATTTTTCTTTTTGTTTTCTTTAGACAACATATCAGTCTGATTAAACCTCGTATCTAACTCACACACACACACACACACACACACACACACACACACACACACACACACACACACACACACACACACACATATATATATATATATATATATATATATATATATATATATACTTTGTTGCCCAGTCGGCTTGGACTGTAGAATACACCGGCTACTTCTCTGCAGAAGGGTAAGACCCCCCCCAACAAATACAAAATACAAGCAGACTCTGTTATTTCAGGTACGTATGGTTTGTTAATTTCGGGCTTCGGTCCATTACGACACGAGGATAGAGACACAATTATTACTATGCTCCCCCTAAACAATCTGATTGTGAGGTTCCAGTAATGCTGGAACTTTGGGGAATTCGGAGTACCTGTATACTGCCATCGTTCCCACCTGCTAAGGGTCCTATCTATGGGCTAAGTAGAACTAAACCGTGGTTTCTTGAGTTTATTGTTATTTGCATTTAAACTACGTATTTATGCTTAACTGAATTGTTTAAAATAGAACTATTTTGATATCTAAACTGCATATTGAATAGCTCTAAATAGAACTGTTTGACATCAAAACTATGTACTTATGCTAAACTGAAATATCTGAAATAAAACTGTTTTGACATTTAACTCAGTATTGCCCCGTCGGCAGGGGCTGTAGAATACACCGACAGCACCTCTGCAGAGGGGTAACACCGCTCCCCCAAATGAGTGTCCTAGATATGACTCTAAGCAATCTGATGGTGCGGTTCCATTGATAATGAGGCTTTGGGAAATGCAGAGCACCCCTTCATTGGCATTGCTCCCTGGTCCACTCTTGCCCGGAATGGTAGCACCTGATAGAGACCTATCCATGGGTTAAATATTGCTAAACTGCATACTAATCCTAAAATGAATTATTTGAACTAGAATTGTATGACTAAACTGAATAACTTGAAAAAAATGTTTTTGACAATTAAACTGTCTACTTACATTTAAACTGTGTACTTATGCTAAACTGAATTGTTTGAAATGGGACTGGTTTGTTCGACAGTTAAACTGTACTACACTTAACTGAATTGTTTAATATAGAACAGTTTTGACATTAAACTGTGTGCAAACAGAATATATACTTATATTAAACTGAATTGTTTGAAATAGAACGGTTTGACTAAACTAAATTGCTTGAAATAGAAATATGCTTGATAATTAAACTGTATACTTATGCTAAACTGAATTGTTTGAAATAGAACTGATAATTTATATAAAAATGGATTTGGCATTAAATAACCTACAAAAGTTGATATGCCATAAACCCCAAACTACCAATTATATATAGTTTGCTATATTTCAAAATAAAGTATTCTTGATGTCGGTGGACGAACTATCAATGGTGTTCGGTGACTGTCAATTCCTGCCCTATGAGATTATCTAGCAAAACTTGATCTTAGAATATAATCAAGCATGTGTATTGATATACACTAATCCATCGAAAGATTTTGCTATATTCCCCAGTGCTTTCAATCTAACTTATTAATGTATGTATGTATGTATGTATGTATGTTCTTGTGATTTTTTTTTTCACATTGGTGAACCAGTGTTATTTGAGTATTTCTGCCTTGGTATATTGTATAATTTGGTGATGTCTATCACAACTCTAATACAATACATACACAAATACAAAATTCAGACAGACTCTGTTGTTTCAGGTACGAACAGTTTATTAATTTCTGGCTTCGGTCCATGACGACGCGAGGAGAGAGACACAATTCTTACTATGCTCCCCCGCCCAACGTGTGGCGAATCTTGAGATGTCTAAAATCTCAATTCATCTCTGCCAGTCGAGACCCGAAAAACTTAACTGCCGCCGCAACGGTAGAAAACTCAACCCTATGCCTCTAAGGTCCAATTTCAACTCTCTTTTTCAAAATCTTCATATTCTCAGGACCATCTCTTCCGGGCATGACGTCATCCACACTCAAGCCTCATTTCCTGTCTAGGGGTTTATTATGACAATGGTGATTGTCATATCCTTTGCGCGCAAGCTTAAAACTGCACCCAATGACTAGGCACCTGAACTCTTAACCCGAATAATTCAAAGCCCAACCAAACTGAATGATAAAATATAATTAACGAAAAATGATTGATATAAAAAAAATCCTTCCTCAATTATGTAACAATATGAGTTGGGGCATTTTTTCTAGTTTTAGTCGACTCCTCCTTTATTTGATTAAAGATTTTAAAGTTACTTAAATCTAAATACATAAATAGAACTCTTTATCATAATTTTCAAAAAATAGCGACTATCTATCTATCTATCGATCTTTTAGGCAGCAAACAACATGGACTGTGTTACAGCGTATTTTTCAGTAAGAAGTATCAATGGTATTTTATTCGAACTCATTAAAGTCATTGAAAACATTATTTACCGAAAAGAAAAGATTTTCCGTCGAAATACTTCTTTTCAACCTCAAACTCAAATTGAAATGCACACTAACAAGTAGGAAATAAAGGGTTCATAGAATGATATATTGAAAATTTCAGAAAAAAAAAATTCTGCACTTATGTTTTATTGAAATGGTCATGACAAGTATTATACTTCACAACACAAATATTTTGTTTTGAATATATTCATCTTCATCTACACCTTGATTATGACCCCAGTGATTGTCAAATAATATAGACTAGCAATTTCATCGTCAATATATCCTATTTCTGATAAGTTATCGACATATATGATAAAGATTAAGTCTACTTTTTTTATATTTAGTGGCACAATTTTTTCAGATTTCAATCTTTTACCAGTTTTCTGATTTTTGCTATTGTGGGAGTCGTTCCCTTGGGCGACTTTCTTAGATAACTCCGTCGACTGGGGCTGTTGACTATACTGACTGCATCTCTACTGAGGGGTAAGACTCTGCTAACTAGTATCCTTAATATGATACTAAACAATCTGATTGTGAGGTTTCAGTAATGCTGCAGCTTTAGGGAATGTGGCGTACCCCTCATTTCTATCACTCCACTCTGGCCCGGAGTGCTAGCACCTGATAGGTTAAAATATAACTATTTAACATTTAAACTGTACTTATGCAAAACTGATTTATGTGAAATAGAACAGTTTTTACTATAAACAATGTAATCGTATTAGATAAAAATAAGTGGAACCATCAAACTGTATGAAAAACATGAGTTCAGGCTCATTAAAAAAATATTTATATGTTTAAAATATATGTATAAAAAGGATTTGGCTTTAAATAAACAACAATGGTTGATATACCATAAAAACAAACCAAGTGATGCTAAAATGAATTCTTTGAAATATAACTTTTTCATCATTTAACAAATGACTGATGTTTAATTGAATTGTGGACGTTAAATAGCAATACTTGAAAAAAAATTAACTATGTGCAAACAAATGATGAATAGTTTGGTTTGGTTTGTTCGGTTTTATGGCATATCAATCTTTGTACGTTATTTAACGCCAAATCCATTTTTATGTAAATAATCTGTTCTATTGAAAACAGTTCAGTTTGGCATAAGTACACAGTTTAATTGTCAAAAACATTTCCATTTCAAACTATTCAAGCAGTTATATGTAATAATTCAGTTAAGTGTAAATACAGTTTTAATGTCGAAAAACAGTTCTATTTGAAATAATTCAGTTAAGCATAAGCACGCAGTTTAAATTTAAGTACGGTTTAATTGTCAAAAACGTTTCTATTTCAAGCTATTCAGTTTACTCAATTCCTTTTAGCATAAGTATGCTGTTAGTTCTATTTAACCCATAGACAGGGCCCTATCAGGTGCTACCACTCCGGGCCAGAGTCGACCTGGGAGCGATGGCAATGAAGGGGTACTCCGGATTCCCCAAAGCCCCAGCACTGCTGGAACCTCACCATCAGATTGTTTAGTGTCATATCCAGGACACTCGTTAGGGGGGGGTCTTACCCCTCTGCAGAGGTGCAGTTAGTGTATTCCACAGCCCCAGCTGACTGGGCAATCACTATGATTAATAGTAAAACATAATTATGTATATTAGATAGAAATTAGTGAAAGCATTTAACGGTGTGAAAAAATGAATTCAGGCTTGTTTAAAAATGTTATTTACAAAACGTGTTTGTAAATCATATATTTGATATATATGTATAAAAATGATTTGGCACTAAATGACCTACAAGGTTGAAATGCAATAAAACCTAACCGAACCAAACTGATATTCAATTGAATTATTAGATAGATAGCCGTTCTTGGAAATATTTAACTTTGTTGACTTACACCAAATTGAATTGTTAGAATTGAACTGTCGGACCATTTAACCATGTATCTAAAATGTGTTTACAAATCATATAGTTAATATATATGTAAAAACAACAATGACTGATATGCCATAAATCAAACCAAACAACCAACCAACCAGCTAACCAACGACTAAATTAAGACTTCTAACTTAAACAATAACGCAATATGGCCTCTTGATAATAAGAATTATATTTCACAAGCTCAAAGTTTCAAGATAAGTTTCCGATTTCTTCATTTTAAATTTGCATTCTTGAAAAGTGCCTAAGTGTAACTGAGATTTCTTCTGGAAAGAGTATATATATATATATATATATATATATATATATATATATATATATATATATATATATATAAAAACATTCCATTTGATTTTTGGAATGTTCTTATGATTTTAGATCTTTACTATTAAAAACTTTTTGGCTGACACGTTGTTTTCAGGGTTTAAAATTGACTTAAAATGTATCGCTTTGTAATAATCGCATAAATGTTTTTCGTGATTAACTTCAAAATGACGCCGTGACAATTTTCTTTTTTTCATGCGGCCTAGGATACTTGGGAACCGATTATCTAAAAGATTTATGGTCGCAAAAGGCTTTACCGTTTAGATTTTAAAAAATCATTTTCGCCCATTTTGGTCAAAATATTGTAACATAAAGACCCTCGACCGAGCCGTCGATCAAGAGATGCACCTGTGTAAATAAGCGGAAGAATAGCGGAAGCAGGTGGACATTAAACAATAATATAACAAGGTGCACAGACGGTTCTAGTCAGTTGGAGACAAGATGCCGAAGTGAGAGCCAGCAGCAGACAGAGGGCTTTGGGCCCTCAGTGACCCACGGTTGAGCAACCTCGGCCAAGATGAGAAAGAAGTGCTGCTATGGTCAGAAGAACTTGGGTCAATATGTAGCAGTCTGTCCCCGCCTCCAACTCACCTATCACACACAAGCAACATCAACCCTTTTGAGATAAAGTGTGAGAGATATATTTTTATAAAGAAGTGTGTTCGTTCGTTTATTGAAGTTCGTATATTATGTTTGATTATGTTTCTGCTTATGTTTGTATATGTATATGTGCAGTATATGTATTACGGTATACAACAATATTGACTAATATTTTACACTTCCCAATTAAGGAAACGGTGCTTCGTGGCGTAATCGCTAACGTGCAGTACTTCACCATCATAATAAACGAGTACAAACCTCTGGAGGGAATTTTTAAAAGCAAACTCATTTTCTTTTTCGGATTCTTTTTTTATTCAAATATAAACTCTGCATTCTTCAGAATTACTTCGCTCTGGCAATTTTCTCTTTTTAGTCTGTTCAAAATAGGAACACATAAAGCAATTTTGTTCTATGCTTGAACAGAGGTCTGTCATCAAATTATAGGTGGCTGAGAACTGCAAATCATGTGAAATTTACTGAAGAATGTATGATATCCACGGAGAAGCATGTTTTAGTTTAAAAAAAAATGTTTATCTATGGGTAAACTATTTAAAGAAGGTCAAAATAATATGGAAGATGAAGAGAGGCTCGTCACCTGAAAGAGATTATTGTTAATGTAAACATTTTTGCTGGGAGAAGTGTTATAATCGAAGACATTTCTGAAAATCTGAGAATTCTTTTGTGTCGGGAACACAAAATTTTCTAAAGTCACTTGTTGTCTTTCCCCTGAACCATTCAAGGTCTCGTACTGGAGCAAAAAGAGTGGAAACCGACGGTTTTTTTTTTGGTTTTTTTTGCATTTTTTTTTTTTTGTCGTTTTTTTAAAGTTGCCACATCCTCCTTACTATCTAGTTCTGGTCTCTTCTTTGGCCTTTTTCAATAATTTTTCAATAATTACTGATTGAAACAAACATCAGAATTCATTACATAGGGTGTCTTAATATATATGGGACCAATGTGGCTGCTAATAACTCTACTGATAATAATGTTGTGTTCTTTTTTGTTTCAGATTTGAAAATGGGATACTATAACAACTATAAATCATTGTTCAGAATGCCTTGTACAAGAGAGGAAAAATATTTTGCATCGCTTCATATTCGGAGACAAAATCATTTTAAAATGTCTAGAAATAAATGCAACACATTTGTATGATAAAGGTTTATTACTAAGACAAGAAACTCAAAAAAAGATTGCATGTCCTAGAAGATTATAATGACTATTAAAAAAAGAATGAAAGTTAACTGGGACTTTGAAAGGAGGTGCTGAGCACTTGGCATCATCGGAATTTTTCTTTGTTTGCCCTCACCGCTCTCTCTCACTCTCTCTCTCTCTCAGTTTCTGTCTGTCTGTCTGTCTCTCTCTCTCTCTCTCTCTCTCTCAGTTTCTGTCTGTCTGTCTGTCTCTCTCTCAGTTTCTCTCTCTTTCCGTGTTTCTCTCCCTATACATATATATATATAGGGAGAGAGAGATAAGTAAAATTGGTGATCATTGTCGACGGTGATCCGAAGGCTTCCTTTTCAACAACTACTGCACTGATCGGTCCATGGCACTAGTGGGTAGAGTGTTCGCCAATAGCCCTGGAGACCGGAGTTCAATCCCTGGTCGAGTCATACCAAAGACTCTAAAAATAGTACTTGATGCCACCTTGATTAAGACTTAGCAGTATAAGGTAGGGATCAAGGGTAAAGTTGAGCCATCTAGGGAAAGGAGTAGCACCTTTCCCTGCATCTCAGTGTAGTAGCTAAAGAAAAGGGAGCCTTTTGGTTGCCTAAGACAATGGTAACCAGGTTTATTCATATGATTATATATAAGCATATATGCACACACACACACAAACACATACATATATATCATCATGTCGTGCCGCCAGCACGGATATCCCTGACCCTCTCTCGCCACTTCTCCCTATCATTCATCGCCTCCGGCAGGTCTTCTGGGCTACATCCTGTGTCTTCACATAGCTGCCGTATGTAGGTTCGAGCTGGTCGTCCTGCTTTTGTACGGCCATATGTAGGGGTCCATAGGAGTACATCACTTACGAGCTCGTCCTTGCTTCTCCAGCAGTGTCCCGCGTGTCTGGTTCGTCTAACTTGTATAGATTTCGTGATGGGAGGCAAGTGTCCGTATAGTTGGTGTCTCGTGGGGTGTTGTCGCCAGGACTTGTTCAATATTGCTCTCAACATTTTTGTGTAGTTGCCGTCTAGCTTCTTCTCCAGCCGTTTAGTTAGTGTCCATGTAGTGCATCCATATAGCAGTATCGATACAACTGCTGCCTGGAAGAAACTGCGTTTCATTTTATCGGTTAGGTCTGATTTCCAAAAAACGTATATATAATATCCAGAAAAGATGAGTTGAGAATAATTCAAATCAAGAATATATTAGGGGATTCTTATAAATCTCCAGGAGTGCTAAATGTATGATAATTGATTCATAAATTTATACATTTCATTCAGAGCAATTCATAAAATTGGATAAAAAATTCAACAAACCGTCATTTGGCTATAATGAATTTATTTCAACCGGCCACTCGATAAGAGCAATCAACCTCTTCAGATAGCCGTCACATAACTAAGAGAAAAAAATCTAAATAATTCTTTCAATGGATTCTCTCCTTTAAAAAAAGCTAAACAGCGAAAGAAATATCTAAACAAATCGAAAAGAAGGAGTGAAAAAAAAGGACTTGGTTCAGAAGCCGGCGTCAAATTCGGACGTCATGTCCTTGGCTAGAAAAATTCTATTTTATTTACTCATTTATTTTTGGCACTGTCGGCCAGGGCTGTAGAATACACCAAATTCATCTCTGCAGAGGGGCAATACTCCCCAATGAGTGTCCTGATAATGATACTAAAAAATCTGATGGTGATGCTCCTGTAATGCTGGAGCTTTGGGAAGTGCTGAGTTCACCTTTATTACCATCACTGCCAGGTCCAATCTGGGCTGAAATGGTAGCACCTGAGAGAGTCGTATCTATGGGTCAAATAAAACTAAACAGTGTGCTTATTCTAAACTGAATTGCTTGAAATAGAACTGTTTCATATTTAAATGTGTGTAAACAAAAAATATACTCAACTGAATTGTTTAAAGTTTTTATCAAAATGACTGAAATTCGGCGTTATTATTACTGCTATTATATCACCAACAACACCAACATTAATACTGATATCTCAAACTTTATCCTTCTATTTTTATCACTATCAGTTTTCTATTATTACCCTTTATCATATGAGTTTAAATCTATTTTATGCTGGTATTTAAAAATTAGTTCATTACGTTTATTTAATAGTTGGTTAGTAAATCTGTATCTAATGATAGTTTTTCCAGATAAGGGTTAAATTAAATGTTGAAGCTTCCAGGAGTTGAAGATTTCTCAATAAATCTCCATTTAATTTGTGTATTTTGGCCTCTCTCTCTCTCTCTCTCTCTCTCTCTCTCTCTCTCTCTCTCTCTCAAACTCGAAAAACACCTCGATGGGGCTCTTTGATTTTTAAGCTACGGATCGGAAAAAGAGTTTCTATGATTGTAGAACTTCTGTTTCTGATTTCTAGGTAAAATTCCACTTATAAACCATCTCTTCTTTACTATTTTCTATGGGGAAAATATTTGTTTTGTATACCACTTTCTCAGCATTACACATTCCTCCCATTGGACAATCTTACATATCTCTACAATTATAATGTAATGTATTTATATATACAGACAGAGACAGAGGGGGTGTAAGAAATGTAGATGATGACAAAATCATTTTTAAAACAATTTTACGAAGAGATGGAAATTTAAACATTGACATGGCACTCTAATCAATCAATCAATGGTGATCTAAGATCGAAACGGGTTAAATAAAATTAAAATACTGTTGAAGGAATATTTCTATCTTATCCCTTTTATCCATCACTATCAATCTCTTTTCTATAAGCTCTCTCTCTCTCTCTCTATATATATATATATCGTGGAGAAGGCTGTTTATATTTCACATAGCTCTTGGGAAAGCAATGAATCCGACTATTCTCCCTCCAAATATGGATAAATAGTAGGACACACTGAGCTCATTAACCTTGCTATGCTAACGGTTCTAGAAGGCACACTTTTAATTCCAACCCCTTAACCGCTGCTAAAAAACTTGAGCTTGAGTCGAATCCCAAACTGTGTATATATATATATATATATATGTGTGTGTGTGTGTGTGTTATTTCCATGTAATCTCATTTCTTCTATTTGCTTTCCAGAAGATTAAAATAATATAATGGATTTATAGTATCCTTGATTCTACAATTTGGGGTTTAATCCTTGCTCTCTCTTTAATGGATCGGTCACAGTAGGCAAACATTCTTCTTATAGGCAATTATTCTATCCTCTCTCTCTCTCTCTCTCTCTCTCTCTCTCTTCCTCTCTCTCTCTCTCTCCCTCTCAATATATATATATATATATATACTGGGGTGTATATATGTATGTGTGTGAGTAATGTAAAGCTCTTCTTATTAATTGAGCTCTTGATAACCGGTATACAAAACAAAAGTCATACATATATGTTAAAATCCCTTCGCTTACGCTAAGTTTGCTCGTAGCCCTGAGATAGAATATCCAACAGGCGTAAGGTCAGCCAGGTTTCGATCTCGTGTGTCTAGCCAAACTGATTTTCAATAGCTACCACACCAAGGTGTAGGGGAGGGCGCTACTCCATTCCCTTGATTTCTCCGCTTTACTCTTGATCCGAACCTTTTAATGCTGAGTGTTAAGCAAGGCAGAATCAAGCACCATTTTTTGAGTCTTTGGTATGACTTGACCTGGGATTGAACCCCGGTCTCCCAGACCATTGGCGAACATGCTACTCATTTGGACAATGGCCCTATTTATATATATATTATAATGTTTTAATGGCTAATGTGCTTGTCTGCAAAGACAACATATTATTTGATATTAGTCAATGCTCTACGAAAAAAAACAATAAAAAAACAGCTTGCTTAAAATATCCAAATCAAGGTTCAAAAATTACTGGCACAAGCTTGATTATGTTAGTCACTTTGATAGGTAGCTTCCAGGTACATTAAATGAATGAAATCTAATGGTTAGTGTCTCTATTTCAGATCTGTTTCTTAAATGCAAATAAAAATTTGCTTTTCAGAGAAAAGTGGATATGTTATATTAACCGGAAAAGCAATAGATGACAGGGGAATCCAAATAAATCTCCACTACTTGGAGCAAACACCAGTCTTCATCTGAAGCAGTGAAAGTAGGTTCTGCAGAACCCAAATGGACGACGAAAAAATTATGGGATTCTTGAAAGTAAAAAAAAATAATCTCATAAAATACAGAGGGCACTATATATATATATATATAGTTTCAATAGTATGAATTTGGGAAGCGTAATCATTTGTAAGCATACAAAATAAATCCTGACTTCAGGAACACAAGAGGTCTCCCCGTAGCGTAAAGTTTAACGTAATGGCCATCAACATCTTTGTAAACGAGTTCGAGCTCCAGTCAGGTGATTATATTCACATTTGGACAAATACCCTTGGGAAACGTATAAATCCTCTTATATTCTCTGCTATGTGTTAGATAGTACCACAACTGTTATTTTACAAGGATGGCTTTGGCAGTGAATACCCCGCAAAAGTTGATATATCATTGAAAAAAGAAAAATAAAGAAACCGATGCAGAGAAAGAATTTCCCGTTGACCGCTTTCATGAATTAACAAAAAATACTACGTTCCATCAATTTTCAGTCAATTGCTTCAAAAAGATGCTGGCAATTTTCACATGGTGCGCGAAATTTATTCAATCAAAATAGTGGCACACAAGCAAAGTTTTACGTACATGAAAATTCGCAAAAAAAAAAAAGTTAAATAAACAAATATACGCCGTAAAATAAAATTCTGTTCTTAGATTCTTCAAAAATTTTCTGTTAAAATTTATTTTGTTTGCTTTTATTTTTTAAAAACACTCTGTTGTTTTAAATCATTACTTTATTTTCAGTCTTTTTAATCAAGAACATTTTTCAATGTAATTTGCTGTATTTTTTTTTCTATTCTCCGAAAAACTTTCGTTTTTTTTCCTTTAATTTAATTTAAATTTTTTTTAAAGATTCTATTTACATGCATGCATTCTTTTTCTAATCAGTAAGTTTTTTCAATGTCTATTGCAATTCTGGCAGATAAGCAACATTACTCATTTTTTTGTTATTATATATTTATTTGTTTTTTTCTTTTTTCAGGTACTGCAAAGAACAATATCCTGCTGGTTCACAGCGCGGGTAAAAGAGAGATACAATTGACCGTCGAAAAAACTGGAATGCTCATTAAATCTAGCGACTGTGAAACAGTACACAAGGAGAATCTCTCTCTCTCTCTCTCCATATATATGTTTATATATAATTTGCTCTCCCATACATACCCCCCATATATATATATATATATATATACGTGAGCGTATGTGTATGATTAAAAACACTTTCTGAAAAACTGAAGTAGGGATTGAAATATTTTATTTCGTATGTAATGTTTCACTTTTCCCTAGGCGACCATTTTCAAACACAACTGTAATGGTTTTCACATTCATAAAGTGTTATATATAGTCCACAGATAGACTGCTTCGTTCAATCAGAACCCTTCAGCGTGGCTAGACACGCAGGACGCTCGAAGGCGGGATCGAAACCCGTCTAACTTTACGTTAGACTAAGTCTCAGACCTTTCGGCCAACAAGCGGACCACGTGGGCTAAGTGAATTTTTAAGGTATTTATTTAGCAACAGCAGCCGTTTGTTTACATTTTTATACCCTATCGGCTACCGGAGTGTTCAATTCTTTCGAAGAGCTTTGCATTATGCGAGTGGCGGCCGACAATTCCTTCTCCAAAATGCTCAACCCCCATATATATATGCACGCATAAGGTATAAAATGTAAACAAACGCAGCTGTTCCTGTATTACTTAATACCTTATAATTCGCTATATAACGTGGTACGTTTGTTGGCCCAGTGGTCTGATACTAAGTCAAACGTGAAGTTGGGCGGGTTTTGATCCCAGCTGCAAGCATCCTACGTATCAAGCCCCACTGAATAGTTGTGATAGAACGAAACACTTTCTCTGTAGATAACTATATATCTTCAGAGTATTCAATAGTTTTTCTTCGTTCATTCAACACGCATGTTTAATATGACTATTATATTTTTAGACAAATCTTTTAATGGAATGAGAAGGTGGGGAAATATTTATTTATTCAAGTTCTTATCCTGTTCAGTATTTGAGCAAGTATTAGAAAACACTGATAAAAGGAAACTAATGCAGGGAGATAAGATGCTCAGAAAAAAAATTAATTAAATATTTAAAACGGTATCTTGAGTATGATACTAAACTGCATTTAGTAAAGTGCTACAGTGTAAGGAATCACCCCTTCATTTTTATAATATATATATATATATATATATATATATATATATATATTATATATATATATTATAAAAATGAAGGAGTGATTCCTTACACTGTAATACTTTACAGGAGGAGGTTCCTCACTAAATGCAGTAGGGCTGAGTTCTCTAGCGAAGAAGTAATCGTGTTGCCATTAGCCCCTTTGCAAGTCTCTTCGTATTTGAATTGAGATCTCGGTGGCCGTTGAACGGATGTATGTAAACAATAACAATTGTTATTCATAACCGTTTAAAATGTACTTCGTAGCTAATATCTCCTCGTAGCTAAATGGTTAGAATCTTTGGCTTGGCGTTTGAGTAAACGGGTTTCGCTCCCAGCTACGGGAAGATAATGTCTAGCCACACTGATGAGTTCTGATAGAATGAAACTTATCTGTCTGTGGATGACTATATATATGTGTGTGTGTCTTTCTGTGTTTAAGCAGTTTTTCACGTTGAGGAATATTACAGATATCCTTTGTCGAAATATTTTTTCGACCCATTCAACTTTTTATATCCGGATGGAATTCGCTAACAAATTTCCCGTATTTAACTGATTCCCAATTACTTTTGTACCCCTCTCGGGCCATCATCAGGTGATGTTTATATTACAAAAGTAAGTACAATACACCATTTTTTATATACGGGTATCATTTTTGAAAATTCTATATGAGGCAACAGGTGATAAAGACAAACACACACACACACACACACACACACACACACACACACACACACACATATATATATATATATATATATATATATATATATATATATATATATATATATTAAAGACTAAAAATGGGACTTGATACATCCAAGCTTAAAACATTGACCGGCTCAGTGGTCTAGTGGGTAGAGTGTTCGCCAATGGTCCGGGAGACCACGTTTCAATCCCAGGTCGCGTCATACCAAACACTATTAAAATGGTACTTGATACCTCCTTGTTTAACACTCAGCGATATAAGGTACGTATCAAGGGTAAATTGGAGCAATCCAGGGAAAGAAGTAGCGTCCTCCCCTACACCTCGGCGTCGTAGCTATCGAAAATGGAGCCTTCTGGTCGCCCTCGACTACGGTCGCCAACTTTACTTATTAAGGGTAAAGTGGAACAATCCAGGGAAAGGTGTAGCACCCTTTCTACGCCTCGGTGTAGTAAGTATTGATACGGGAGCCTTTGGTCACCCTTGACTATGGTCTCCAAATTTACTTTTATCAATTTATATATATATGGTGGCCGAGAGGTCTGAGACTTAATCTAACGTAAAGTTGGACGTGTTTCGATCCTGGCTTCGAGCGTCATGCGTGTCTAGCCACACTGAAGAGTTCTGATAGAACGAAACGGTATGTCTGTGGATGACAATATATACGCTCCCCCATGGGGGTTAAGCTCTCTGGCGAAGGAATTGTCAGCCGCCGCTCGCATAATGCAAAGCTCTTCGAAAGAATTGAACACTCTGGTAGCCGATAAGGTATAAAAATGTAAACAAACGGCTGCTGCTGCTTTTGCTAAATAAATACCTTAAAAATTCCCTTAGCCAACGTTGTCCCCTTAGTGGCTGAGAGGTCTGAGACTCAATCTAACGGACGGGTTTCGATCCCGGCTTCGAGCGTCCTGTGTGTCTAGCCACACTGAAGAGTTCTGATAGAACGAAACAGTCTGTCTGTGGATATATATATATATATAAACGATAAGTATGTTGGATATAATATTCAACAAAATGTTAAGAAATAAAACTTGAAAAGCTGAATCTGGTTTTATAATTGTTCTATTTTCTGTGTAAAGCTTCACTCTTGCGCATACGAGAATTTTTAAACACAACAACTATGGTTTTGCACATCTGAGCAAAAGGATTCTGTTTGCTTGATTCCTACATGATCGTTTTGAGAAAAACTATGTTGTGATATCTAGATTTTAAGCGAGATCTTCTATTACAGAAAAATTTTGAAATGAAATTTGAAAAATTTATTGTACTGAATTTATTGTCCTACAGAATTTATTGTATTGAATTTATTGTACTAAAATAGTATCAATTTTCTATCCGGAACAGATGCTGTTCCGGATAGAAAATTGATACTATTTTAGATTCAAATTTTTTTTCGCAACTGCATGATTTCGGCATAACATGAAATGACTGCGAAAAGTAGCAAACATATTAAGAAGACTAAAGAAAAGGAAACGTTTCAACAGCAAATGCATGTTGAGCAGCGATTTTAACCATTATTTTAAGGATCTTATCTGAAAGAAGAAATGAGCAGAAATTAGCTTGGTCGAGCTACCATTACAATTTGCACTTTGCTTGCACGCCTCGCAGATAACATTTTAACAGGTGGAAGGTATTTCTATCACACGTTTTGTTAGCTGTTTAATTCTATGTAAATTTAAATATCTTATGGTAAAATGAAATTAAATAAAACGCAGTTTTTTCCAAGCTGCAGTCGTATCGATACTGCTGTATGAATGCAGTACATGGACGCTAACTAAACGTAAAGATAAAAAGCTGGATGACAATTACACAAGAATGCTGCGAGCAATATTAAACAAGTCCAGGAGGTAGCACTCCACAAAACAGCAGCTGTAAGGGCACTTACCACCCATCACGAAGACTATTCAAGTTAGACGAACCAGGCATGTGGGAGACTGCTGGAGAAGTAGGGAGGAATTCATAAGTGACATACTCCTGTGGACCCCTTCACATGGACGAGCAAAGGCAGGACGATCAGCTAGAAACTATAAACAACAACTCTGTGCCGATATAGGATAGAGACTAGAAGACCTACCAGGAACAATGAACGATAGAGAGGGAGGTCGGGAGAGGGTCAGGGAGATCTGTCCTAGCGGCACGAGATGATGATGATGATGAAATATCTTACGTAAATTCAAATATTTTGAGTGTGTTGCAATTTTTATTTTCCGTTAGTATATATATATATATTCTCAAGTCAGTCTAGAAAGTAATATGATTGACTCTTTTTTTTAGGTTTAAAGCTGATTGAAAAACTTAATCAATGTTAACCTTGAACACATGTGAACATTCATTTCACGTTTGCCTCTCAGACTTCCCGTTCCGCTGAGTAATTACAGAATAATATAAGTGAGTTTGCTTAAGTATGTCATGAAAATGAAACAAAGAAAGAGCAGAGTAATTCAACGAAAGTCTACGTCAAATTGTTGCGTGGTCACGGACGACTGTTATATCGTTAATGGCTAATCATCAGATAGAGAAGTAAAAATGCAAAAACCTGACTTGGGACTTCGTTGCATAAATTATCGCCGTTCGGTAAAAAACAATGATAATAGATACTACATACGGGCTCGTCTCTTCGTTCTTTTTGGAACTGTTGTGATGCTGTCAAAAGAAAGACACGGGGAACACAAAAAGGTTGATAGAAAAACATATATATTCAAGTAACAGAAACAAGATACAAGTGAACCTGGTTAAACAGTAGTTTGTTTATAGGAAGATAAGAGTTGAGTGGGGTAGTGATTATCCGTCCACTACGCAAGTGGTATCACACGTGATAGTGTCACGTGGGTCTGGTCAACAGTATTTATCACGCGTCCCACCAACTGAAGGAATGCTGCACAAAGCATTTTTAGGTGGGTCCGGGCGTAGGACTATAGCCCACGCGCTCCCGACGTTTTCAAAAATACCTCTGGCCCCGTCGGCATTCACCTAAAGAAGAGCCCCTCAGGCGCTAGGCAATTAACCAAACCCCTCCGAAGAGGGTTAAAGCCTGGCAGGGATGGCCCAATGAGGCTAGAAGGATCTCCAGTGCCAAGGCACACCCGGCCTGAACCGCGCAGTTAACACCACGGCCGGCCGAAGTGCAACCCAACAACTGGAGAGGCGCACCAAACACGTGGGTTTAGTTTACTCCTCTGACGCTCCGATGAAGTATCTCTAGGTATATCTAGGTCACCAGAAGAGATAATGAATCTTGTTAACTTGTCTTTCTTCATGCTGTTGGGTTTTGGTTTTTTTTTTTTTGTAATTTATTAATTAGCTCCCCGGTACAGTTTGCTTATAATTTTTTTCAAAATTTAACATTAATTTAGCAGAAACCAAAAAGCAATTTAACACACTCATTTGGCAATCAAGTTCTATCCCAAACACAGGATTTTGTTTTCAGGGTCACGTGGTATTCTTTGTTTTGCTTTGTGTTTTTTTTTTATGGCTGAGATACTGTAGGAGATGAGCTTCATTCTGATCAATATTCTTATATACAAAATGGCAACGACGTGTAAAGAACAGAATCCCCAATAATCTCTGCCTAATAAAGCCCACGTTCGGAAAATGGAAATCTGCTTTTAAAAGATACTGCAAGGACTAAATCACCATATTCTGATTGCTCACGGGTCACACAAAACACACGCAGTACTTTAAACTCCCTTAAGAGGAACTACTGCTGTGTATAGTTTTCTTGAATAATCATGATGATAGAATATACAGGGATGGAGGAATGAACTAGAACAACAAAAATATAACTCTCTCTTCTTGGAGTCAAAGCTTCTGTGGTGTGTGTGAAAGACAGATGAAGACAGGGAAACAATGACAGATTACTATATTGACCCTTAACATCATCTTCTCTTGACCATAGCAGGCTATGTTAATTTCAAGATCCGATTTAGCACATCTGTTTCTCGTTCGGGGTATTCAACCAGAAGCTCTGAAATGCACCCCTACCCCCGCCGGCTCACTCAGTGACTGTGAGGTATGCTGACTTACACTTGCTTAACTGCCTCCAACAAAATGGACTCTCAGATGGGCATCTGCATTTATCATTTCCTAACGCCCATGATTTCTGATAAACCACGTGATTGTTTCCGCGTTTTTATTCAGTTCATCTCTGATTGACGGCTTGATCAAGGGTCAATATTCAACAGTATATACCACCCTACACCTTCAAACGTTTTCTTATAAAATTCGGAGACTTAGCTCTCGTTAAACAACATTTTATTAAGTCACTATATTCCAATTATGATTTGGTTCCCAATTCGTACACAATCCTTTATACACAAACAACAGGGACAACCATGGTGCATAGTATGTCAGACCCCCTGAACTGTTGAACATTTCGTCATAGCTAGCGAATAATTTACTCACATTACAAAGTTTTCTTCAAAGCAAACAGTATGCAGGACCTATTTGAAAATGTTGACATCGCATGTTTATTCTCATGGATAGTAGACAACTGTGACTTTGGAGTAGACAAGTCGTGCTATTGCTTTCTCTTTCAGACTAATACCAAAGGAACAGGCACCATTTTCCTACAATCATTTTACATGGATGATTAGGCATTAAATAACGCTTGATGTTTGTTATGCTATTAAACAAAGAAAACAGATCGTAATGTTGTCATGGATGACATTTTGTCTTTCTCGGGGGAAATGTTTTATATAAAAAATCATAGAAGTAATCATGATCAATATGACGTAAAGAGATTATTCTTCGAAATATCGAAGAGGATTTTGACATCGTAAAAACAAAATATAAAAAATATGATTTGGTTTGGTTTGTTTGGTTTTATGGTATATCAACCTTTGTAGGTTATTTAACGCCAAATCCATTTTTATGTAAATAATCTGTTCTATTGAAAATAGTTCAGTTTAGCATAAGTACACAGTTTAATTGTCGAAAACATTTCAATTTCAAACTATTCAAGCAGTTATATGTAATAATTCAGTTAAGTGTAAATACAGTTTTAATGTCGAAAAACAGTTCTATTTGAAATAATTCAGTTAAGCATAAGCACGCAGTTTAAGTGTAAGTACGGTTTAATTGTCAAAAACGTTTATATTTCAAGCTATTCAGTTTACTCAATTAATTTTAGCATAAGTATGCTGTTAGTTCTATTTAACCCATAGATAGGGCCCTATCAGGTGCTACCACTCCAGGCCAGAGTGGATCTGGGAGAGATGGCAATGAACGGGTATTCCGCATTCCCCAAAGCTCCAGCATTGCTGGAACCTCACCATCAGATTGTTTAGTGTCATATCCAGAACACCCGTTAGGGGGGGGGTCTTACCCCTCTGTAGAGGTGCAGTCAGTGTATTCTACCACCCTAGCTGACTGGGCAATACACAGATTTAAATGTCAGACAGTTTTATTTCAGATAATTCAGTTCAGCATAAGTACACAGCTTAGACGTCAAAAACAGTTCTTTTTCGAGCAATTCAGTTCAGCACTAGTACGCAGTTCCAATGTCAAAACAGTTCTATTTTAAACAATTCAGTTTAGCATAAATACGCATTTTAAATGCAAAAATCAGTATTATGAAAGAAGCATGGTTTTGTTCTATTTAACCCATAGATAGGACCCTTATCAGGTGCTACGACTCCGGGCCAGAGTGGACCTGGGAGCGATTGCAATGAAGGGGTACTCCGTATTCCCCAAAGCTCCAGCATTGCTGGAACCTCACCATCAGATTGTTTAGTGTCATATCCAGGACACTCATTGGGGGGGGGGGTCTTACGCCTCTGCAGAGAAGCAGTCGGTGTATTCTACAGCCCCAGCCGACTGGGCAATAAAAAATATGAGAAAACCACATACAAATGTAAACGTAAACATAAAATGTTTCTTTAATCTCCAGTTATAAAATAACCCTAGACAGGTTGACATGCCATTAAAATCAATCAATTTATAAATTGTCGTGCTAAATTAGTTTTTGTCGAATTGTGGAAACCCCAATAAAACTGATATCTCACGACAGATTTACTCTATATTTGTTCCTTTTCGATGTTTCTGACAATTGATGTTTCCGAAGATAATTTTTTAAAATTTGAATTATTAACTTTTGAATACTTAAATTCAGTTTCAATACTCCGACGGATGTTTCAAATCCTTTAAGTAATGACAGGGTGTTAAATTGCGTAGGCGAAGCCTAATTCATTTTTTTTTTTTTTATCTAAAAGTTTTTCTTGCTTTTTAAATGAGATATATCATTTTCTTTTCTAAACAAACGAGACATCGCACTGATATGTTAAAACGGGCATCTCGTGACAAAAGTGATATTTCATATTATACTTGATTAATTGATTCTAATTGCATTTTAACGTGTCAAGTATTATTTCATACGTTGAGGTTAAAGAATCGCGTTCATATTTATATTTGGGGTGTACTTATTTCTTTAGATTTTTTTTTCTTTTTTGGCAATCGGTCCCACCAAGTACGAATAGTTTTTAAACCGATCTATTCGACCAACAAATGGAACCCTGTCAGATATTTGGGTCCCATTATTAGCCAAATAAATCTATTTAAAAACGTTTGGTACTTAGAAGGACCGTGTTCAAAAATGCTTCTTAAGATGTGACTTCATGTTAGAGTGGACTTGGGAGTAATGGCATTGAAAGAAGTACTCTACACTCCCCAGATCTTCAGACAGCATATTATACGCCTCATAGACAGGCTGAATATCTCTCGTTAAATCTGGTCGGTCCTGTGGCAATAACTTAAATTTGAATCACCTGGCTGTTTTTTTTTTTTTTTGCTTTTTTTTCCATTCAACCCAAAAATAGTACTAAAGTACCCAACTATCTAGAACCACTTTATCGTCTTAAAAGAATACTTACACATGAATGAATCCTTGGGACTATTTTTTTATTCCCAAATAAGTCTCAATTGAAGACTTCCAACACCGTTTCCATGGTTAGGGACTGTGCTTATCAGCGTATGGTTTCCCCAGGGAGCAATTGGAAAAGAAATGAATTTAATTACTAATTAAATTGGTGATATATTTTTCAATTTTAAGCGTAGAGTTTCTTTCTTGACAGACCTCATATATACACACACACACATACATATATATATATATATATATATATATATATATATATATATATATATATATATATATATATATGTGTATGTGTGTGTGTGTGTGTGTGTGTGTGTGTAAATTCCCGAATTTATCCAGTCCAGTCGAGTGGCGCTATAGAATACATCGACTGCATTTCTGCAGAAGGGTAAGATCCTCCCCACCAATGTCCTGCATACATTAAAAGTTCTGATGGTGAGGGTCCAATAACGCTCATCTTTTGGGGAATGCGGAGCGCCTCTTCATTGCTATCATTCCCTGGTGTACTCTGACCCGAAGTTGTTTCACTTGATAGTGTTCTCAATATAGATCAAATAGAACTGTTTGACATTCACTCTTTGTGAGAACAAATGACTCTGGCAAAATTGAATTGTTAGAAGTTGAACTGTTTGATCGTTTAACTATGTTGAAACAAATGACTGATGTTTGAGTAAATATTTAATGATACATAGCAATACTTGGAACTATTTAACTTTGTTGACTAATATTTACAAATCATATATATCTATCTAATGGTTTCGGCATAAAATAATTTGCAATGGTTGATATGCTATAAAACCAAACCGCAGTTATCTTAGAAATGTCACATCTATATATTCGTCAGCGAGGCAAACCAACTGAAATCCTTCACTTTAATAGCTCCTCTGAAGATCGTTAAAACTTGAAAAGTAGTGAGATGATTATGCCAATTCTTAAATATTTTAATATTGGTATTGCTTGTTTTACTGCGTTTTATTATCTTGGCCAGTCGGCTAGGGCTGTAGAATACACAGACGGCACCTCTGCAGGGGGATAAAAACCTCCAATGAGTATTCTAGATATCACACTAAACAATCTGACGGTGAGGTTCCAGTGATGCTAAAGCTTTGGGGAATGCAAAGCACCTCTTCATTGTTATTGCTCCTAGGTCCACCCTGGCCCGGAGTGGTAGCACTTGATAGGGCCTTATCTATGGGTAAATTAGAGCTGAAATGCGTACTTATGCTCAAAGGAATTACTTCAAATAGAAATTTTTTGATATTTAAACTGTGTACTTATGCTAAACTGAATAGTTGGAAATAGAACTGTTTTAAGATTTAGCGGTGTGGACAAAAACTATTCGTATACTAAACTAAATTGTTTGAATTAGAACTTTTTGACTAAACTGTATAGCTTGGAATAGAAATTTTTTTGACAATTAAACTTTATACTTATGCTAAACCGAATTGTTTGAAAAGGAACCGTTCATTTGTATAAAAATAGATTTGGCATTAGATAATCCTCAAAGGTTGATATGCCATAAACCCCCCCAAAACGTCTTATTTTTGTTGTTTTTAGATGAAGTATTTTCATATTTATCTTATTTCTAGTTTAACTTCATCTTATCATAGCCTAGTCAACTCGGGCAGTTAAAAACACCGATTGTATCTCTACAAAGGAGTGTCTTCGATATGACACTAAATGATCTGATGATGAGACTCCAGACGAGAAACTTTTTGGAATGGGAAGTACGTCTTCATGGCCATAAATCAATAGTCTACTGTGACCCTGAGTGGTTGTACTTGTTAAAGTAACATCTATCAAATCAAATAAAACTACTTAATCATTCACTGTATTTGAAATAATTTAACTGTGTGCAAACAAATAATTAATGTTGAAGAGAAATGTTACATTTAAATAACAATACATGAAACTATATAGTGCTCTGGATAAGACATTAATCTGCATCTGATGGTAAGGCTGCAGTCTTGACGTTTATGGAATGTATAGTACCCTTTCATTTCCAGTGCTGTAAGGTCCCCTTTGAGCTGGAGAGGTAGCACCTGTTGAAGTCCCATTTATGGGTCCAATAGAACTGTTCAACCTTTTACTAGTATTATAATTAATTCTAAATAAAATAATAAGTTTTGAACAGCCACAATTGTAACAATTTATCTGTGTGCAAACAATAGCAATACGTAAAACCATTTGAATGTGTGCAAACAAATGATTAATATTAAATAGAATTATTAATGTTGGAATATCTGACGAATTTTCAGTGTTAGATAACAATACTTGAAACCATTTAACAGCTTGCAATTAAATAAATTCTAGCTCGTTTAAAAATATTATAACCCACAGATGATACGCTTACAAATCATATATATAATTACAAAACAGAATTTGGCAGTAAATAACCGACAAGAGTTAATAAACCATAAAACACAACCAAAGCAAAACAAATCATTTATCGTTGTTTATAGATTAAGTTTTTTCAATATTAATATTTCATTACTAATTTTACACTTTTTAGATTTTTAGGAGGTGCCCGTAGCGTAATGGTTATTATCGTAGGAAATGAACTCGGCGACACGAGTTCAAATCCTGGACGAGACTGATAGCATTTCACATAGCACTAATACCCTTGGGAAAGGTATGAATCAAATTATTCTCCCTCCAGCTATGGGTAAATAGTAAGGGCAGACTAGGTTCTTCAGCCTTGGTGAAGCAACTAGTCTAAGAGAAGGAAAACTCTGAATTCAAACCTGTTAAACTCTGCTTAAAAATTGACCTTGTGTTATATCATGCCCGAGCGGAGGGGTTGGTAAATATGATTACTAAGTTTACACTGGCTCGTTGGTCTAGTTGGTTGAGTGTTCGCCAATGGTCCGGGAGACCTTGGTTCAATCCTAGGTTACGTTATACCAAACACTTTAAAAATGGAACTTGATACTTCCTTGCTTAACACTCAGCAATATAAGGTATGTATCAAGGGTAAAGTGGAGCAATCCAGGGAAAGGAGTAGTGCCCTCTCCTACACCTTGGTGTAGTAGATATTGAAAAGGAAGCCTTCTAGTCGCTCTCAACTACGGTCGCCAACTTAACTTTATTTTGGGCTAGTGAGTGGAGTGTTGCCCAATAGCCTGGGAGACGGGCGTTCAATCATAGGTCGTGTCATCCCAAAGACTCAAAAATGGTGCTTGATACGTCTCTACTTAATTCAGCATTATAGGGTATGTATCAAGGTAAAGTGGATCAATCCAGGGAAAAGAGTAGCGCCCTCTCGTGCACCTCGGTGTTGTAGCTATTGAAAAAAGAACCTCCGGTTGTCCTTTGACTATGATCATCAACTTTACTTTTTTTACTTATTATTGTGGGTATTTAGATGAAGCTTATTTTCTATAATAATTATAGTTCCATTTACGATTTTATTTTACTTTTTCCTCCGGTCTTTTTTCTAAGCCTTTGGAGAGTGTTCCAAGCACATCAAATATAACTAGTAACCCCAGTTAAAACTATTTTATTTCTCTGGCAAGTTTCATGTATGTATCTATCCTTTCGCTGTCTTTTTTTCAGTCTGTAGTCGGGCGGAACAGCCAAATGCAATAAAGAACATGTTCTTTTCTTCTTGTTGATTAAAAATAAGTCTGACCTCCTGGCCGCGATGAGGTGATCCGTTTGTGAATATTTGGGAGAATTTCAAGTGCCATATTCTTTGGGACAGAGTCTGGTTTGTGCATTTACCATTTGGTTGTATGGTCAAATTTTAATCTCTTGCACAATTCCCAGTGGATCACCTTGCCCACCCAGTCGTGTCTAATGTTATACCTCTTTTGTGCTAGTTTACTGCATTCCTTTATCTGTTTCATCTCTTTCTCCACGTAAACTATGATTGCATTTCTGTTGCACGTTATCAATTTTCACTCTGATTGTAATATATTAACGTGACCTGCGGGTGTGAATACGGCGGATGTTGTCGACAGATAGATTGATAAGACTGTTGTGATCACCGAAATGTCATCATGTCCACAGGTGCTGTGTATCAGAGGATGTTGACAGGATTATATCCGATCAAGGATAATATCAACAAGGTGATTGCCGAAAAGTCAGCATGCCAACAGTTATGTTGAAAACAGGTGCATCCGGTCGAAGATATCGGAAAATCACCTGAACAGGGGGCGTCGTTGAATTCGGTGATAGTGGCAGATGCGTACGCCCACAAAACCGGGCTTGGGCAAGTAGCCAATGGGAAGCAGACAACATAACCAATGAAAAGCAAAGAAGTGAAATGTTGGCATAACCATGGTTAACGAAAAACAGGAATTGCTGCAGGTCACGTGAGTGTTGTAGACTATGTCATCATCATCATCATGATGTCATGCCGCCAGCACGGATATCCTTGACCATCTCTCGCCACTTTTCCCTATCGTCCATCGCCTCCGGCAGGTCTTCTGGGTTACATCCTGTGTCCTGACATAGCTGCTGAATGTAAGTTCGGGCATGTCGTCCTGCTTTTGCTTGGCCATATGTGGGGGTCCATAGTAGTACGTCACTTACGAGCTCGTCTTTGCTTCTCCAGCAGTGTCCGGCGTGTCTGGCTCGTCTGACCTGTATAGTTTTCGTGATGGGAGGCAGGTGGCCGTACAGCTGGTGTCTCGTGGGGTGTTGTCGCCAGGACTTGTTCAATATTGCTCTCAACATTCTTGTGTAGTTGCCGTCAAGTTTCTTCTCAAGCCGTTTAGTTAGCGTCCATGTAGTGCATCCATATAGCAGTATCGATACAACCGCTGCCTGGAAGAAACTGCGCTTCATTTCATCTGTCAGGTCTGATTTCCATATTATTGAGAGCCTATCTATAGCCGTCCATGCTTTCGTCAGCCGTGTGTCGATGTCGTTTTCTGTTGATGAGACGCTACTTCCTAGGTAGGTGAATTTCCCGAATTTCGGCTAAAGTCAGTTGTTCACTGGCT
The DNA here is from genome assembly GCA_963585895.1 of Sepioteuthis lessoniana. NCBI lineage: Eukaryota > Metazoa > Mollusca > Cephalopoda > Myopsida > Loliginidae > Sepioteuthis > Sepioteuthis lessoniana. Next base: position 52,631,183 of record OY757926.1, on the reverse strand, counting down.
CGTCCGTTTCCTGACAGATCCTCCGTATGCGCGAACTCTCTGCGATTGCTTTACTGCTCCACAAAAGTATCATCGCCGAAAATAAAAATATAATCTTATATTTTTATATACATACGAGTTCCTCGTTGTTAATAATGACACAGTGTATTATACAACACGATATACATAAAGCATTATCCTCTGCTGCTATTAAAAGATATTCAGTTTCCCTCTCAAGGTTTTCCTTTCTTAGCTATGTCCAGGACGTCTTTATGCAATCTTGCCAGTTTATCAATTGAAATATCCATACAGTTGTTTTTCTTTCCATTTCTATCTTCCAATTTTTTATTGTTTTTTTTTCTGTTTGATCTTACTTTCTCATTGTTGACTGTTGCAATTAGTTTTTTTCTCGTCTATTTTAATGCATTCCCCGAGTCTTTGAATTTCTGCATCTACGCAATGCACTTTGATGGAAAGTCCCCTTCCTCCTCCTTTTCTTGACACGTAGAGTATATCTATATCATATATTGATTGTAAGACCTTGAGCATGACTGCTTTGTTGTTGCTGATATTATTTTGTTATTTTAAGAATTTTTCAAACCGGCGTTAGCTGATGGTTTTTCACAGGAGTTTGAGTGGATGCAAATCTCCTCAGGTGTCCAGGATTCTACTTAGTATCCTGACCAATCTCAACAATGCTGTAGTCTGGGTGGTCTCCAAACATCCTCTTAATTTTAGGACCTCCATTCCCTGTACAATCCTTTAGTGTATGTACCGAGCGTCGCCTATTACACTTGGTTTTGTCGTTACTTTCATGTTCTGCGGTTTTTCGCTTTCTTTCAGTTTCACCTTATGGTCAACCAGAACGGCAAAGTAAACTATTCGGCAGCTTTTTTTTTTTTTGTTAACAATCACTAGGTCTGGTCGTCAGGCCAAATTTAGTTGGTCCACTTCTATGACAAAACCTCGAAGGATTTTGTGCGTCGCATTTTCTAGAACAGATTCCGGGTTGTGCATATACCATATATGGTTAAATTTAAACTTCTAGCACAATTCTCAGTGGATGACCTTCTCCACCCAGTCGTGTCTTTTCTTATATTCTCCTTGCACTCATTTATTGGATTCGCTTATGACGTGATTGATCGTTTCGTCTATATCACCGCATAATAAACATCTACCATTTTGTTGCGTCTTGTCGATTTCTGCTTTGATATATTATTATTATTATTATTATTATTATTATCTTTCCTTCACATTATTATTGTCTCTATTTAAATGAAGCCTATTCATTTTCATTATTTTACAACTAGTTTACTGCTTCCGTTTACTGCTCCTTTTTAGTGGTAGACCAATGTCTCTTCAGTGAGTTTTATGATTTAAAAAGCAAATGATTATTCTTGCTTTCGGTTCTGCAAGACATTTATAGACGTAAAATCTGATTCACTTAATGTATTGACAGGAACATTTTGCGATGTTATTAGATGCAAGAATTTTTTTTCTTTTCTGTCATTACTTTATTGTAACCTAATTCTATCTGCCTCGTTTCTTGGGAGAAGAGATGAAAAACCATCCCGTGATTTCCTTTGAGATAATTTACAAAATGTCTACTATGGTGTCCTAGAAATATTTCTTTTTTTTTTCTGAGCAACCAACAATTGTCTTTCAAAGAGGATTTTAGAAGAAGTGGACATAAAAAAGTGAAAGTGTGAAAGAAGATGCAGCATCTTATTTTTAATCTCTTGATATATACTGAGTGTTATATAAAGGGGGCGGGATAAGTCTCGTGGCACAGTGGCTAACGTAGTGGACAGTGGCATCTTAGTAAGTGAGTTCGAACTCCAGTAACGCTAATATGTTCAATTTCGGATGAATACACTTCGAAAAGGTGAAAAACCCTTATCTCACCCACTCTAGGTTAAATTGTACTACAGTTGTTCTAATACAAATATAGCTTTGGCATCACATAACCTAAAAAGGTTGATATGCCATTAAACAAAGAACCCAACAAAGAAAATAAAGGCAGTTGTCATCAGAAAATAAACAGACCAGAAATGTTGGCCTTCTATTTGTAGTTATAGAAATTAATATCTTATAATGGTTTTAATATGACTGTCTGTTATAGGAAACTATGTCACCACCATCGTCACTATTCCCTTAATTATTTACGTTATATTCTCATCTTAATTAGATAATTCTTTATTAAAAATATCGTTATTAAAGTCGAGCAAGATTAGATTTGCTTCAAAAGATCTCATGTTATCAAAAGATACTTAACAAAACTTAACACAAGATCATTTTACAGAGGGGAGGCATGCACAAATCAAGGCTCATGCGTGGCTATTTCGAACAAATGTTTGGCTCCTTTGGCAGTAACGATGTGCAAAATTAAATGGCTGATCCGAGTCTAAGTCATATACAAAGCTGCTTGCATTTCCCTTCAGTTGAATATCCTTGTTTAAAAAAATGAATCCATTTCCCACATCACTCAAGTTATGGGTAAATAATTACGAAGACAGTGTTTTTTTTTTTTAACTTTATAAGGAAAAATCTGAATTCCAACTGGCTGTATGTCCCTCCTCCTAAATGACTCTGTCTTATCTCTTGCTTGCTGCAGAGGTGTCGCCTAATTACAGGGTGTCTCAATATAGACAGAACCCGTGTGACTGTTAATAACGCTATTAATAATAATGTTAAGATCTTTTTTGTTTCAGATTTAAAATTAGTTTATTAGAGTAACTATTATTCCTCGGTCACAATGTCTTGGACAAGAAAAGAAAAAATATTTTGTGTCTTTTATTGGAGACAAAATTATTCAAAACTGAGTAAGCAAAACTTCGCAGGAAATTAAACTTAAAAATTATCCCCAGAAAAGCCAGATTTATTTGGGTACACACATTTCAAGCCACAGGGTCAGTAAGTGATGTCCACAAAAAGGCAAAAAATCCCAGAACTGGCAGCAAGTTGACTGCAAGATATCCTGATAATGTAGATGCGGTGAGAGATTCTGTCGGAAGGAGTCGGAATAAGTCCTTCCTGAGACGTTTTCAAGAACTTGGTCTTTCACGTGCATAGTTGCAAAGAATCTTAAATAAGGATCTTCAGCTGAACCCATACAGAATCTAGATCAAGCAGAAACTCTCACCAGCTGACACGGGCTTTCTTGTCTCAGTAATTCAGTAATAAATCATTTTCATATTAAAAGGTAAATGGATTGCTTCTATTTTGAGACAGATTGTACATTCTTATTTTATCAGCCAATTGACCCCTTTGGTTTAAAGCTCGAAATGGCTTGAGTGGATGAAAGATCTGGAAGGATATTAGGGAACGAAGAGGGGTTGGGACATTTCTTTGTGGACTGGGAAGATATATCGATATCTTATTCCTCTGGGAAATGTATGTATCCAATTATTCTCTGTTAAGCTATAGATAACTTTTGGGACAAACTAAGATCTTTAACTTTTTTATGTCAACCTGTTTAGGAGAAGGAAAACTCAATATTCAAACTTATAAAACTCCACTTAAAAATGACCTTGTATCACACACCGCTCATTGGAGAGGGATTAGATTAATACATATATTTATATTTAATTATCTTCTACGTTTGATTGCTAACAAATTATTAGAATTTGATAAGAATCTTTGAAATCATATAATCAGTAGAATCTATATTAAACAAGAATTATTACTCAATCTAAAAAAAGGTTTAGAAATTATTACTATTAGATGAGAATAATTATTTGAAGATATATGATATTTAGCAAAATATTATTCAATATGGGATAGATATTCGAAACAATATAAAGTTGAAATTATGTTTGTTTACAAGTGATTCTTATCAAAAAGGATTATTTTTTGAAAGCCGATTGGGTTGGTTGTTGGTTGGTTTTTTGTGTTTTATAGCATGTCACCATTTGTAAGTTATTTAATGGCAAATCTATTTTAATACAAATAATCAGCTTTATTTTAAATAATTCAGTTTAACATAAGTAAACAGTTTAAATGCTAAAAACACTTCTATTTCAAGCTATTCAGTCAAGTAAAAAAATTCTATTTCAAGCAATTCAGTTTAACATAAGTACGCAGTTTAAATATAAAAACAGTTATATTTCAAGCAATTTAGTTTAGCACAAGTACGCAGTTTAAAAGTCAAAACAGTTCTATTTTAAACAATTCAGTTTAGCATAAATACGTAGTTTAAATGAAAAAACAAAAAACTATCGAAACCTCGGTTTAGTTCTATTTGACTGCTTCCAAGTCCACTCTGCCCGGGAGTGGTAGCATCTGATAGGATCCAATCTATGTGTTGAATAGAAATAATCTGTGTACATATGCTAAACTAAATTACTTGAAATAGAACTGTTTTCATATTTGAAATTTGTACATATGCTAAACTGAATTGTTTGAAAGAGAACTATCTTTGACATTAAAACTGTACTTACGAGATCTGGTTTTGACATAGAAACTGTACAAACGTTAAACAGAATTGTTTGAATTAGAACCGTTTGACTAAACTTAACAGCTTGAAATAGAATATTCTTGTCAATTAAACTGTACTAACATTTAAACTGTGTGCTTATGCTAAACTGAATTTTTGAAATAGAACTGTTTTGACATTTAACTGTCAATAAACAAAATATATATTTATACAAAACTGAATCAGAACTTAACTGAATAGCTTGAAATAGAAATGTTTTTGACATTTAAACTGTGTACTCATGTTAAACTGAATTGTTTGATATAGAACTGATTATTTGTATAAAAATGTATTTGGCATTAAGTAAAGTTGGCGACTTAAGTCGCGGGTGTCCCGAAGGCTCCCTTTTCAATAGCTACTACACCGAGGTGAAGGGAAGGGTGCTACTCCTTCCCTAGATAGCTCCACTTTACCCTTGATCCTTACCTTATAATGCTGAGTGTTAACCAAGGTGTCATCAAAACCATTTTTTGAGTCTTTGGTATGACTCAACCTGGGATTAAACTACGGTCTCCCGGACCATTGGCGAACACTTTACTCATTAGGCCAATGGCAAACTACAAAGGTTGATATTCCAAATGCCAAATATTACTTGTTAGAACAGCAAAAACATTAAAATAGATAACATTAGATAAAAAAAACGGCATTAAATAGCCCGACAAGGGTTGACATGACGTAAAATTAACCGACCATAATTATATACAAGGTTTAAAGATCCTTTAGGAGAAGGATTTTGTCCTTGTTGAATTTAAATAAATGATTACAATCGAGGTGTTCTCGTGGCGTAATTGTTAAAGCGATGGACTGCGGAACCGTAGTAAGCGAGTTCGTACTCCAGTCGCTCTAATACGTTCACTTTCGGGCAAATACCCTTTGGAAAGGTATGAACACCCTTATCACATATGGGTTAAATAGTAGCACTACCATTCTTCTAGGAAAATGGCTTTGGCATTGAATAACCTACGAAGGTTGATATGCCATTAAAAAAACAATGAACTCTCAATCAGATGAAGAAATCTACAAATGTCAAAAACAGCTGTATGTTTTACTTGAATTTATTTAATCAGATTGTTCAAATAGTAGTTGCTGTTTTTTTTTTTTTTTTTTTTTTTTTTTTCTTGTTTGTGTTTTCGCTTTTTAACCAGTTTTATTTCTTTTGATTTCTTTTGTTCTGTTTTAAAAAAGCAAAACAAAAAAAAAAAAACGCTTTAAAGAGGCTTAAATCAAATATCCGACAGTCTTACTGTAATATAATGGCCGAGGGATTTCGTTTTATGCCTTTGGGTTTAGTTAGGCTGAGAACCTTTTGGCTCAGTGCATAGGTTACTTAGGTGCAACATTAACGCCGGTGTTCACGCGCACGGGCGGAGCGGACGTGTCACTCAGATTTCACAATAGCCCAGATGGGAAACGGGGCTAGAGAGTGCGGGTGACGTCACGCACCGGAAACGCATGGAGCATTTTGGGAAAAAAGTCAGTTAGTTCAGTTGAGTTCCTGGCTCGGAAGAAGAGGGTTGACTTTCGCTAGCTCCCCGAAGCCAGGCTAGTGGCCTTGTGTCGGGTACACACGTGGTTCGGTGGGGATGGAAAAGCCAGCATAGAAAGATTGTGCCTCTCTCCTTATGTCGAAAAACCTTTTAACTCAAAGGTAATAAAAGGTTTCGTACCTGAACTAAAAAGTCGTGTTTTTCGTGTTTCGGGATTCCTATGTTCTATGTATATATGTTATGAACATTCTATGTACGTTTCAACATATCCATATATGGGTATGTTATATTACTTCAACATTTGTTTTGACCGGATACCACACAAATGTTAGCAGGCCATAATAAAATGAGTTCAGTAAATAATACAATACTGGGGAAAAAGATTACAAAATAGGCTCTGATACGGATACATATATATATATATATATATATATATATGTGTGTGTGTGTGTGTGTGTGTCTGTGTGTGTGTGTGTGTGTGTGTGTGTGTGTGTGTGTGTGTGTGTACTTTTGTCAACGTATGTATATATGTATGTTTGAACAATCTCTGGAAGTTTTTTTTAACAAATTCTGGTAGCGACATCATCATCTTCATCGTGCCGCGCTATCAGCACGGATATCCCTGACTCTCTCTCAACACCCTTCCCTATTGCCCATTGCTTCCGGTGGGTCTTCAGGGCTAAATCTCGTATTGACAGAGAGCTGCTGTATGTAAGTTCGAGCTGGTCGTCCTGCTTTGCTCGTCCATGTGAAGGGGTCCACAGGAGTGCATCAATTATGAGCTCGTCCCTACTTCTCCAGCAGTGTCCCGCATGTCTGGTTCGTCTAATTTTGATAGTTTTCGTGATGGGTGGTTGGTGGCCGTATAGCTTCTGCTTAGTGGGGTGCTGCCTCCAGAATTTGTTCACTTTTGCTCGCAGCATTCTGGTGTAGTTACCGTCAAGCTTTTTTCTATACGTTTAGTTAGCGTATATGTAGTGCATCTATATAGCAGTATGACACGACTGCTGCCTGGAAGAAACTGCGTTTAATTTCAACGGTCAGGTCGGACTTCCATATGACCGATAGCCTATCGATAGCAGTCCATGCCTTTGGTAGTCGCATGTCGATGTCTGCCTCGGTGTATGAGACACTGCTTCCTAGGTAGGTGAACTTGCCAACTAGTTTCAGAGAGCTACCGTTTAGTGTGGAGATGTTACGTGTTTGATTAAAGCACATGTATTCTGTTTTGTGTACATTGACATGGAGGCCGATGCCTGCAGCGGCTCATTCCAGATTATGTAGCAGGGTTTCGGCTTGGACGGGTGCATTTCCCAGAAGCGCTGTATCATCGGCGTAGTCGGCTTCAGTAATTGTTTTTGCGGGGTACCTTCTGCTTTTTTCTTTTTGTTAGCTTGAGACCGTTTTCTTTGATTTTATCAATAGATGCTCTAAGCACATAATCTAGACAGGCGATAAAAAGGTATGGGGATCCCACAAAAACACTGTTCAGCCACTTACTCCCATCTTAAAAAAACATCCTAGTAAGATGAACCAGATATTCAAGACACTGCTGCAGAATTAAGGACGAACTCATAAGTAACGTTCTTCTACACGCTCATAGACATAGATATGACAGTGTTGACCGACCTGGAAGAACTTATTTAGATCAACTCTGTGCGAAGACAGGTTGTAATTTGAAAGACCAATCAGGAGCAATGGATGATTGGGACGGATGGGGAGAAAGACTAAGGGAAACCCGTTGTGGAAGCACAACTTGATGATGATGTATATATGTATGTATAGATAGGTAAAGTATGGAATGAAATATGATGGTATGGAAAAAAAGAAGAGAATGTAACATTAGATTGACATATCTATCGATCTATCTATCTATCTATCTATCTACTCATCCTTGCCAAGTCTGCTGGGGCTGTAGACGACACCTCTTCAGAGAAATAAGACCCCCCCAACAATGAGTGTCCTGTATATGACACTGAACAGTCTGGTGGGGAGGTTCTAGTGATGCTGGGGCTTTGGGGAATGCAGAGCACCCCTTCACTGTCATTGCTCCCAGGTCCTCTCTGGCCCGGAATGGTAGCATCTGATAGGGCCCTATGGATGGGTTAAATAGAACTAAACTGCATATGCTAAACTGAATTGTTTGAAATGTGACTGTTTTTGAAATCTGAGCTGTACTTACATTAAAATGAAGTGTTTAATATAGAACTGTATTGAGATTTAACTGTGTGTAAACAAATTCTGTACTTATACTAAACTGAATTGGCTGAATTAGAACTGTTTGAATAAACTGCATAGCTTGTAATAGAATTATTTTTGACAATTATACTGAGCATGCATGCTAAGCAGAATTGTTTTGAAACCGAACAGCTTATTTGTATAAAAATGGATTTGGCGTAGATAACCTACAAAGGTTGATGTACCATAAAACACAAGTAACCAACTAACCAATTACTTCTCATCCCTCTTCTTCAAAATTTATCTCATTCTATTCTTTTTTTTCATAAAAAGTTAATTTTCTTCTTAGCAAAAGATTCTTCGATTTTGTGATCTTTTAGAAAAGGTCATATAATCAAAGTGAATAGTATTAGCTATCACAGCATCACCAATAAATAAGGACATCCCAAATTTTTATTGCCAATACGGCTGGGTATGTAGAATACGCTGACTCCCCCACTACTGAGGAGGAAATCTCCCACAATGACCATCCTGGATTAAACATTAAACCATCTTATGAGGAGAATCCAGTTCTGAAGCTTTCAGGAATACGACTACTCCTTCATCGGCATTTCTTCCAGTTCCACTCTGACCCAGATTTGTTGGGTCATTTAGGTTCCCATCAAAGGGTAAAACAAAACTGTTTACCTATTTAACTATGTGAAAACGAATGAGGGATATTGTAGAGAGTCGTTTGCGTTTGTTAGGAATACTTGAAACTATTTAACCGTGTTCAAACAAACAACCACTGTTTTTTTTAAATTTTACCTAAAAAAAAGTATTTCTTTACAAACTCTATATATATATATATGGCATGCAAAGTTATGAATATTCTAGTATAGTGATTTACGCCTCTATTGTAAAACAAGAATTATTTTGATTTTAAAAATAAGCAAAATAAAAAGATCGATGCAAGACAGTATATTTACTCAATATGGCCACTATTTTTTCAGTTATTGCATCAACATGCCTTCGAAACGTTTTACATGCTTTCAGAATAAATTCTTCAGAGATTTCATTTCTTTCTTTCTCAATAGCAGTCTCAAGCGAACCAATATTTAGATGGGCAGTTGCATTGGTTTTGTTTTCTAAAACGCCCCATATAGCATTATCAAGAGGGTTACGGTCTGGAATTGATGGAGGCTATAAAGAAACTTTCATTTATGTCGGATTCTTATTTTCTTTTTTTTTAGGACTGATTTCGGTTTCAAGCAAACATAGATTCTTAGTCGTTTTTTTCTTGCTCACTCATAATGGGCTGAATTTTAACTTTAAAAAAAAGTGGGTTTGAATAATCAAGAAAGTTTAGATTTCTCGCGTTTTTTTTTTTTCTAAAATTGGACTAATCAGACTAAAAGAACATTTTAAAATCAATTACATCTTTTACGTCTGCACCTTGTAATTAGGTGTGTGTGTGTGTGTGTGTGTGTGTGTGTGTGTGTGTGTGTGTGTGTGTGTGTGTTTATTAACAAGATTTGGTTTTAAATAACCTATCAGCATTGTTATGCAATAAAACTAACCAAACAACCGAAAAACCAATATTTTCTTTATTCATATGAAAAAGTCAATTTTCTTCTAAACCAAAGATAACTGCATTTTATTCTTTCTAGAGAGACAGTCAAAATAAATATCATTAAGCATTTATAAATTTGAAACTTTATCACACTACAACTCCGAGACAGAAACTATGATTAATGTTAACGAAGGAGGTTTTTTTTATACTCCCCAGATCTCCATAGCTGCTGCCTCATCTTCTAATAAAGCTGTCATACATAAAACATCCTTTTTTGAGGGGGTCTCTATAGGAAAAACAGTCATCGTATTCTGAACCCAACCGACAGGATGCTCAAATGAAAAACTCGCTGGGGTAAATACTTTGGTTGCCAAGGAGACTATTTTAAAGAAATTTAAAGTTTTATCAATTATTCATTTCTGTCTTGATAACTACAGCTTTAGTCAGGATAGTTTTTAAATACATATCATATATACCAAGTTTCTTATTTGTTTCTTTCTAAAGTAGAAAAATTGTTCTTGTACACACCAAACAATTAATTATCGAAGTGACGAAGAAGTAACTGCAGGGTCTGTCCAAAACTTGTCGAAATCGACTTTTTCATCAGTGATGCAGAGAATATGTTGTTCGAATTCCTTGCAGAAGAGTAAGACCCTAAACACCCCAACAAAAGATTGGCGCCCTATCTATGTCGCTAAACAGTTTTGGAAATGTGGAGAGAATGGAGAAACCCTTTATTGTCATTAGTACCGAGTCCACTCAGATCTAGATTGGTAGAACCTGTTTGGGTTCTATAAATCTGACATTTATTTCTGTTTTAAATTATTAGTATTACATAGGAATGCTGGATATCATAAGTGTATACCAATAAATTGTAGACAAATAAAAAAGTCCAATAAAAAAGATACAAGTAAAGTTGGCAACGTTAGTTGAGGGTTACCAGAATCTCCCTTTCCAGTAGCTACTACACCGAGGTATAGGGTATTCCTCTAATCCATTCCCTAGATTGCTCCACTTTACCTTTAATCCTTACCTTATAATGCTGAGTGTTAGGCAAGGCGGCATCAAGTACCATTTTTTGAGTCTTTGGTATGACTCGACCTGGGATTGAACCCTGGTCTCCCGGACCAATAGTGAACACTAAAATAGAGTTATGATAATGATCAAATAAAAAACAGTGAAATTATTTTTTTAGAAGTCTGTGTGAATAAAGTTAAATCAGCCAAAAAAGAGTGATGCGTCTTAAATCTTATATTTCAAAATTAAATCTTATATTTCAAAATAAAAAAAAATATTTTAATGTTCAGTTTCGGTTTTTTTTTGTCATTTTGTCATATCTTTTCACACTTATAAACTCATATATTGTCAAAAAAAATCAACTCGACGTTCCAATTTTCTTAAAAATTAGTTATTTGCCATGTCCTTTTTTATTGAAGAAAAAACAGGTGTAAATTCTACAGCTCTCTGAACAGTTGAGTTCGGTATTTTCATTTAATAAACCTCATTCATCAAAACTGTAAAAAATAGAATAAAATAAAATAAAAAAGCTACACTTCCTACTGGCCAAAGTGGAATTAATTTTACCGTCAGACTCTGTGAATTGATTGAGTAACTTAGACTGAATTTTAATGAACCAACAAACCAGCAAACGTTGAATTTATTGTTTGTCGCTTATTAAAGAATGTGAAGCTGCAAGGTCTTTCGGAAAAATAAACAGAGAAAACCAGGGCAAGGAAATGAAGACTATTCGATTAGGTTGTTCGGAAAATAGTGTCTGCTTTAGTATAATTTCTTCATAATTCAACATGCTGTCTCAAAATAGAAACAACTCATTAATATGATAAGGATTTATTGCTGACACAAACACAACGGCGGTCAGTTGGAACATGTCCCATAAAAATGCATCCTTTAAGCTAGAGACATTAAAACAATGTTTTTTTTTTTTTAAATCATTAAATCAACTTCCAGGACATGCGACCTTCTTTGGAGTTTCTTGTCTCAGAATTTAATCATTATCATATTAATGGGCTGCAACTATTTTGGGACAGTTTTGATTGATTTTGTCTCCAAAAAGGTAATGACACAAAATATAATTTCTCTCTTGTCTAAGTCTATTGTGATCAGAGATTAATGGTTGTTACTGCATACTATTTTCAAATCTGAAACAAAAAAGAGCACAACATAATTATTTGCAGAGTTTAGCAGTCACATGGGTCCCATGTATATTAATGAGTTGTATCTATTCTGAGAGAGTTTTGAATGATTTTGTCTCCAAATAAATAATGACACGAAATATTGTTTTCTCTCTTGGCTAAGTCCATTGTGATTAAGGATTTATAGTTATAGCATACAAAGTTTTAAATCTGAAACAAAAAAGAATACAACATGATTATTAGTAGAGTTATAAACAGTCACATGTGTCCCATGTATATTAAGGCAGCCTATCTAAACATGTATATTGAGACACCCTATATTTTAATAATCGATTTATAAAACATTCATATTCCTCATGGTAAAATGGACCTCGCTGGTAATTTTCTATAACTTCTTTCAGGATGTGATTTTTAAAGTTATATGCCCCTAATCATAAACATGAAAAAAGAAATTTGCACCTATTTTGCTTGGGTGCAAATTTGGTCATATTTTTACTTCATGGCAAAGCTTGGTAACGTGTTAGCCGGATAAGATTGCTGAAGCTGAGTGACTTGGTATATGAAACATTTCCACACCCATCGTATTCTCCTGGTCCCTCACTCATCGACTACCATTTTTTCAAGCATCACCTAAGAAAAAAAATCATTGCGTTCTAAAGAAGTAGAAACTGCATTTAAAGATTTCTGGTTAGAAAAAACTGTTACTTTTATTGTACATGCATGATTGATCTTGTTAATCGAAGGCAGAAATGCATGGTTTTTTTCAGGGATCATATTTTAACTCATTAAAGCATTTTCAAAATTCATTAATTCAAGAAAAATGTTTATTCTAAAATCGGACAGTATTTCTCAAACAAACTAATACTATCCTCAATACAATATTTGATTTCTTAGTTTAAAGGCGCGCTAACCTTTACGGATAATTTAATGCTAAAATCCAATTGAGGAAGTACAAAAGTGGTAATATTTAACCAAAATCTCGGGTTATAAGGAATTTCATTGTTTTATTAAGCGTGTCTCAAAAGTGAACGCAAAAACAAAACTACTGTTCGAACTCACTGACTACCAATTACGGAAGTCACTAGACCACAGGAATTCTCAGACTTGCCTCCTAATGAAAAAAAAAAAAACATCCCAAAAATATTTTCAACCAGTGTACTCATCGGTGTTTGATCCTTACATTTCAGCAAATACCTTCTCCTAATTTTGCTTTAGTTTGATAAATGGTTAAGTGGTCGATTTTAATGGCATGTCAACTCGTCTAAGGTTAATTCATACCATGAGATAAGGATATCATGATCCTTTTGCGCTCATATTTATATTTTTTATGGAGTTTTTCTTTTCTTGGGCGTTGTTTTGTGATATCTAACATTCCCATCTAATACAGATTATTCGCATATTGCTGTATGTTTTCAAGTATTTCTATCTAATACTAATAATAATATGGTTTAAAAAAATCATTTTTATTTCATAATAGTCATTTTTTGTACAAAGTATTCGTTTTTAAGTACATAATGATAAAAATCCTTTATATATCATTATAGTTTCAAGTAATTATTTTTAATACAAATATTTGCAGTTCATTTGGCATCAAGGATGTCTATTGGTGACGAATGATTTAAACAGGTCTATTTGGTCCATAGTTTGGTCTCTAAGATATACTAACAGTTAGGATCAGAGCAGGAAAAACACTTCCGTTGTTACCAATTGTAATATATAAAATATTAATAACTTGATCTCAAAATATGGAGTTATATCTACTAAATGCGCTAAATTGAATTTTTGCACCAAAGAAAGAAGAATGAGGATATGAATGGACATTTCTATAACATTCAGTTAAAAAGAAGTCTTTGAATATAAGCGAAGGAAAATAGTGCCAAGTGGTACAGCATAGTACAAAAAGAAACTATGAGAAAATCAATGCATAAAACAATCTCGAAAGGAGAAAAAGATGAATAATAGGCTGAATAACTATTACGGTAATTTACCCATGAGCACATGAACTCTCCCAGCTATAAATAGCAGAAGGCTCTGTTATTAGGTAAAAGGCATTGTTCTTAGGCAGAAGGCAATATTCCGGCAGATACCCTCACAGTCGTATAACACATATATATGTTAATACGTGAAATGTACATACACATACAAATATGTAGAACATACGAAAACGTTCATTGTGCATAGGAATCAGCGAAACACTCGAAACACTTGACGAACTTCTTGGTTCATGTACGAAACTTTTGATTACCTTTTTGAGTTTAAGGTTTTTCGACATGAGGAGAGAGAGACACACAATTTCTTTCTATGCAGATTGTTCGTACATCGTCAGCTCTCAACTCACTGACTCAACCAACGCACGGTACATTTCGCAGACCCCAACTGGTCTCGCCTCGGCGAGCTCCGAAGAATCAACTTCCTTCCTCTAGCGTGAAAACTCTACTAACTCTTTTTTTCAAATCCAAAATCCTCATCCCATCAATTCCGGGCATGACGTCATTCACGTCCTCGGTCTCATTTTCCAACTGGGGTTTTTATGGTGACATATGTGATTATCACATCCGCCCCGAGCGCGCGTGAAGACCTGCACTCAATGTGTGCACCTAACTAACCCATGCACTAAGCCGAAAGGTTTTCAGCCTAACTAAAGCGAAAGGCAAGACATATAGAACGAAAAATGATAATATAAAAAAAATCCTTCTGCAATTATATAACAGTCGGACAGAAAAAGTCTTGTCGTTAACCCTTTCATTTGTATATGTTGTATAACGGTTTTTTGTTAATATATTTGTTTAACTCAATTCCTTTCTTGTATCTTTATTTCTGGTCCCAAACATGGCCACAACAATTTTAGAAATAATCATTAAGACGTTTCATTACATTTGCATAAGGTCACACTTTTGTTAAAGCCAAATTAAGGAAATGTCACATATCATTTGTATATGCACAGACATTGCAAGAATTATTGGATATAGATATTAGTTGCATTCAGCTCTAGAGAAAATCGTGCAAAAATATTTCATTCAATTGTTAGTAGACTCTGTGGATAATTTTGGATTATGGTGTCTTTTTTCTCAACCCGATTCCTCAATGATTTTTTTATTTAATTTTTTTTTTTTCAATTTGTTTGGTATTTATTTTCAGACACTATTTTTTAGGATCTTTTTAGAGTTTTTAAAAGTTTCATATTTGTTTTAGATCAATTTTTGTTTTTCTTTCTCTTTTTAATAATTTTTATAGACATCTTATAGATTTATTTATGTTTTTCTTTCTTTTTAAATCTTTTGATGGTGAAGACTAGTATTAATAAGTTTAGGTTTAGATATTAGAACTATAACTTGTAACTCTACACTCAACACTAGCATTTGTTGCCTTGGTATAATATGTTATATGTAAACCTTTAACGGCATGTACTGGCCATTGGCCCAATGAGTAGTGTTCGCCAATGGTCCGGTAGACCACGGTTCAATCCCAGGTTGAGTCATACCAAAGACTCAAAATAATGGTACTTGATGCCATCTTGCTTAGAACTCAGCATTATACGACCCTCCCTTACACCTCGGTGTAGTAGCTATAGAAATGGGGGCCTTCGGGTCACCCTCGATAAAGGTCATCAACTTTATTTACTAAACAGGATATGCACCTCTGTAAACAAGGTGACAAGGAAAATAAACCATATGAATAGAGAACCGGAAGAAAAACGCGTCGGCGTTGAAAATTTTATATATTAACAAGAGATTCGCATTAAAAAAACACGGTGAGAGATACGGTCAGATTCAGAGTGCAATAAGCGAGTGCCCAGAAGATTAACCGCCCCCTGTTGGCTGAAAAGCAGAAAAACTTCTGAGTGGGGCTCTGAATATAGAATCACAACATGGGTTAAAAAGATATGGCGTCAAGATTAGCAGCCCTTCGTCAGTCTTCATCTCTCTGTCTCACTCTCTCTCATTTGCAGCATTTCGAGAGTTTATATTTTTATTAAATAAAAAACATTATGGTCTCTTCTTTTAAAGGTATAGAATTTTTGTTGATTTGGTGCCATAATCAGGATTTTGGACCAACACGTTGATCCTGTGATGTTTTTAGTTTCCCTAAGGAATTGCAATAGAGGGCCGTATGGTGCTTTTTTGAAATGAAACAGTATTTTTTATGTATGCATGTGGGTATAGGCAACCGCGAGAAGAAATGGTATAGAAGTAATTTAGATGATAACTAAAACGGGCAAAGCATCACAAAATGAAAAGGCCGCCTTCTAAGAGGATAGCATATTAGTAGGGGATTTTTAGATAGGATATGCACCTACGTAAACAAAGGGTTATGGATATAAATCATGTAAATCGAGAACCGGAAGAAAAACCGGTGGGTGTTGAAAATATAATGACAAGAAATTTGATGCACAAAGATGTAAAGATTTTCAGTCAGAATTGGAGAGCCGTAAACGAGTGCCCAGAGAGTGGGAATAGCTGCCCCTCCCCTGGCTGAGAAGCTTTTCTGGGGGTCTGGTGGAATAATATATTTTAAGGTAAAATCAATGATAGGGTACCTCTTTCGGCTAAAATCTCCAGAACTACAATCTCAACATCAGATGTAGTTTAGTATCAGTCGCTTTTGATAAGGGAGCCGAATCCCTCAGCAGAACAAACAGTCAGCGTATTCTAAACATCAACAATATAGAAGTTCCGGTGTATACATGTATCCCATATTAAAGCGACTCTCACGACCCATTTCTTCATATTGTATAGAGTAACCTACACTCGCTTCTTTGTGTCATAATGACGTAGGCTTTGTAAATTTGTTAAGGTATATATATTTATACGTCACACTATATTAGTTGGAGGGTCCCTGTGGCGTAGAGGTTAAAATGCAGCACTGGGACATGATCATAAGCGAGTTCGAACTCCAGCTGTGGTTTTGCATTCACTTTCAGACCAATACCATTGAGAAAGGTATTAACCACATTATACCCTCAACCATTGGTTAAATAGTACAACTTCTGTTCTTCTATAAGGATGGCTTTCGTAATATATAATCCTTAAAGGTTGAAATGCCATTAAACTAAGGAACATGTATTTGTCGACGAAAAGAGGAATCGTATAGTTAAAACATTTGTTAAAACATTCGGATTTACTTAAGGTCACTTAAAATAATACCATCACATCATTGCCAGTGCTCCAAGGTCCACTCTGACCTGGAATGGCATTACATGATAGGGTCTCATTTATGGCTCTACTAGACCTATAAAAAGATTTTTTGGATTCGATAAGACTTTCTACAAAAAACCTTAATCACAAAAAGGTAAATATAAATGTACAATGAAGACGATTCCCTAAACACATGATATGAAATTATCCCCGGCAGGTTGACATTCCAGAAAAAAACAATCAATTAATTGATAGAAAATTAAACTTTTACTACTAGTGCTTGTCTGATAGGTCAATCAGTTACACTATACATAACATCACAAATACCTATTTTTTTCGTCAGAATTGAAAAAGAAAATTAGAACATGTATGTAACACTATATAGGTGGCCCGCCAAGCAGACGATTCCTTTGTCTGTTTTGGCGCGAAACAAGACAAAGGGTTTTGGGACCTGAAATCTCGCCGTATCCGGAAGTGGTAAGGGGACGCGAAAGAGAGTTGGTTGGAGAAAAGAGCTGACAAGCAGTTGGCGTGGAACCACGGATAGCGGCAGTCGACTCCGGACACCCGAGCAGAGAGGCGAGCCAGCATGAGATAGGGTCCAGCGAAGAAGACCGAGTCAAGATGTCGGCATTCCAGTTGCTTTGTGGAATTTTCGCTAGTAATCCACGCTAGCGTTAGTCCATATATGCTATCGGAAATGTAGTGTTGCAGAACTCCTCCTTCTGCTCTTGGTTAACCCCAAGCTTTGTTCGTGTTTGTTCGTTTGTCCTTCTATTTTCTCCGGCCCCCTCGATCGTATTCTTGTAGTGGCAAGAAATGGGCGTTACCCCCTCGGAACCACTAGTTGATCACCGGCCGGCCGAGAAGTGGAATGGTTTGAAGAGGATGAATGTGGAGGGGGGCCGACGGGGGGTAGCGTTACATGAAGACGGCATTTGTATAATAAAATCAGAATGTATTTTCTGTAAAACCTAAAATTTTCAAAAAGAAAAAGCAACAGTGAAGAAATATTCAATTTGATTTCACAGGTTAACTATAAACTAAATTCAAATATTTATTTTGCTTATTTTCTTAATAACAAATTTCTCTACGTGTATGTATTTACGCAACCCTTACGCAACGGGAAGGATGTGACACAAGGTCAATATTTTAGGAGAAATACAACTGGTTAGAATTCAGAGTTTTTCTTCCAAACTGGTTTGCAAACCAAAGCTAAGGATCTAGTCAGTCCTACTATTTACCAATAGATGGATGAGAGCAGATGAATTGTTGCGTTTTCTGACGGCATTAGAGCGAAACTAAACGCAACATTATCAAGCTCAGTCGGCTGAGGCTGAAGAATACACCGACTGTATCTCCTCACCCAAGCAAGTGTCCTGGATATGACTCAAAACAATCTGATGATGAAGCTCCAGTAATGCTGGAGCTTGGGAAATGCGGAGTACCTCATCATTTCCATCGCTCACAGGTCCATTCTGGCCTTAATTGGAATAACATAATTGGGTCCTATCTATGGGTCAAATAGAACTTTTAGACATATAAACTATGTTCAAACAAAATATTTATAAACGCTAGGAATACTAGCGTGCCAACAAATTATTTTAAACTCATTTCAAAATGAAAATACCAACAAAATATGCATGCAAATAACTGATGTAGGTTAAATTGCGACTGTTACATAGCAACAGGTGAAACCATTAACACTGTAAAAATTATCTCAGGCTCATTTAAAGATATTATCAACAAAATGTGTTTACACGTTATCTATCTATCTATCTATCTATATATATATATATATATATATATAATGTTTTGTAAAAAAGGATTGGGCATTTAATCATATCTGATATGCCATAAAACCCAACCAAATCGTATATATTCAATATATATGTATAAAGAGGATTTGGCAGTAAATAGCCTACAATGTTTGATACGCCATAAAACCAAACCTAACCAAATCATTAATATTCAATAAATATGTATAAAGAGGATTGGGCATTTAGTAATCTAAAATGGTTGATATGCAATAAAACCAAACCAAACCAAGTAAAAAGCCTTCTCAAAGATTTGAACTCGTATCCCCCGATCCAATTTTCTCTTACGATAACTTTTAGGTTAAATACGTCTCTTCAAAATGTAAGTTGCGGAGAACATTTTCAATCATCATGAACGATGTTTCTTTAGTTGTTCTTATGCCATCGTCTTATACATACTTTAAGTATTTTACCTTGGGGGAAAAACCCTCTTTTCAGTCACATTTGTTACCTATAAGTACTAGTAAATCAGTGGTGCTACTTCAGCATCAAGGAACGTTGAAGTTAATCTTTTGTTTACGACAAGAGTGTGGGTATCAGAAACTTGCAACACAGAGACTTCAATTCTGCTTTTGCAAATTAAAACATTTTTCACTTAATCTCAGGAGTCTTCAAGCTCGTCGAGGCCTCTGAAATACTGCCTCTTGAGACAAAGACTTAATCAAGTACTAAGCAGTGACACCCGATCTTCCCCGGGAAAGAAATTAAGATTCACTTATTTATTTAGCATTCTTAAAGACATTTTTCCATTAGGAGAAAAAAAAAATAAAGCTAAACTTTTCGAAGTATTTAATCAACTTTTTTTTTATTTAGATTATATTATTTTGTTTTCTTTTTGATGTCAGATTGTTCTGTCTTGTTTTAGAATATTGTTGTTTTTGTCGTATGAGAACGTAAGTATGTGTGTGTATGTATTTATTTGTTTGTTTATTTGTTTGAGTGTTTGTGTTTGTGAGTGGATGCATGTGTGTGTGACTCGAGTATTTATCTCTCCAAAACCGTGTACACGACTTTTGAAAGAATGCAACTACATTGATAACTTAAGCAAACAATAAAATTGTCCATGAATGTCTATAAGAGTTTTCTATTAATTTTGTAGCGCTGATTTCAAAAAGGTGGTTCATTTTCATTCAAAGTGCACGAAAGCTCTTTTTTAGAGGTGGGGCGTCACTGGAAAGTCTCAAAATAACACTAAAACGATCTAAACGACACATATTGTAAGGAAATACTTTGATGACAGAAAGAATGAGGTTCTAGTGTACCCTACACGAGTTCCTGAATTAAACCCATGAGAAGTTTTTGAGCCTATATGAAGCAAAAAAAAAAAGGAACAGTCATTCTTCAAATTTGGAGGAACTAGAAGATATATTTAGGGAAATAATGGAGCAAAATACCTGTCAGTGTGTGTAGTGATTTTCTACGTAACTATCAACAACAATTAAAGACATTGGTAGACGTGTACCGCTGGAACTCACCAGTTAACTTCACAACTTTTTTATTATGAATCATTCAACAATATTTCTTCGAAATAACATTGATTGAGAACCCAACTTTCAGATTATCAACAAACTATTCGGGAATAGCAGCCAGTTTAATTTTCAAAGGTGGGGATCAGTTTGCCTCGTAACTTTTACATCAAACGATACACCGCTCGGCTACTTTGTTCCATTGCGTCGACGTGTTTAAACAAACAATTTACTTTGAAATTAGGCCCCACTATAACAGATTCTCAGAGAGTGGAAACTATGATAACGTTTAGCGACGACAATATTTTACAGTGGCTTAACGAGCCGGATGAAATTACGAACAAAACAGCCGTACAATGGTATGAGTATAATTAAATACGGAAAGGTGCCCGTGGTGTAATAGTTATCGTCGTAGGAATTGGACACGACAATACGAGTTCAAATCCTGGACGAGACTGATTGCATTTCACATAGCACTAATACCCTTGGGAAAGATATGAATCCAATTATTCTCCCTCCAGCTATGGGTAAATAGTAGGGCAGATTAGGTTCTACAGCCTTGGTGAGGCAACTAGTCTAGGAGAAGGAAAACTCTGAATTCAAACCTGTTAAACTCCACTTAAAAATTGACTGTGTGTCATATCCTGCCCGAGCGGAGGGGTTGGTAAATATGATTAAATACAGAAAGACCAAAAGATGCTTGGTAACCCTGGACAATAAATTCGACGAACGTGAAATGTTGGAATACCGTCTGCGGGGTGACCCGTTTGACATAAAAGTAACAAAAACAAAAAAAAAAGGATCTCTCCCTCTAAAAAGTAAAAAGGCAATATTTCCCTAAGAATATGTTTATAATCTGAAAAACTATGGTTCTTAATCGATGTTCCAAAGAAGATTATTTCCATGATATTATTACAAAAAAGAGGTTTTTAAAGGTATTAATTCATTAAGGTACTATTTACCAACCCCTCCGCTCGGGCAGGATATGACACAAGGTCAATTTTTAAGCGGAGTTTAACAGGTTTTAATTCAGAGTTTTCCTTCTCCTAGACTAGTTGCCTCAACAAGGCTGAAGAACCTAGTCCGCCCTACTATTTACCCATAGCTGGAGGGAGAATAAGGGGGTTCATACCTTTCCCAAGGGTATTTGCCCGAAAGTGAACATAATAGCGCGACTGGAGTACGAACTCGCGTACTACGATTCCGCAGTTCATCGCTTTAACCATTACACCACGAGGACACCCCCAAATTCATTAAGGTAATAGTCGAGATTTTTACCACATTTATCATTGGTTGGTTCGTTTTTACGACATATCAACTCTCGTAGAATTTGCAATGAATTTAAGTTTTGACTATAACAATGTTATAGATTTTATTTAAACCTATCGACGCGAAAATAATTTTTAAAATACAGTACCAGGTTTATTAAAATTCTGGAATTTGTATAAGACTTTTCTGTGACTTATTGTCAAATTTTAACGCTTTTATTCCAATGTTGCTGCCTTCGATATTTCAGAGATATAGAGACTTATTCGAATTAAAAAAGAATGTAAAAACTATTGAAATTTTGTAAATTTATTGAATAGATTTTATTGAAAGAATCATGTATGGGGATGCCTCGTCTTTTTCTCTCAGCTATGATTTTTTAGTGAGAAAGGTTTTTATCTAAAAAGATTCTCAGAAAACTCTCAAACAGCTTCAATTAAATTTGCTGGACTGCTTGCTTACGTGTAGGAATTATTCTTATAATTTTGAATTCATTATATAAAATCAACCATCAATAAATGATACGGTTTCTTGAAAAGAAACTTTGACAAAACTTTCTGTCGAAAAAGATTGAGAAAAAAAAAGATGCTGCGTTGGAAATGAATTAAAACTTTATTGTATCATTACTATGCTTTTGTTTCGATCTTTTAATTAATGTAACGATAGGATCGAAATGCTTGGCGAAATAGTTGCGTGAATAGAGAGTCGGAACAGACAGGGATCCGCAAAGATTTACATCTCATTCTTTTTAGTTTGGTTTGGCATAGTTTCTTTGTTTAATGGCATATCGATCTTAGTTCGTTATTTCATGCCAAATCCACCCTCCTAAAAGTATAGTAGTGGTACTATCTAACCCATATCTGGGAGGATAAGGGGGTTCATACATTTCCCAGGGGTATTTGTCCGAAAGTGAACGTAATATCACGACTAGAGTTCGAACTTGCTTACAAAAATTCTGCAGCCAATCGTTTTAACTATTACACCACGAGGACACCACCCCTTATTCTTTTTCTTCTACTTATCTGATTGGCTGGATTCTCTGGTCTTCTGTCAGAGACTTCATATTCGGGTGGCCTTGAGTTTAACTTTTGTTCTTGTAAATAGACACAAAGACTTTGCTTGATTTTTTTATGTCTTTATTCACCTAATTTCCCGAGTCAACCGTACGGCTGGAGATTAGTTATCTTAAGCGTCCGTTCGTTATGGCACCTGGTCTACTCAAATAAACTCTACCTGAATGACCCTGGTCTACTCAAATAAACTCTACCTAAATGACCCGTTCCAACGACTGAACCAACCAACCAGAGAACTGCTAAAAAGGTTAGCTAGGGGTCAAGTCTTGTCTATCATATTACTGGTTATTTTCTATGACTCTTCTAATGAATTACAAGTTCACTTTTGAATTCATTCATTTTTAATCCTACACTGAATTTACAAAATAAATCATCATCATCTTCATCATCAATATTTCATGCCTCTAGCACCGTTTTCTTGACTCTCTCTCACCACTCGCCTCTATCGTCCATCGTTTTCGTCAGGTCTTCTAGACGACATCCCGTGTCCGCACATAGCTGCTGTAGATAGGTTATAGCAGGTAGTCCAACATTTGCTCGTCCGTGTGAAGGTATCAAGATGAGTATGTTGATTATGAGTTCGTTCTTACTTCCTCAGCAGCGTCCCGCATGTCTTATTCGTTGAGCTTGGGTAGTTTTAGAGATGGGAGGTAGGTGACCCTATTGCTGTTTCTTCCGGGATTTCTTTATTACAGCTCAGAGCATTCAGGTGCCATTGCCGTCAAGCTTTTCCTCTATACGCTTTGTCAGCGTCCATGTGGTGTATCCATATTGTAGTAAGGACACGACTGCTGCCTGGGAAAAAATTGAATTGAGAACCTATTTATTATGAAACATTAATTATTTATTATTTTTATTTCGTGTTCCTGTTAAAAGGTTCAATGTGAGTTACCTTCTTCGGCATAAATAGCATTTTAAAAAATATATAGAGGATT
This sequence comes from Sepioteuthis lessoniana, assembly GCA_963585895.1. Classification (NCBI taxonomy): domain Eukaryota; kingdom Metazoa; phylum Mollusca; class Cephalopoda; order Myopsida; family Loliginidae; genus Sepioteuthis; species Sepioteuthis lessoniana. The sequence goes on along the minus strand of OY757926.1, from coordinate 52,607,668 downwards.
TATGTAGCAAGATATTGACACGTGCTTAGGAAAAACGACTGTTTTCTTTTGAATCAATACCTGGAAATTGTTCGAAAAAATCTTAAAATGTCCTATTGGGCAAGACTTTTACCTTTTTCTGTACGCCAGGGCCATTGCAAAGGTGGTGATCATTGATCTTTCCGGGCGTTTTCTTTTTACTTCTTTTCCGTTTTCTTTTCTATTTTATTCTTTTCCTATTTTTCAATTTTGTTTCTCTTTATTTTGTAACTGAGTTGTCGATATATATAAATATTCGTTGATGAAGAAACGTTTTCATTATGTGTCTCTTGGAAACGCAGAGTGATAGGAGCAAAAAAAATGTTAAAAGCTGGATATGACAGACATCCAGGAAATTCCTTTGGCTTCGGTACCATCATAAAGCCATGATGAAAAAAACGTGTCGAATATTTTTCGAAAGTTTTCGACGCAGATGATTGGCAAAATTTTGGGAGAAATTAAAATGCAAACAATAAATGTCCAGACACTTCATTCTTTGGCATACAAGTAAATCACATATCTTTAATACTGATATTGATTGTCTTAGAAATTGAGTCTTTGATTACACACACACACTCTCTCTCTCTCTCTCTCTCTCTCTCTCTCTCTCTCTCTGAGTTAAACCTCCGCTCAACGACCGTTATTAAAACAATGCAAATACAATGTAGACACGTAGTCTTTGTTGCTGATACAGTCATCATCATCATCCTCAAGTCATGCTTTGCCCAGTCGGTGGGGGCTGTAGAATACACCGACTGCATCTCTGCAGAGGGGTTCTTACCCCTCTAAGGAGTGACCTTGATATGACACTAAACAGTCTGATGGTAAGATTCCGGTAATGCTGAAGCTTTGGGGAATGCGGATCACCCTCCCAGGTACACTCTGGCACAGAGTGGTTGTACCTGATTGGGTCCTATGTATGGGTCAAATAGAACTAAACTACGTACTCATGCTAAACTGATTTGTTTGAAATAGAACTATTTTTGACTTTGAAACTGTTCTTACGGTGAAAGGAATTGCTCGAAATAGAATTGTTTTGACGTGTAACTGAGCATAAACAAAAGCTATACTTATACTAAACTGAATTGTTTGAATTAGAACTGTTTGACTAAATTGAATAGGTTTACATAGAAATATTTTTGACAGTTAAACTGTTTACTTGTGCTAATATGATTTTTTAAAAATATAACTTAATATAGATGAAATAGATTTGACATTAAATAACCAACAATGGTTGGTATGCCATAAAACCAAACTAAACCAAAACAAACTAAATCTCATTGTGCGTAAACCAAAATTATACTAATACTAAACTGAATAGTTTGAATTAAAGCTCTTTGACAAAACTGAATCGCTTGATATAGAACTGTTTTTGACAATTGAATTGTTTACTAATGGCCAAAGTGAATTCTTTGAAATAAAACTGTTCAGTTGTATAAAAATGGATTTGGAATTAAATAACCTACACAGGTTGATATGCTATAAAACCTCAACAAACAAACCTACAAACCAAGTTATTCTGATACCTCAACGTTTCATGACAAAGAGTCATGGTTTTCATTTGGTTGTAGTTTTTTTCCCACTCATTGAAAGACGCCATTCTTATAAACAAGTATTAGTATTTTCCTGACACAACTATTTGATCTTAGCCGTTGACCTATGAAGTTCTTCCGCCCAGCATTTCCTGAAAGCACGCCGTTAATCCACTTTTGGATTTATCCTCTTGACTGCACTGTACCGCATTCCACAGTTTCCATTGCAATACACTTATGTAGCTCGTACAATACTCTTCTGATTCAGAGTCTGTTATCAAGTGACAAGTCGGGGTAGTAAAGACTAATTTGGAGTTTCATATCATCAGTTTTATTGCCGTAGAGTTATACATCTCCCATATTATGCTTGTAGAATTTTGAGAACGTGAGATTTTCATTTGACTTTTCCTTTATCTGTAAGTTAATGGTGAATAAATATATGGAAGGTTAAAAAAGTGGAAATATTCATACATTTTTTGAAAAATAGAGTGAATTTCTACACAACAGCAAGTATAACAAGGTTCCAAAATCCACCTTGTATACGGGCAAGATGAATTTAGCTGACCCTTGTCTTTATTTAAAATCCACCTACAAGGTATATAAAGCATAGTCACGTACCGTTATGAACACAATTATTGGCACACTTTCATTATTTTTGTTTCCTATATCTTTAGAACTTATAAGAAAATCATCAAATTTATATAAACTTGTGTTATCAGCTGTTCTTTTATGAAACTTGTCAATAGACCATAAATTGCGTTTTTTTAGAAGATATTTCTACATAATTGACTGAAATCTTATGGGTTTAGTCTTGCTTTTTAAGAGATGTTTCTACAAAATTGACTGAAATCATGTGGGTGTTGTTTCCTTTTTGGAGATATTTCTACATAATCGGCCAGCTCATTGATCTTGTGGGTAGAGTTTTCGCCAGTGGTCCAGGAGACCTCGGTTCAACTCCAGGTCACTTCATACCAAAGACTTTAAAAATGGTACTTGATACCTCCTTGCTTAAAACTGAGCAATATAAGGTACGTATCAAGAGTAAAGTGGAGAAATCAAGGGAAAGGAGTAGTGCCCTCCCTACACCTTCGTGTAGTAGCTATTAAAAAGGGAGCCTACTAGTCGACCTCGAATACGGTCACCAAATGTACTTTTACTCAACATAATCGATTAGAATCTTATGGGTTTAAGTTTTCTTTTTTAAAAGATATTTCTACATAATGAACTGAAATCTTATATTTTAAGTCTTGCTTTTTTAAAAATATATTTCTACATAATAGACTGAAATCTTACAGATTTCGGCTTCCTTTTTAGGAGATATTTCTACATTATGGAAGAAAATCTTATGGGAGTTGTTTGTTTTTTAGGAGATTTTTCTTCATAATACATTGAAATTCAATTGGTATCAATAAATGAGAAAATCTCTAAATAAATATGCGTTACTGAAGCACAGCATATTAATAAGTTCTATTTCATTTGTTACTGAGTCCAATGAGATTCTGAAATGTATTAAAATGCTTCAGGTATCTTGAATACTTTACTCGAATTATGGCTTCACTGCAAGACTCTGACATCGTAGTTAGAGAATTCGAACTTCACTCGCGCTATTACTGTAAAATAATTAGGATGGTAATTAATTGTATATGTGAAATTATCGATAATTGATTATATTAAGTATATTATTTAGTTTGGTGAGGTCGTAGACTGGGTACAAATCCTTAAGTGTACGTATACATGGTCGCAAAAGTTTATATGATGCAATTCTTGAACATGTGCAAGGTGACAGGTTTGTCAGATGATTTTGTAGATCACCGGAGTGGCTTATTTTCATATCATTGCTGCGGTTGGGTGTCGTTAAAAGTAAACAAGTCATGTCGTCAACTTTGAAGATGATTGATTAAAATTAACTAAAAGTTAATGACACGTGTTCCAATATGACTTGCTGATACAATAATTAAGATGATATTATATAAGAAAATATAATTTTGGATTCTCGGTAGTGGAGATTTTAAAGCCGAAGAGGGAAGTTGGGTTACACTTTAGTTCGAATCTGTCAGGTTGGAGGTTAGGTGCTTCTTTGTTGTTGCAAGCGAGATTTGCTCATAAACCTTCAGAAGATCTTCCTTTCTTCTCGTCGTTGTTGACAGGCTGAATAAAGACTTTTTCGTAATCAGAATAACGGAGTCGCATTATTATTTTTGGATATTGTATATTCAACAATAACCATCGTTTTATATCATGTTCGCTTTCGAGCTAATATCTTTTGGAAAAGTTTGTCGATCCTGGATCCACCCTTCTAGCTACGGATTAAATAATATCGCCTCTGTTTGTATACAAGTATGCTTTTGGAAGTGAATTACCCTCAAAGAAACTAAACTAAATTCAATTACCGTTTATATGGTATATCTTTAATATCTTCTCTTCTGTGTTCAGAAGGTAATAGGTGACATGTTTCGTTTTATGGCATATCAACCATTAAAGATTATTGAATGCCAAATTTATTTGATAAAATTTAGGATAAGTATTGGCATAATGAGTAGCGTTTACCAATGGTCTGGGCGACCAGGGTTCAATCCCAGGTCGAGTCATACCAAAACTCATGAAATGGTACTTAATGCAGTCTTGCATAATACTCACCATTATAAGGTATAGATCAAGGGTAAAGTGGGACAATCCTGGGAATGGAATAGCACCCTATCCTACACATTGGTGTAGTAGCTACTGAAAAGGGAGCCTTCGGGTCATCGACTACAGTCACCAAATTCATTTTATGCAGTTTAAATATCAAAACAGTTCTATTTCAAAGAATTCAGTTTAGCATAAGTTTAGTCCTATTTGACCCATAGATAGGACTCTATCAGGTGCTATTACTCCGGGCCAGAGTAGACTTGAGAGCGATGGCAGTAAAGGAGTACCCCTCCTTCCCCAAAACTTCAGTATTACAGGAGCTTCGCTATCAGTTTGTTTAGTGTCATATCCAGGATACCCATTGGCGAAGTCTTATCCCTCTTCAAAGATGCATTCAGTGTATTCTACAGACCCAGTCGACTCGGCTATCAGTGAATTTTAGATGAAAAAACAGTCCTATTGTGAACAATTCAATTTAGTATGAGTACGGTTTTTTGCGTAAACACAGTTAAATGTAAAAACAGTTCTATTTCAAACATTTTAGTTTAGCATAAGTACACTATTTACTTCTATTTGACCCATAGATAGGACTCTATTAGGTGCTAACACTCCAGGACACATAGGACCGGGGAGCGATGGTAATGAAAAGGTACTCTACATTCCCTAAAGTTCCAGCATTACTGAAGATTCACCAATAGATTGTTTAGTGTCATATCCGGGACACTCGAAGGTGTCAAAGTTCTGAACTTGTACTTGAGTGTAGTTCCCGTGTTGAATTACGCGTCAATGTGAACACAGACTTGAGCACGTGGAAGGGAAAATTATATGCGCATCGGGGCGTTCAACGATGCGTAGGTGGTCTCGTCCATTCTCTGTGTGGTGATTGGCTGCCAGCTTAGGAGTGACTATGCTAGTGTTCATATATGCTGGCCCGCTCTTTGTCATACTTTTGTCTGTTAGCCGAGCCGCTGATCCCGTATTTGTCGTTTATTATTTTCTCCAGCGCGTTTGGGCCGTAGATTCTTCAATGGGGCGACTTTACCCCTCTGCAGAGATGCAGTCGGTGTATTCTGCAGCCCCAGCCGACTGAAGAGGTATCAAAGTATACCGATGTATTGATTGATTGATTAAATCTTAACACATTTCAACCCTTGTAGGGTTATTTCATGCCAACAGTGTAGAGAATCGCATTTGTTGTATGTTAATATTTGCATTCTTGGTGTAATTGTTTCTTAAGAGTTTACTTTTAAAGTACCTTTATGTATACGGACGAACAGTCGGTTGTAATTGGTGAATTGGAATTATATGGTTGGTTCGTTGGTGGGTTGATTTTGTGGCATGCAATCCAAATATAGGTTATTTAATGCCAAATTATCCTCAGACAATGTTGGTAAATTCATCCACCAACTCCAACCAAAAATCAAAACACTAGGCAGGAAACTTGAAAGTATCCTAATAAAATTGTAGAGATAAGACGTATCTTTATTATTTAATCAAACAGGCTTAAATGAAGGACTACTACCCAGCTGCACACACACACGCACACGCACACACACACACACACATATATATATTTAGTATTATTTGGTCCAGTTAAACCGGAGATGGGAGTAATTCCATCAGGACAAGAAAACTATTCAATATATATATATATATATATATATATATATAATTTGTAAACGAATAGTTTGTAGGGAACACTATTTTTAAACGATCCCGAGCTCATTTGATTTCACACTGACGGTTTCAAGTATTAACCTCTGAAAATAACGTAAAATAACATATTGTATCACTCGTTCAAACTTTAGTTTTTATCACTGACTCAAATATAAATCAAGTTGTAAACATTTCGGTGTCCTTTTTTATGCAAAATGATTAATTGATTTTAACGGCATGTCCACTCACCTGGAGTTATTCTATGCCTACAAGTTATGGAATCATGTTCACTAAACGTTTTTGTTCATATTTTTTGCTTAATTCTTCTTTTAGAGTTTTTGCACATCATCATTAAGTCGTACTGCTAGCACGTACTTCCCTGACTCCCTCTCTATCCGTTTCCGGTATGTTTTACAAACTACATCCAGTGTCTGCACAGAGCTCATGTAGATAAGATTTTGCTGGTCGGCCAACACTGACACGTCCATGTGTTTGGGTCGATAAAATAACGTCTTTTGTAAGTTTTTCCTTGCTTCTCCAGTCGTGTTCGTCTTACTAGGATGTTTTTGAGATAGGAGGTAAGTGGCCGTACAGTTGTTATTTTGTGGGGTATTGTTCCCAGGATTTACTCAAGATGGCTCTTAGAATTCTTGTAAGTCTCCATCTAGCTATTTGTCAATGCTTTTTATCAGCGTCCATGTGGTACATTCATACAGTTGTGTTGACATACCCTCTGCTTGGGAAAAATCACGTTTTATTTATCGGATAGATCAGATTTCCATATGATAAATAGCCTATTGGTTGCAGTTCATACCCTCGCTAGGCGAATTTTAACATCTCTTTCAGTTGATGAGACAATAAACCAAAGGTACGGAAATTTGTTTACAAATATCAGAGGACTGCCATTTAGAGTGGAAACGGCTCTTTCTCGTTTTCAAACACATGTACTCCGTTTTGTTTACGTTCAGGTATACGCTGATGCTTCCTGCTACCTGCTCCAGGTTAAGCAACATAAATTCGGCTCGAGCTTGTGTATTTGCAACAGGTGCATTGTCATCAGCATCGTCTGCGTCCGTTTTAGTTCTTGCGGTATATCGTCGGCTTCTTGCATTTTTTTTAGCGTAAATCCATTTTCTTTTATTAGATTTATCAACTTTCGAAGTGCTAATGTATAGAGTTACATCCGTACTCTTTACAGAGGACAAGGTCACGTCCAGGGTCAAGTCGTATCAGCCGTCCAGTGTTTCTTTATATCGTGCGTAAGTGTTCACCGGATTTTCTGGTCATGGTAATTCTATTCACAATATAATTCCTCTACTTCAAAAAAAAAAAATATATATATCTATTTCTATTTACTTGCACGCTTTTATATGGCTTCTTTGCTCTCAGTTATATGGTTATTAGTATTCAAATCAAAGATAAATGATTATAAGGTTAAAATGATTATTTTTATTAAATGATAGTTATTTGTTTGAATACGGACCTATGTATTCTAATCTAAGGCAACTAATTATAGAGTCTCAAGTAATAGTTTCTATTTAATAATAGTCATTTGTTAGTACACGGTTTTATGGTCCTAAATATTTTAATCTAAGACTATATGGCCTCTAATCGAAGGCAATGTAGCCCCTAATCTAATCTAATAACTATATGGTCTCAAGTAATTATTTCTTTTTAATAAGTCATTTGTTTGTACACAGTTATATGGTTGAAGATATCTCGGTCTAATGCAAATTATTGTACGTTTTCTTGTTATCATTTCTATTTAGTAATAGTCATTTATTTGCATCCATTTATATGGTTTCAAGTAACAAATAATCATTAGGAAATTATTATAGCTTCAAGTAACTTTTCCATATACAAATAATATTCAGTAATATTGTATCAAGTCCGCCAATAAAATACTGTTAATTTTAAAACATATCTATTTGTTACATAGATGGAACCATAATGAGGCACTGGAGATTTATTATTTTAAGGACGGAAAGATGAAAATAAGGAAAAATTCAACAATACCTTTTAAATTTCAACTTTATTTTGGGGCGTAATACGGCTTTTCTGTAACGAACAAATACTTTCCTGAACTAATAGAAAACGATCGCATCTCCCAAACAAAGCGTTGAAATGTTTAAGACATTTTCGATGGGTGATAAGTTCAAAGTCGGCTATGTGCAATGTGTATTTTATGAGGTATTTTAGTAGAGACGGCTACTGACAATTGTGAGTTTCTAAGTTTGTACTGTGTCTTGTAGATATGTTCTGTAAAAGCTGCTATTGGAGCTAGAGAGAGACAGCGTGCCGCAAAGCAGACACCGTCTTCCCTAACAGTAGCAAAAGCCTTTCTTTCTAGCCCAAGTGGTCACTGCTGAGTGAGAAAGAGTTTATCTTCTGCGTTAAGTCTTGTCTTTTAGACATGTACAGCTCTCACTTCCTGTCAGAGGTTTCCGGGAACTGCAATATTTTTGGTATTACTTTTGTTTTCTTTTTTCCTTTTCTTTTTTCTAACTCCCACAAATCATAACAGGTCCTACCATTCCGGGGCACAGAGGACCAGAGGGTAATGACAATATAATGGTTCATCACAGTCCCTAAATAACTAGAACTGAATCTCCATCATCAGATCCAGATTAGAGTTCTATCCATGACCCCCCCCCCACCTTGAGGGTGGAGTCTTATCTTTCTGCAAAGAAAGCCGTTTGTATATTTTAAACTAGACCAACATGGTGATTTTTACGTAAAAGAACCTCGTCTTATATTCGAGTATCTACGGTAATCAACTTCTTTCGATCACGTATTTTATCAAGGCGAGTATTTAAATCATACTCGTTCGTCTTTATATTCATTGCGGGAAACATTGAAAGGATTTCCGCTCCATTTTGTGACTATCTTTGAATTATGCTCAGTAAGATGCGCCTACATAAGGTACTATCAACGCTTGTATGTTTTACCGTTTGACGTGCTTTCAACAGTTCAGCATGATACCAAAGAGTTTTTAAAAAAGGAAAAAAAGAGACCTAAATATGTCCTAATGATCGTTAATTTCTCTGTGAATTCGAGAAAGTGACTGACAGTCTCCTCGACAGTCTCCTTGGTGACCTTTTTATCATTTTGTTTATTTATTAGGAAAATTGCCATACTGTTATTGAATAGAAGTGAAAGACCTTTAAAAATATAATTCGACGTAATCTGCATATATAGAGATTTACGTTTCTTAATATTCCCCTTTGGATTCTTTAAAAAATACATGCCTTTCTGGTACTGGCATGTTTACCATCAGCAAGACTGATCTTGGACTGATTTTCATTTACAGGCTAATATATAAAAGTAGGTAAAGTTGGTGACCGTTGTCGAGGGTGATCCGAAGGCTCCCTTATCAATAGCTACTACACCGAGGTGCAAGGGAGAGCGTTTCTCCCTTACCTGGATTGCTCCAACTTACCTTTGATCCCTACCTAATAATACTGAGTGATACACAAAAAGTCTTTGGTATGCCTCGACCTGGGATTGAACTCCGGTCTGGCAAAAACTCTACCCATCAGAAGAATGGACTGGTATATTCGCAATGCCGGATATAAACTTTGTAAATCGCAAATGTACATGGACGATTTCAAACTTTTTGCCAAAAACTATAAAGAACTGGAAGCCCTAATACAGACAGTGAGAACATACAGTCAAGGTATGGGAATGGAATTTGGCACAGAAAAATGTACCTTTATCGTAAGGAAAAACGGGTAGTAGCACATTACGGAGGGAATCGAACTACTAAATCAAGAAAAAATCAAAACACTCAGAAAAGAAACCTACAAATACTTGGGAATATTAAAAGCTGACACCATCAGCGGAGATGAAAAAAAATAAAAGTCTATTTCAGGAGAACCAGAAAGTTACTCGAGACAAAATTATATTGCAGGAACCATATAAAAGGGATAGATACCTGGGTTAAACCACTCGTAAGATACCCGGGACCATTTTTGAAGTGAACCAGAGAAGTTAAACAAATGGATCAGAGAACAAGAAACGTATAACCATGCATCGGGCATTGCATCCAAGTGATGACGTTGATAGATTTTATATGTCAAGAAAAGAGGTAGATAGAAGACTTGCCAGTATTGAAGACAGCTTTGACGCATCGATACAAAAACTCGAAGACTACTTAGAAAAGCATGCAGAAAAGCTGGTTATACCCACCAGAAACAATACTGATGACACGAGGATTAGCAGAACAGACGTAACCAGAAAACAAAATAGGAAGAAAAACAACTATATGGAAGTTTTAAGCGACTAACAAGCGAAATCTTGCACAAGAAATGTTGACGTGGCTTAGAAAGGGAAAGCTTAATAGAGAAAATGAAGTTCTTCTAATAGAAACACAAAGCAGTGCCATAAGGACCAATCAAATAAAAGCAAGAATAGATAAGACGCAATAGAACAGCAGATGTAATTTATGTGGTGATAGAAAAAACCATCAATCAAATAATAAGTGAATGTTGCAAATAAGCACAGAAAGAGTATAAGACTAGAAATGAATGAATGGGCAAGGTGATCCATTGGGAACTGTGCAAGAAATTGACATTTCACTATATGAAAAAATGGCATATGCACAACCCAAGATCCGTCCTGGAGATGGACCCACACAAACTCATCTTGGATTTTGACATCAAAACGGATCACCTAATCCCGACCAGCCGACAAGGCGTTATAATAATAAACCAAAAATAGAGAATTTGCTGTCTCAGCTGACCATCGAGTAAAATTGAATAAAAGTGAAAAGAAGGATAATTACCTGGACCTTTTTAGGTAGTTGAATAAACTGGAACATGAAAGTGACGGTTATGCCAATTGTCATTGGCGCACTCGATACAGTCACCAAATGTTTGGTAAAAGGATTAGAGAACTAGAAAATAAGGGGACAATACAAACTATGGCATCATTGACATCGGCCAGAATACTGAGAAGAGTCCTGGAGACTTGAGGAGACTTATTGTCCCTCAGACACCGGTGAAAAACCATCGGCTAACACTGATGTGAAAACTCTTTAGCATTAAAAAAGAATAATGGATCATATGATATAATATGCTGGCTTAGGGGTATTTCATCAGCCTGGCGTAAAGTTAGGCGGGTTTCGATCCCAGCTTGAAGCGGATCGAGTGTCTCGCCACACTGAAGAGTTGTGATACAAGGAAACAGTCTGTGTATGACAATATATATACTTTTATATAGTTTGGCATAGATATAAATTAACAGTGCTCAATATCATCGATAGAGCATATATCTTAGGATAGCGAAGACGAAGATTCCACAGTGCTTTGTGACTCTCAGCTTCTCGCCTTTCTGAACAGAAAGCCCACTTACTCCGTAAAACACATAGGCAAGAAAATGACAGTTACCAAGCGCTGTTGTAATTTTCCTTAAGTTATTCAAAGTACATTATATATATATATATATATATATATATATATATATATATATATATATATTGTGTGTGTGTGTGTGTGTGTATGTGTGTGTGTGTGTGTGTCCCGAAGTATTCCAGCTAGAACTTGAAATCATAAACGATAAAAACCTTTTTTTCCTTCTGTTATCGTCGCTGAAGTGAAAATAAAAAAGGTAGCAAACCGATCGATTTTGGGGAAAAAATATCCAGGGAAATACGAAATAAATTGAAAAGACGTAGTTCATAAAAAAGTACAATTTTATCAAGTATTAAAACTCGAGAAAAGACAACATATATTTCATTAAACAATTTATTTCAACAAATGAGAAAAAAATAAACATGATATACATTAACAACAAACGTCCATAAATGTTCCAGAAAAATACTATTTCCTTTTCTGGGGAAAAACAACCTCGTCTTCAATTCATACAGTATGTCATATAAACGCACACGAGGAAAAACAAAAAATTAACAAACATTAAACCCAAGAGTATTGTTTCTTTTACGTTCCGGGAGAGAAAACAATGAATATCAATTTCTTCTTTCTTCATCAAAATAACTCCCGTTTCAAGATATATTACTTACTCAGCATTTTTCCTGATCCCAGATCCTTCAAATTCTTTTCGTTTTCTTCCTTCTTAAAATCTCTTTCATCTTGGAAAGTCTATCATCAATCTTTAATGAAATTTTCCTTTCTCGGAGTCCATTAGTAAACTTGACGGTTCAAGGGGCATAACTCCTACTTTTAAAACGTTCAATATTTTTTTTTTAATTTTAAACAAATATATTTACTTTTTTTAATTATTCGTAAACGTATTTATTCTTTTACCCCTTTCAAGAAGTTATGACATTATATATATATTTTTTTCTTTGGTTTGATTTTATGACATATCAACAATTATTGTTGGTTATTTAATGTCAAATCCGGTTAATATATTTCTTTTAGATATATAAGTAAACATAGGTCTACAATGTTAAATACTTCCACGTATTGTTATGTATCACTTATAATTCATTGCCTAGTCGGCTGAGACGGTAGAATACACCGACTGCACCCTTGCAGAAGGTAAGACCCCCCCAAGTGTCCTAATATGACACTCTACAAGCTGATGGTGAGGTTCCAGTGATACTGTAGCTTTGGGAAATCCAGAGTACCCCTTCATTGCCATCCCTCCCAGGTTCGTTCTGGCTTGGAGTGATAACACCAGATAGGGTCCTCTCTATGGGTCAAGTAGAACTAAACCGTGATTTCGAAAGCTTACTGTTTTGGCATTTAAACTGAGTATTTATGCTAAACTGAATTGTTTAAAATAGAACAGTTTTGAAATTTAAATTGCGTACTTATACTTGATGAATTGCTGGAAGTAGACCGGTTTTGTCGTCTAAACTGTCATCTAAACATTTTTATACATATAAACAGTTCTATTTCGTACAATACAGTTTAGTCTGAGTACACAGTTTAAATCTTGCCCAGTCGGTTGGGACTGAAGAATACACTGACTGCACCTCTGCAAAGAGGTAAGACCCCCGCCCCCACCAATTACTGTCCTATTTATGACACTAAACAGACTGATGGTGAGGTCCCAGTAATGCTGGTGCTTTGGGGAATACGGAGAACCCCTTCATTGCCATTACTCCCAGGTACACTCTGGCCCGGCGTGGTAGCACATGACAGGACCCTTTCTATGAGTTAAATAGATTTAACGTCATACTTATGCTAAACTGAACTGTTTGATTAAACTGAATTGCTTGAAATAGAAATGTTTTTGACAATTTATCCGTACTTACATTTAAACTGCATGTTTATGCAAAACTGAATTTCAAATAAACTGTTTTTTAACATTGACACTGTATTTACACTAAAAAGAATTGTTTAACATAGAACTGTTTTGATATTTAACTCTGTGTAAAGAAAATCTGTGATCGTACTAAGCTGAATTGGAACTGCTTGATGTAACTGATAGCACGAAATAGAAATTTTTTCGCAGTTAAACTATATTTACATTTAAATTGCATGCTTATGCTAAACTGAATTATTTGAAATTGAACAGTTTTTACATTGAAAATGTACTTACACTAAACTGAATTGTTTGAAATAGAACTGATTATTTACATAAAAAATGGATTTGTCCTCAAATAACCTACAAAGGTTGATTTGCCATAAAACCAAACCAAACCAAACCAAACCAAACAGTTTAAATCTAAAAAATAATTCTATTTCAAACAATTCAATTTAGCATAAGTATGCCGTTTGAGTGTCAAAAGATTTCTATTTCAGTTAAATCAGTTTAGTATTAGTATATTATTTAGCTCTATTTAGCCCATAGATAGGTGCTATCATCCCAGGCCAGAGTGAACCTGGGAGTGATGACAATGAAGGGGTACTCCACATTCCAAAAAGTTCAAGGATTACTGGAGCCTCACTATCAAATTGTTTAGTGTAATACCCAGTACACTCGTTGGTGGAGAATCTTACCCCACGGGAGAGAAGTAGTCTGTGTATTCTACAACCCAAGTGGACTGGGCAAGTACTTGTGAGTGTCTCTGCGTCGTCTGTATATGTGAAAATATATGTGTTTAAGAGTATAAATGCGCAATGATATATATATATATATATATATATATATATATATATATATATATATATATATATATGTGTGTGTGTGTGTGTGTGTATGTGTGTGTGTCTGCCAACACATACGCATATGTAATACTTTCTGTAATAAATGCAAAGATTTACATCTACCTTCCACAAACTTTACTCTAAATACAAGGATTGGACAAAATAATGGAAACACCTAGAATCTTAGCATTATAATTTTGAAATTCCTATAAACAATCAAACGTTTGTTAGTTTTATATTTTTTGATTTATTAATTTTTCTCGTCTTGATTTACTAAAATTGTTGTTTTTTGTTGTTTTTTTCTTTTTTTAGATATCCTCAGAAGAAATTAATCAAAATTCATTAAAATAGCAGATCTATCAGTCTTTAAAAGAGGTCAAATTGTTGGTGCTCATATGGCAGGCAGTTGTGGGACGAAAACCTCTGAATTATTTGGCATAGCAAGGAATACTGTCTCGAAAATAATAACAGCATTTGAGAAAGAAGAAAAAACCTCCTCACTGAAACAAAACTCTGAAAGAAAATGAAAGCTCTCGGATTGGGACCATTGAACTCTTAGGCAAATTGTCAGGAAGGATCACCAGACTACAGCTCCAAAAATTACAGCAGAGCTTAATGATCATCTCGAAACCCAGTTGCCTCAAAAACTGTAAGAAGGGAGCTGCATAAAGCCGGATTTCAGGGGAGGGCTGCAATTAGAAAACCACATTAAAATAAATTTGTTTGACATTTCCAGGTGTTTCCATTTTTTTTGTCTAAACCTGTATCGGACCCTATCAGGTGCTACCAATCCGGGACAGCGTCCACATGGGAGTGATTTACTCTGCTATCCCCAAAGCTCCAATGTTACTGGAGCTTCACCATCAGATTGTTTTATACTATATCGAGGACATTAGTTGGGGGAGCCTTAACCCTCTGCAGAGACGCAGTCGGTATATACTGCACCCCAAGCCGACTGGATAAATGAATTGTTCATTCAGGGGTATTTATTTTAATTCTATGTTGAGATGATCACCTCATTCGAAATTCAAGACACTCTTCTACCTAGTTTTATTTAAAACAATAAACAAAAGGAATTTGTGTGGAAAAATCATGATTCTTTATTCCTTCAACATGAGATATATATTGTAATCAATACAGGTGAATATATATATATATATATATATATATATATATATATATATATATATATATATATATATATATAATTAAACAATATAGACATTCTTTGTCAACACATTTTTTGTATTTATTCTTTTGAGTCACTGCATCAATTTTATTGTGTCTGGCGTGAATCATTTTATAAACCTCCCGTAATTTATTGGTTCCCTAATACTTTCCGTCCGAACTTGGGCCATCATCAGGAGTGTGTATATTGCAAAAGTTTTGTGACTTTTGCATGTACATTACTACTTTGTAAGTGTTGAGTATTTATTATTTTTACTGGTGTGTCGCCGTAGCGTTTATTTTTAAACAGGTTCGTTTTGTGGCAACAATAGCTTAAGACATTTAAATACATTAGGACTGGATTCGAAATTGGTTCTTTTGAGTTTAGGTTGTTTCTTTTTGCTTTTGAGTGTTTCGAGAATCTATAATTTTGGTTTGTTATTTTGTTGTTCTAATATGATTGTTTTCAGTAAGAATTTTCCGAAACTCGGTTTTTAGGCAGGAATTATATAGATTTTGTGCAATTGAACTGGTATCAGAGTGATACATAGTGAGTTGTCTCTATGGGGTAGTTGAGCTTAAACCAACGTATATAGTGTTATTTTCAGAGATACTATCAACTAAAGTACATCTAAATTGATATATAACGTTTCTTTTCGGCAAAACCCCAACCGAGAGGGGGAGGGAATTATTGTTAATGATTTAGAGGTTTTTAATTTATTAAAGTATATGATAATTTTTTTTTATTAAGATCAGTGGGGAGTGTATTTCTTTTTATCAACATTTTTAAGATATTTTCTTCTAATTCATAATTGTGATACATTTGGTTACGTTAAAAAAATGTTTGATGAATATTTATTTCATTTTATAATATTGAATTAATTTAGTGGGTTATTGCAATGCGAAATAATTATTTGAGACTAATTGATTTCAAAGTAAAACTTCATTGTTAGAGATTTTTTTTATAAATGAATACGACGCTGGAGTTTCAATTTTTATCTAAAGCTCCAACATCGTTTTCATTTATTAAAAAAAGTCTCTAAAAATGAAGTTTTACTTTGAAATTAATTAAACTCAAATAATTATTATTTCGCGTTACAATAGCCCACTAAATTAATTCAATACTGTAAAATAAAATATTTTGTGAAATGCTGCGAGCAAATTACAAAATACGTTTATTTATTGGTTGCAGTATTGCTGTATTTATTTTGGTTGCTGGACATTAGCCCAGCGGTTAGAGTGTTCTCCAATGGCCCGGGAGACCTAGGTTCAATCCCAGGTCGAGTCATACCAAAGACTTTAAAAATGGAACTTGATACCATCTTGCTTAACACTCAGCATTATAAGGTACGGTTCAAGGGTAAAGTGGAGCAATCCAGGGAATGGAGTAGCACCCTCCCCTACACCTTGGTGTAGTAGCTATCGAAAAGGGAACCTTCGGGTCACCCTCGACTATGGTCGCTAACTTTACTTTATATATATATATATATATATATATATATATATATATATATATATATATATATATATAAAGCAAATCAAGGAAACTAATCCGATAGTAGGAAGAAAATAGAAAAACAAAGTATTTCAAATGTGATGAATTTATTGTTGATGCTAAAGTCAACGTTAAAACGTTTCGGTTTTGTTAAACCTTCACCAGGACTTTAAGATGGAGAAAAATTGTCGCTAGAAAAACAATGGATGTTTTATTAAAATAACGGGGGAAGAGAAAATATATAGAGAGAAATAAAGACTCATTATCGTTCAGCCAGCGTTCTTTTTTTTTCTTTTAACTATTACATGATTGGCACAAGCCATGATGTTTAAGATGAGTCGAATGATGCTTTTATCATCTTTCACTCCATTGTATCTCTTAGAAATTCGATACATTTTAAACAACATTGCCTTTGCTAATAACGTGATAGTTTTTTTTTTAACCATGGAACACTGTTAATTTTTTTAATTGTAAATTTTTAAATCTTCCTGTCATTTTTCTTGTGTCGGGATCCAGGTGGTAAAGAAATTGTTCCATATCATCTGTCGAAGCGCTTTCGACCATAATTTTGGTCGTCATTAGGGGTCGTGTAGTTTGAATTGACAGTTTAGTTTGAGTTTTATTGTTTGTTTGTTTTTTATATGTAGTCTTTTTATTTTAAAGTGGTCAGTTCGATCGTTTTCAGCGTTTTGTTTTAAAACGTTCAGTTGGAAAGGTTTTATTTAGTAAATATTCTCTTGGATGAGTTCTCTAATTAGGGTTTGTGATTTTGGTTAATAACTCTACAAATGATAAAAGCAATGAAACTCAAACGAAACTATCAACTCATACTACACAATCCTTGATGGTAAAATAAATATATATATATGAATGTTGTGGATGATGGCTGCTAGTTCCCTTTTGCAATGCAACTTGAAAAGACGGAATAACCCACCTGTTACAATGTCTTTCTTGTTTTTGTCCAAAAATTTAATCTTCAAATTTCGACCTCTACACGAATAAAATAGGCATATAAAATGGAAATAGAAATCTCATCCCTTTTGGTTGTACTGTCAATGACCTGTAACTGAAAAATGTAAAGAGATGACATGTTTGGTGAAATAAAAAGAAAAACAATAGTGGCAAAAGATAAACTAGTTAAAAATGAATAATCTAAATTTTCAATTAAAAAAAGCCAAACCACTGATTTTCAAGTCAATTTTATCCTCACACTTTTAACAGTATAATCAAATTCACGCCTATTTTTTTAAATCATGAATTTAAGCTGGAGATTTTAATCAGTTCCATGTTTCGAATGCAAATTAAGTTCAGATTACGGGCGTTACTTTTAAATATGAACTTGATGTTGCAAATTTCTTCTTCTTCTTCTTCTTCTTCTTCTTCTTCTTCTAATCAATATACACACTTTTATTTGCAAGGATAGTTTAGATATCCAGATCGCAAATATTTTTATCAATGAAAATCTTTGAACTATAGAATTACACCGAATCCGTTATTCAAAATACTATTCTTTGGGCAAATGTGTTATAACGTGGGCGATTTTCACGGTGCAGTAAAAATTTCGTCTGTACATTTGTTGGGTAGGAGAATGCACTCTGCTTCTTACCACTCTCCTCTCTAACAGGAGGTAGCTGAACGACTCATACACCCTCTCCTCTCCTCTCCTCGCTCTCTTTCACTTACCGGCTCATTGGCCTCGTGTTCGCCAATGGTCCTGGAGACCCGGGTTCAATCCCCGGTCACGTCATACGAAAGACTTGAAAAATGGTACTTGATACCTCCTTGCTTAACACTCAGCAATATAAGGTACGTATCAAGGGTAAAGTGGAGAAATCCATGAAAAGGAGTAGCGCCCTCCCCTACACCTTGGTGTAGTAGCTATCGAAAAGGGAGCCTTCGGGTTACCTTTGACTAAGATCGCCAACTTTACAACTTTGCTGTATATATATATATATATATTAGCTAAATTTAGATTAGGCTGGAAGCTTGAGATAAAAGTGGAGTATCTGGAGAGAGTTAAAAACATTAAACTAGTAAATTGATCCCGTTATATATATATATATATATGATTGCTATATTTATGAATAAAGATCGTCCAATATGTGTGATAAAGTGTACATAGATTTAAGTTTGAATATGGTTGGCCAAGAGTCAATAATTTTTTTTTTAAATTGAATAAGAATAAGATATAACTAATAAGAAAAAGACTAGACAGACCAGGTAGGCTAGGTGATCCACTTGGAATTGTGGAAGAAATCGAAATGCCATATGCACAACCCAGAATATGTCCTGGAGAATGAGACACACACAATTCTCTGTGATTTTGTGATACAAACGGATCACCAAATCTCGGCCAAACGATTAGACTTTGTGATCCTATTTACCCAACACCTCCGCTCGGGCAGGATATGACACAAGGTCAATTTGTAAGCGGAGTTTAACAGGTTTGAATTCAGAATTTTCCTTCTCCTAGACTAGTTGCCTAACTAGTCTGTCCTACTATTTACCCATAGCTGGAGGGAGAATAATTGGATTCATACCTTTCCCAAGGGTATTAGTGCTATGTGAAATGCAATCAGTCTCGTCCAGGATTTGAACTCGTTTCACCGTGTCCATTTCCTACGACGATAACCATTACACCATTACCATTAGACTTTTTGATAGTCAACAACAACAACAACAACAAAAGATAACGTGTTAATTGTAAACGTAACTGTCTCGTCACCAAAGGACTGGTACAGGAATTGGGGGACTTGAATATAAGAGGACGAAAAGAGACCGTCCAAACTATGGCATTGTCAGAATATTGAGAAGAGTCCTGGAGATTTGGAGGAGACTTGCTGTCACTCCAGTGAGAAACCATCGGCTAACGCTGATTTGAAAAAACTCTCAAAGCAGGAAAATAATAATAATAATAATAATAATAATAATAATAATAATAATAATAATAGTCACATTATAAGCGAATATAGCAAAGTAGTGCAAAAAAAATAGAAGACCAGACTCAACTCTGGTGGGGAAAGTGATCTACTCATTATTGAGAAGAGATATAAATTTGACCAAACAACGAAATGGTAAAATGGATAAACCAGAAGTTTTTCGGGAAAATGATGCATGCAAAATTCTCAGGGAATTTAAGATACAAACAGATTCCCTAATCACGACTAGAAGAACAGACCAAGTAATAATTAAACAACAACAAAAAAAAAAAAAAAGAGAACGAGCTGAATAGTTGACTTTGCAGTCTCAGCGGACCTCAAAAGGAAAATCAAAGAAAACGCAAACAGAAAGAAGTACTCGAACCTTGTCAGAAAACTAAAAAAAAAATCCACTTTGGCTTGGAGCACAGCCTTAGAATCCACGATTTTAAACCCATCATCATCATCATCATCATGTCGTGCTGGTAGCACGGATGTCCCTGACCCTCTCTCGCCACTTTTCCTTATCGTTCATCACCTCAGGCAGGTCTTCTGGACAACATCCCGTATCCTCACATAGTTGCTGAATGTATGTTCGTGCTGGTCGTCCTGCTTTTGCACGGCCATGTGTAGGGGTCCATAAGAGTACATCTCTTATGAGTTCGTCCCTGCTTCTCCAGCAGTGTCTTGCATGTCTGGTTCGTCTAACTTGAATAGTTTTCGTGATGGGAGGCAGGTGGCCGTACAGTTGGTGTCTTGTGGGGTGTTGCCGCCAGGACTTGTTTAAGATTGCACGCAGGATTCTTTTGTAATTGCCGTCTAGCTTCTTCTCCAGCCGTTTTGTTAGAGTCCATGTAGTGCACCCGAGGGAAATTTCTTGAACCATCTGATTACTGTTTGCGATCAAGTGCGTCCTCTTTTCGCACAACAAATGCTACAGTTTGTTTCTACAGATTTCGAACTTGTGAACTACTAATTCCCCGATTTGACAATTGCACAGTTATCTCCGCAGTTTTTTTTATATCGCAGAACGTGTCAGCGCACCAACTATCTCGATACTACTATCTACAGAGGGCACTTCCCACAGTTTGATGTGATTCGGTCATGTGATGCAAATTAGTAAGAACCAAAATATTGCGAACCTTTTCCCTCACCCTATTATTTCTTCGAATATTCTTTTCGATGACGCATTAAAATTCTGCAGTATCTTAAAATTCTTTCTTCACTTCTTCATTTCGTAAAATCGGCGTTCTTGGCCTTAAGATAAAACGCGCACGTGCTGTTTATAGTTATATTCGCTGGCATTTCTCGATTACTTCTTACTCAGCTCATTTGTTTAATAGCTTAAATATTTATCGCTCCAGTTTCAGGGGGTTTTATGGCTAATAAACTTAACCTTTGGCAAATTATTAAAAAAAGAAAAAGACACGTGCTCGCCTCCTAACGAACTGACAGTCAGACGTTGAAATGGATTTTTTTAAAGAATAGACAAATCACCTGGACACAGAGGACTAATTGTGGATAATGACTCTAAAAAAGTCAAATTTTTTACACACACATGCGTATATGAACACACACACAGACACGT
>OY757926.1:52419109-52581609 GCA_963585895.1 Sepioteuthis lessoniana | reverse complement strand
TGTAAACACATTTTGTTTATACACACAGTAAAACGACCAAACAATTCTACTTCAACACCTTAATTTAGCATAACTCGAACAAGTTAAATAGTTCCTTGTATTGCTATGTATCATAAACAATTCAATCAAACATCAGTCATGTATTTACACATGGTAAATGATCAAACAGTTCTATTTCTAAATATTCAGTTTAGCATAAGTCATTTATTTTTACTCGGTTTAAATGTCAAATAGTTCTGTTTGACCCATATAAAAGACCCTTTCAGGTGCTAACATTCTAGACCTGAGTCGACCTGCGAGCAATGAAAATGAAGAGATACTCTTGTTGTATAATTTGGTGATATCAATAACAACGGTACTACAAATTCATATTCAAATACACAATACAGGCGAAAACAGACGGACTCCGTTTTTTCGGTACGAACGCATTTATTAACTTCTGACTTCGGTTCTCCGAAACGAGGTGAGAGACACAATTCTTAAAAGTCTTTCGTATCATACTATTCTAACACCACCCCCAAACTTCGGCACATCTCGTGATGTTTTAGATCTCAATTCATCTTCGCTGGTCGGGACCTGCAAAACTTAACTGCCGCCGCAACGGTAGAAAACTCAACTCTATGGCAGAGAATTCCATTCTCTGTCCCAATGGCAGAAACTCAATTGTCTGCCTGTATGGTCCAATCCCAAATCCTCAGCTGAATGGCCTGACCCCACCTTCTCAACACCATGGTCAGAAATCAACTGAATCTTTTTTAAAATCCTAAAAATTCTCAGGACCATCTCTTCCGGGCATGACATCATCCACACTCCAGCCCCATTTTCTGTCTGGGATTTATTATGACGATAGTGATTGTCATATCCTTGTGCACGAGCGTAAACTGCTCCAATTGACTACACACCTGAACTCTTAACCCGAATAGTTCAAAGTCCAACCAAACTCAACGATAAAATATAATTAATGAAAAATGATTAAAATAAAAAAAAATACATTCCTTAATTATGTAAGACTCCGCATTCCAAAAAGCCCCAGTACTACTGGTTGGAATTGTCCGCGAATGTGTTTACGCGTATGTTTGTGTGCATGTGTGCGTCAATATGCCTGTATGCATGTGAGAGTATGTGTGCATATTTGCGTCTATAAGTGTATATGCATTTACGCGTAAGTACGCATGCGTTTATGTATATGGATACGTGGTACTGCATGTATGAATATATGGTTGTGTGAGTATATATATATATATATATATTTACTAATCTAATATCTACCAGCATTCACGGTACCAGAAAAAAACGAAAAAAAACCGCCAGGAACAAGAGATAAAAGTATCTCGAATCACCGCCCGGTGAAACTGGAAGTATATAGTGATTCGAATAATAAGAGAAACAAAAATATATACTTTGGGTCGACGCAAGGGGACTTTAAAACTAGGTACTATAACCATAAAACAAGTTTCTCGCACGAGAAGTATAGGCATAGTACTACGTTATCTAGTTATGTGTGGGAGCTCAAGGATAACAAAGGGATAGATCCTATAATGAAATGGGAAGTAATAAAGAAGTGCCGTAAATATAGGGCTGGGGATAGAAGTTGTCGACTTTGCATGGAGGAAAAACTAGCAATAGCATCTTGTAAAAGTAAGGATATGTTAAACCAAAGATTGGAGGGGTTAAATAGTTGTAGACACAAAAGGGCGTGGTTGCTCTATAATTAGGGATAGGTTTCAGAGATTTTTTTTTAATAAAAGTAATGTTTTTTATTTATTTACTTATTTATTTATTTTATATTATTATTATTATTATTATTATTATTTTGTTATGCAAATTCTAAGCTAGGTGGGTTTTTTATGAATATAAGACGGCGCTTTCTCCTTTAGCATTAGTCGGAGTTAGGCTTCCTGATGATCCGATAAGGTGAAACTTTAGTAGAAGATTTCCGACTCGCGATTTAAGTTAATTATATATATATATATATATAGGAACTTATGTTTGTGTGGATGTGCGCTTTTTTGTGTGTATGTGAGTGTGCACGAGTATGTGCGTATACATAAGTGGAAATGTGTGTACGTGAATGTATGCATGTGTGAGTACATGTGCGTGTATGTATATAGGTATATATGTGTGTTTCTATGCTTGTATGTGTGTGTCTATGTGTGTGTAGGTGTGATTGCATGTGTAGAAGTGTGTATGGTTGTGCGTATATCTATGTGTGTATCGACACGTATTTGCATATGTATACGTATTTGTGCGTGTATATGAGTGTACATCTGCATGTATATGTGGGAGTGTATGTTCATGTGTATGTATGCATATGTATTTATGTGGATGTATGTATGTATGTATGTATTTGTGTATGTGTGTGTGTGTGTGTGCGTGTGTAGCTTCATTTTCGGTAAAATAGGAAATTAATTCACACCACCCTTTTCACTTCACAAGTAGTTTTCTTTACCGCCAAAACTCTTTTATACTATAAACTCTAACACTACAAATTGAATCTTGGATATTTTTCTTTTTGATCTTTTCTCACCTTCTCTCGCTGGTCACATCGTTTCTATGCCAACGTCGGTCTCTTATCGAGTCCACTAGCATTAATTTAAATTTTCATTCATAAACAAATATTCAAATAGATGACTGTACGCGTCTAACTAATATTTCTCGGGCCAAAGTTAATTTTAAGCGCCATCTTGGTCAATTCACTCTATATCGAGGTCACATAAACACTATCGACCCCAATGTCCCTACAGCCGAAACAACGCACACAGGTGCCAGAATTCCTCCTCACCAACATCTTCCAAAAGTTTTGGCATGTGAGCTATTTGGTAAATTAGAGAAAAAAGGTCATTGCAAGTGACGTGTTTACCGCATTTATGGAATAATGCTCGATAAATCGGAACCTTTGTACGAATGAACCCATTAAGTTCCTTAAAGTTTAAATTTGATTAATGAAGTTTACTTATAGCGATTGTTTACAGTGTTTCCTATCATCATAATAATCTCAAAGGCGAATAGGAAGCCCGTTGCGTAGTGGTTAACGTGCTGGACCGCAATATCACAGAAAGCAAGTTCGAACTACAGTCCAACTATTACGTTCATTTTCTGACTAATAACATTGGAAAAGATACAAACCTCTTTATCCCTCCAACAAGGGGATGAAGAAAACAGTTCTATGTCAAACAATTCAGTTTAGCCAAAGTACACAGTTTAATTGTCAAAACCGTTTCTATTTCTAGCTATTCAGTTTAGTCAAACAGTTATCATTCACACAATTTAGTTTAGTATAAGTATAGTTTTTGTTTACTCACCGTTAAATGTCAAAACAGTTATATTTCAAACAATTCAGTTTAGCGTAAGTACAGTTTCAATTTCAAAAACAATCCTATTTCAAGCAATTCAGTTTAGCATGAGTACGCAGTTTAGTTGTAGTTGACCAATAGATAGGCCCCTATCAGGTGCTACCACCCCAGGCCAGAGTGGACATGGAAGTAATGGCAATGAAAGGGTTCCCCACATCACTGGAACCTCACCATCAGATTATTCAGCATTTTATTCAGGAGACTCGTTGGAGGGAGGTCCTACCCCTCTGCAGAGGTACAGTCGGTGTATTCTACAGTCCCATCAGACTTGGCAAGATGAATCCTCTATATAGCATCCAGTGTCCCGACGGAGATGATATATGTAAGTTTTTGTTGGTTGGTGAATAGGTAGTAAGTGCATATATAGGAGTCCATTGGAGAACGTCACTTTTGTGTTCATCCTTCCTTCTCAAGCAGTGCCCTGCAGTTCTTTCTCGTCTAACTTAGATCGTTTGTAACATGGGAGGTAAATGGCCGTACAACTACTGTTGTACAGGATGCTGTGGGGTGTTTTGAACACATCCTGAAAGAAGCACTAGATGAAATATCACATATAACTTATATTTGCAGTTCACATCAAACATTTTCCCTAGGCATTTCGTTAGACTCCAAGTGGTGTAACTTTACATTAGTACTTACACGGCTAGAGATAACTTCTAAATTAGAATTGTATAGACACACAATCAGCGGCTCTTGGTAATTATCAGTTTGTTGCCTATCATCAATCCAAGAGCTTTCTTGAATTGGACATTTATTAGTCTAGCATCCTACCATGCCCAAGTGTGGTAAAAGGCCTTTTTAATGTGTGAGCCGGATGTAGAAGACTAGAACACTATCATCGATTTTTGAGCGCTCGTTAGTAATGAATTAGTAAAATTAAAGTCGGTGACCTTAATCGACGGTGACCCAAAGGCTCCCTTTTCAATAGCTACCACAACAAGGTATACAGGAAGATGCTACTCCATTCGCTGGATTGCTAGACTTTACCCTTGATCCTTACCTTATAATGCTTAGTGCTAAGTTAGGCGGCATCAAATATCATTTTTTGAGTTTTTGTTATGACACGTCCTGGGATTGTAGCCCGGTCTCCCGGACCATTGTCGAACACTCTACTCATCAGGCCAATAACAACCCATAAAACATGGCCGCTCGTATTCTAAGAGTAAATATTTTTAAAGATCAATGCAAAAACTAAGTTTGGTTAATGACATTTTAACCTTCTTGGGTTATTTAATGCCAAGGGATCCTTGTAAAAGAACTGTAATGGTACTATTTAACCGATATCTTTGAGATAAGGGGGTTCATACCTTTCACAAAAGTGAATGTGATAACGCAACAGGGGTTCGAATTCGTTTCCTACGATGTTGCAGTTCAACACGTTAAGCACTAGACCATGTTGACAACTCCCCGTAAAATTCTTAGAATCTTAGTAAATAACAATTACCTACTAAAGTCTCTCTTTGTTTGTTCACATGTTGTACCCATATATATATATATGTGTGAGTGTGAGTGTGTGTGTGTGTGTGTGTGCTATTTCAGAAATTAAAAAAAAACTTTTCCTTTTTACGTATCAATCTATCTGCAAAGGTATGTCCTCATGCAAACCTCTCTCTTTTTCTCTCTCTATTTATTTATATCTTTTTCTCCCTTTCGTTCGTCTTCTCAACGTATGTACATGTGTGACAGATATAAACGCGTTAACACGCTAATGTTGGTTCACTTCTACGAAATGTTCGTGTCCCGTATCGGAATTTTTAATGTCGCTATAGGACAGTCGTTAGCATGAAAATATGAAATGTCACTTGCGCCATAAAAAGACACTGAAAAACAGTTGGTCTTCTATTGATTCCTATGCAAATCATATCGTGTGATTGCATATATTGCTCTTTGTGGCATTCGTAGGCAATAAAGACCGACTTCACTATTGTGCTAAAATAGTCGGCTTGCACGACCTGATTTCGCCCCAAGAAATAAAAATACACTTACAGAGATCAGCCAAAATGTATTCATACTGATCGCATCTAATATATATATATATATATATATGTGTGTGTGTGTGTGTGTGTGTGTGTGTGTGTCACAATGAAGATATATGTATTCACACACCCCTCTAAACGAGTAGGATGTAAGCAAAGTTTAACACGTTTGAATTCAGTTTCCCTCACCCTGGAGAATATATATATATATATATATATATATATATATATATATATATATATATATATATATGTGTGTGTGTGTGTGTGTATAATCTCTATTGTTACCCACAGAGAGACTGTTTCGTTGTATAACAACTTTTCAGTGTGGCTAGACATGCTGTAAGCTTCAAGTTGGGATCGAAAGACAGCTAACTTTACGTTAGGCCGATAACATACCACTCAGCCATTTTGGTGACCTAACCTTAGCTCGAGATTTTAACGCATTTTGTATTACTTTTCGTTTTTTTTACATTTTACGCTATCGGATACCAGAGTGCTCAATTCGTTAGAAGAGGTTTGCATTATGCGAGTGGCAGTCGTTAATTCTTTCGCTAGATTGTTCAATCCCCAGGAGGGGAGCGTATGTATTGTTATCCACAGAAGACTGTTTCGTTGTATCAAAACTCTTCAGTGTGGCTTGACACACTGGATGCTTCAAGCTGGGATCGAAACCCACATAATTTTACGTTACTGAGTCAGAAAAAAATCTACCTGTGTTTCACCAAGCAGGATTATTAGGACAAATCTGACGACAGAAGTATTGAACCAAAACTACAATTTATTGATTAAAAGACCGCTAGAAAGAATAATATCAACATTTAAAACATTTTCCTGGATATCAGTTTGTGTAATTTTTTTTTCTGACAATTGTATCATCTGGATTTTCTTCACGCCATGAGAATTATAGAATAGTTGTAAAAACTTATAGCATATATATATATACATATATATATATATGCTTATGCATAATGACTTCTATCCAAATGTTGGCATGAAAATGAACTACCACAACACCCTGTCAAATAATAAAATACTCAAAATAAAGATAAGAATATAAAATAGAATAACAAAGGAATAAATGAATAAAAAAATTTAAAATCAAAACTAAAATTTAAAAAGGCAAATGAGACAGTTTGAATTAATCATTGCAATCTTTCATTGGTTGTTTTATTTTTCTTTTGCTGTTCTATAGACGCTAACGTTACGGATGAGTAGATTTAGTTTCCTGACTCAGCTACTTGATCCAGGCTGTTGACCTGTAAGGTTCTTCCATCGAGCATCTGGTTAAGGTCAGCGGTGACCCAACTTTGGATTCATCCGCCATACTTCACATCCACCATGCTACTTAGCATGGTGTGCAGTGATATAAGGTAAATAGAAACTATACAAGAATTATACGAGGTATCTTGAAGAAATACTGGGAGCACCCCCCCACAAAACAACCACTGTACGGCCACTTACGTCCTATCACAAAAAACGTCTCTGTAAGACGAACAAGATATGTGGTACAGTGTGCGTTGGTCGGTTTTTTGGATTTGTTATATAAACCTTTGTAGGTTATTTAATGTAAAATCTATTTTTATACAAATAACTATTTCAAACAATTCAATTTAGCATAAGTAAGCATTTTAATAGTCAAAAACATTTCTATTTAAAGCTAGTCAATTTAGTCAAGCATTTCTAATCTGAAATATTCAATTTAGTATGGGTATAGTTTTTGTACGCACATAGTTAAATGTCAAAAGAGTTCTATTTCAAACAATTCAGTTTAGCGTAAGAACAGTTTTACTGATAAAACATTTCTCTTTCAAACAATTCAGTTTGTCATATGCAGTTTAGTTGTATTTGACCCATAGACAGGGCCTATCAGGTGCTACCACTCCGGTCAAGAGTGGACCTAGGAGCAATGGCAATGAAGGGGCACTCCGCATTCCTCAAAGCTCCAGCATCAGGGGAACCTCACTATCAGATTCTTTAGCATTATATCCAGGACGCTCGTTTGGGGGTTTTAACCCCTCTACAGAGAAACAGTTACTGTACTCTCCTGCCTCAGCCGACTGGGCAAGGGCGCGGCTTTAGAAGCAAGGAAAAACTGATGAGGGACTTTCTTCAATGGACCTCTACACATAGACGTGCTAGTGTTGGCCGAATAACAAGAACTTATTTATATCAGCACTGAGTGGATACAGGATGCAGTTGGGAGGACCCACCGAGAACGATTGATAAAAGGAACGGAATGGGGAAGAGAGAGAGAGAGAGAGAGAGAGAGAGAGAGAGAGCGTGTGTGTCAGGGAAATCCATTTGTTATATGTTTGGGTTTTATCGGATATCAACAATTTTAGGTTATTCAATGCCAAATCATGTATATACATATATACTTATAGATTAAATATCTATGATTTGTAAACACATTTTGGAGATAACATTTTTAAAGGAGCCAGAGTTAATTTTTGTATTTGCTCAAAATTAAACGGTTTCAAGTTTTTCTATCTAGCTCAAGTACTTCTATTTATTATAAATCAGTTATTTGCGCACAGTTAAATGGTTTCAATTATTGCTATTTATCTGTCACAAATTGAACCTCAGACATTTGTTTGAACACCTAGTTTATATGAAATTACATTTTTAAATGAGTTAGAATTAATCTGTTTGGACAGTAGAATTGATATTGTTTCAACACAGTAGAATGGTTTCCATTATTGTTATCTAACACTAATAATTCCTTTGCTTGCAACCAGTGAAGTACTTAGAAGTATTACTATTAAACATTAACAATTATTTTCAGCACAATTCATTCGTTTACATACAGTCAAATGGTTGCAAGTCGTGCTATGCTATACCAATTACTCAATTTACGTATACAGTTTCAATTATTGCTAGTAAAAGTAAAGTTGGCGACCGTTGTCGAGGGTGACCTGAAGGCTCCCTTTTCGATAGCTACTACACCAAGGTGTAAGGGAGGGTGCTACTCCTTTTTCTTGGTTACTCCACTTTACTCTTGATTCTTACCTTATAATTCTGAGTGTTTAGCAATGCAGCATCAAGTACCATTTTTAAAGTCTTTGGTATGACTCGACCTGGGATTGAACCCAGGTCTCCCGAACACTAATAATTGAGTTCAACATTACTCATTCTTTTTCACTCAATTAAATGGTTGCAAGTATTGTTATGTATCACTAAGAATTCAATAAAACATCAGTAATTTATTTCACACAGTTAAATATCAAACAGTTCTATTTCTATTTCTAACAATTCACTTTAGAATAAATTATTTATTTTGTCACAGTTTAAATGTCAATCACTTCCATTTGACCCATAGATAGAACTTAATCATGTGCTACCATTCTGGATCTGAGTGAATCTGGGAACAATGGCGATGAAGGGTAAGTCAAAATCCCCAAACCTCCTGCATTACTAGAGCCTGACTATCTGATACTTTACTGTTATATACAGGACACTCGTTGGTGAGGGGTCTTACGCCTCTGCAGAAATGCAGTCAGTATATTCTACAGCCTCAGACAACTGAGCCGGGAAATCCGTGCCGTCAACGCAACTTGATGGTGATGAAATGAGATAGATGATGAAAAATGATGAAAACAGTTAAGTAAATAATAAATAGTGAAAGACCATCAACTAACGCAGATTTAAAAATCACTCAAGAAGTTAAATCATGATTGAAAAAAATTGAAAAAATAGCAACAAAAACTATGGAACGTGATCATGACGGTGATACAAATTGTAATTGGCGCCTTCAGTACAGTTAGCAAAGGATTGGTACAGGGAATGGAAGACTTGGAAATTAGGGGACGAGAGTACACCATCTTGATTACAGCATTTTTGAGATCGGCCAAAATACTAAGAAGAGTCCTGGAGACTTGAGGAGACTTGCTGTCACTCACACTCCAGTTGAAAACCATCAGGTAACGCTGGTGTGAAAAACTCTCATATGAGTATTATTATTATTATTATTAAAATTAGAAAAAAAAACTGGAATCCGTGCTAGAAAATGAGACGAACAAACTTCTTTAGGATTTTAAGATATAAACAGATAACCTTATCTCTGCCAGATGACCATACCAACTGATAGTCAACAGAAAAAAAAAGCTGCTAAATCGTGGACTTTGACATTCCGGCTTTTCACTGGGTAAAACTGAACGAAAGCGAAAAGAGAGATAAGTACCTAGACCTTGCTAGAGAACTGAAAAAGTTAAAATGACGGTGATACCAATTGTAATTCGCGATGCTCGGTACAGTCACCAAAGGATTGGTACAGGGATTGGAGGACTTGGATATAAGAGGACGAGTTGAGACCATCCAAACTACAGCATTGTTGAGATCGGCCAGAATACTTCTTAGAAGAGTTGTGGAGACTTTGAGGAGACTTGCTGTCCCTCACACTCCAGTGGAAAATCATCAGGTAATGCTGGTGAAAAAAAAAACACTCTGAAATAATAAAAAAAATTATAATAATGATAATACTCAAGAAAATAATGAATTAGACATAAAAAAGGAAATGAATTAAATCGTATATTCAACATTAACACGTAAATAATCAAACTGTTTTAACTAGATCTCCTTTCCTACAGTATTTCTTCATGGCAGCAAGATTTTAATCAACATAAAAAAAACTCGCTCTTTCTCTGTTGTTCCCACTTCACAACCAACGCAAATAGCAGCAACAAAACTGAGAGACAAGAAAATTATTTTTAATCAAGAAAGCAGTCTGGAACCCGTTTACTGGTCAGAGAAAGAAGAAAGGAACGACAATTCGATCACTTTTCGTATAAAGGACTGGTGAAGACCCAAGTTGTGTGTGTGTGTTTTTTCTTTTAGTGTTTCATTGCTTGCTCACCCACATAGCAGTCTGGTTCTCACAATAGAACAGACATTTCCTTGACGACAAGGCGCACAACCATTTGTCACCATGGCTACTAGAGAACGGAAGTAGTGCAGTGGCCATGCTACGTTAGTTGTATTAGTGTTGCTCACGTTACATGATACGATTTATTGACACGTGACACAGAGAATAATACAATAAGAATATAGAAGTAAAGCTCATTTACATGTGGGAATGTCTTCTGCGGTATTTAATACTTTTTTATTGTCTCGTTCTCATACATAATGCTCGAAACCATTTGTCCGCGTGGCTACGACAGTGTTGTTTTGTTTTTCTGGCATACTGAATAATTCGTAGATTTATGGCATGGAGAGATATTTTTAGTTGACATAACTGGTATCGTCCTTTGAAATGGAATTGGTGACATGAGTTCAAATTCAAGCGATTCACTCCCGTTCCCCTTGGGAAAGATCCGTCTTCCCATACACAAGCTATGTAAAAATTAGTTGGTTAATTAGTTGCTTTTTTACGACCTATCATCCCTTTTCGGGTCATTTAACGCTGAATTAAATTTCAAATTGGCCTTGTGGGTAGAGTGTTCGCCAATGGCCCCGGAGACCGGGTTTAAATCCCAGGTCGAGTTTTACCAAAGACTAAAAAATGGTACTTGATACCTCCTTGCTTAACACTCAGAATTATAAGGTACGTATCAAGGGTAAAGAAGGAGTAGCGTCCTACCCTACACCTCGGTGTGGTAGCTATTGAAAAGGGAGCTTTCAGGTCTCCCTCGACTACAGTCGCAAATTTTGCTTTTCTTATAGTTTTTGTTCACTAACAGTTAAATGCCAAAACAGTTCTATTTCAAGTACTTCAGTTAGCATAAGTATGCAGTTATCGGGTTCTAACACTCTGGCCCGGAGTTGATTAGGGAGCGATGGCAGTAAAAGTTGGTCTGCATTTTCCAAAGGTCCAAAGTTACTAGAACCTCACCATCAGATTGTTTAGTGTCATATTCAGGACACTCGTCTTACCCCTCTCGAGAGAAGCGGTCGGTGTATTTTACAGCCCCAGCCGACTGGGCAAGACTGCGAGAAAATAAATGTATGAATTGTGTTGAAGAGATTTGCGTTAAATAGCAATACTTGTAACTGTCTGCAAAGAAATGATTTATATCAAATTGAAGCATTAGTGTTTAGCAACAATGATTGGAACCATTTAAATGGGTGAAACGATGGGCCAACAAACTCATTAAAAATGAAATTACCAACAGACTATTCACTTACAAATCATCTATTCATATCTGTTTTCCTGTGTACAGCATAACTGGAACCACGCCATCAGATTGGTCAGAGTCATATCCAGGAAAATCGTTGGTGGGGTGGGGGTCTTACCCTTCTGCAGAGAAGGAGTCGGTGTATTCTATAGCCCTAGCCGACTGGGCAAATGGAAAATGTAGTGCTGGAGCTTTGAGGAATTCGGCGTAGCGCTTTAGTGCCTTCACTTCCAGATCCACTATGGCCCGGGGTGGGAGTACAAGATAGGGTCCTATCTAGGGGTTAAATAGAACTAAACTGTGTATTTATGCTACCCTGAATTGTTTGAAATAGAACAGTTTTGACATTTAAATGGCATACTTATGCTCAAATGAATTGTTTGAAATAGAACAGTTTTGAAATTTAACTGTGTGTAAATAAATGACTAATATTTGATTGGATTATTAGTCATACATAGCAATAGTTGGAACCATTTAATTTTTTTCACTAAACTGAATAGTCT
This sequence comes from Sepioteuthis lessoniana, assembly GCA_963585895.1. NCBI lineage: Eukaryota > Metazoa > Mollusca > Cephalopoda > Myopsida > Loliginidae > Sepioteuthis > Sepioteuthis lessoniana. The sequence goes on along the minus strand of OY757926.1, from coordinate 52,569,664 downwards.
CGAATCGAACTATTTCTGATATTTAGTCTGAGTTCTTATGCTTAACTGAATTGTTTAAAATAGAACTGTTGTTGCATTTAGCTGTGTGTCAAAAACTGTACTAATGCTAAACTAAATTGTTTGAAATAAAACTGTTTATATGTATAGAAATTGATTTGGCATTAGATAATCTACAATAGTTGATATGCCGTAAAACTAAACCAAACCAAACCATACTCAAATTGCTCTTTGAAATAAAAAGGACAGATATCGGTTGACGCATAAAAACCTAAATGGATTTTTTAAAGTTAGATGTGTGACTAAAACAGTTTTCAGATAATTTGAAAAAATGAATAACACAAAACAAATATATTTATTTCCCTTATCACGTTTCAATATATATATATATATATATATATATATATATATATATATATATATATATATATGTATAAATACATATAAATCTGTATATATATATATATATATATATATATATATATATATATATATACAGAAAAGCTTGAATCCAGTCATTTTACTCTCATATTTGAATAGGAAGATCCATCTTACTTTCTTAATTTGGTCACACACACACACACACACACACACACACACACACGCACATATATATATATATATATATATATATATATATATATATATATATATATATATATATATATATATATAAGATTATAGTAAAGGAAAAAATGAGAATTTCGGGATTTTAAGTGTCGAAGTCGGATATAAATCTATAATAGTTTCCTTTGCATATTTTGAATAAACTTCGAGAAAAATTGTTTTTTAATTTGATCGTTTTTGGTTTAATTTTGTATATTTTCTTTCCAGCATTTTTATAATTTACATATTTTTATTCATTTTCATATTATATATATATATATATATATATATATATATATATATATATATATTGATGTTGATGTCAAGCACCTAGCGAAGAAATGGACCGCTATCGATAGGTTATCGATGATATGGAAGTCTGAACTAACCGATAAAATAAAACTCAATCTCTTCTGAAAAACAGTTTGGTCAATTCTACGACGATATGGATGCACTATATGGACGCTGACAAAGCAGATAATGAAAAAGCTATACGAGAACTGCATCAGAATGTCTCGAGCTATATTGAACAAATCATGGAAGCAGCATCCCAGGAAACAACAACAACTGTACGGCCATCTACCTCCTATCTCTAAAATCATTTAAATTAGACGAACAAGACATGCGGGATAATGCTGGAGAAGCAAGGGCTAATCAGAAATGACGTTCTCCAATGGACCCCCTCACATGGACGCGGCAATGTTGGCGGACCAACAAGAACTTACCTACAACAGCTGTGTACAACTGTCTAGAAGACCTACAGGAATCGATGGATGATCAGGATGAATGGCAAGAAAAAGTCATAGAAAACCGTTCTAGCCGCGCGACTAGATGTTGATGATAATATATATATATATATATATATATATATATATATATATATATATATATATATATATATATATATATATATATATTCTCACCTTCCGTATCTTCTGATCGTCGGACGAAATACCAAGTATCACTTTTATTTCTTATTTTTTTGTTCTAATCTTATTCCTATTTATCTTTTTTAAAATGATTTTTTTAAATATCTTCTTTTTTACAGACAACTTTTACTACTATGACTAAATGTGAAGTGTTATATATAAAGGATTGATTTAAAAAAAAAACTTCACGGTTAAAAAAAGAGAATAGCTGAAAAAACAAGTTAATAATGTTATTGTTCATATTACACATTCCACTCGTCAACAATTGTGGTGCGTTATTTTTGAATTTTTTTTTTTCAAATGTTGATCAATAATAAAATCAAATAAAAGTTAATTCTCTTCTTAGATGAGCACAGAGATTTTAAACACGTACACTCACATAAAGGCACACACACACACACACACACACACACACATGTATATATATATATCATCATCATCATCATCATATCGTGCTGGCAGCACGGATATCCCTGACCCTCTCTCGCCACTCCTCCCTATCGTTCATCGCCCTAGGTAGGTCTTCAGGACAACAACCTGTATCCTCACATAGCTGCTGAATGTACGTTCGTGCTAGTCGTCCTGCTTTTGCGCGGCCGTGTGTGGGGATCCATAAGAGTACATCTCTTATGAGTTCATCTCTGCTTCTCCAGCAATGTCCTGCATGTCTGGTTCGCCTAACTTGAATAGTTTTCGTGATAGGGGGCAGGTGGCCGTACAGTTGGTGTCTTGTGGGGTGCTGCTGCCAGACTTGTTGAGGATTGCACGCAGCATTCTTGTGTAATTGCCATCTAGTTTCTTCTCCAGCCGTTTTGTTAGCGTCCATGTAGTGCATCCATATAGCAGTATCGATGTGACCGCTGCCTGGAAGAAACTGCGTTTCATTTTATCGGTTAGGTCTGATTTCCATATAGTCGATAGCCTATTGATAGCTGTCCATGCTTTCGTTAACCTCGTTTCGATGTCCTTTTCGGTTGATTCGACGCTGCTTCCTAGGTACGTGAATTTGTCTACTAGTTTAGAGGGGTTCCTTCTAGAGTGGAGATGTCCCCCGTTTGGTTATAGCACATATATTCCGTTTTGTGTGCATTAACATGGAGGCCTATGCTTGCTGCTGCTCGTTCCAGGCTATGCAGAAGTGTTTCGGCTTGGTCAGGTGTATTTGCCAGTATCGCTATGTCATCGGCGTAGTCGGCGTCGGTAATTGTTGTTGCGGGGTATCTTCTGCTTCTTTTCTTCGTCAGTTCGAAGCCATTCTCTTTGATTTTGTCAATCGATGTTTTAAGTACGTAGTCTAGACAAATGATAAAGAGATACGGAGCCAGCGTGTCCCCTTGTAGTACTCCTGCTACAATGTCGAAGTATTCTGTGTCTCCATCTGGTGATCGTACTTTTACTTTAGTGTTTCTATAGAGAATCGTTATTGCCGCTACTGTTTCTTTAGGTATGCCGTACGCTAGTAGGATTTGTTCCATCTTTCCTCTGTGAATGGAGTCGAAAGCCTTGGTAAAGTCGACAAATATTAATGTCGCTTGTAGGTTCTTTGCCCGTACACCTTCGAGGATTCTGCGGATGGTTAGTATTTGTGAGGTCGTAGATCTATTTCTTCGGAAGCCATTTTGGTTTTTTCTAAGTATGTTGTCGATTTTGGGTTCTATTCGGTTTCGTAGTAGGGCATTGTAGATTTTGGCAGCTATGGATGTAAGTGTTATGCCTCGGTAGTTTTTGGCTAATCCGAGGTCCCCCTTTTTAGGGAAGGGGAGTATGCATCCCTTCGTCCATCTATCTATCGGATTTTGATTGTATACTGCGTTGCAGTGTCGGAGCAGTATGTCGTCGAATTGTCTGGTCTTCCATACTTCCGGGGGAATTTCGTCCAGTCCTGCAGCTTTCCTATTTTAATTTTTCTGAGAACCGAGTCGAGTTCTCCTTGTGTGAACGGTCCAAGTTTAATGTCTAATTGTTTGCTAATTATTCTGGTGATATATATATATATATATATATAAGCATTTTGTAATTTGTAAATGAACACAGTATTGGAGGTTCCAGTTGGAACCTCTAACATCGTGTTCATTTATAAAAAAAAGTCCCTGACAGTGGAGTTTTTTAGAAAAGTAATTAGACTCAAATAATTATTTCGCACTGCAATAGCCATTTAAATTAATTCAATACTATAAAATATATATATATATATATATATATATATATATATATATATATATATATATATTTAAGCAGAATACCAATCGACCTTTAAAAATAAAATTATACTTATATATATATATATAGCATGAAAGTAAGAGTGACAGAATACTTTTTCAAATATAAAATACGATCATGATAAAATAGGCTATTATAAAAACAGGAAAAAGAATTAAAAATCATAATTTCATGGTCCTGATCCTCAGGTTAGCTATTATTCATCACGTCTCAACTGAGGAACAGCAACCTGAAACAATAAATTGTTAGTTTTTTCCTGCATTTTTTATTAGCCTATTTTGTGCCTGAAAAATATTTTGATATTTCTCAGCATTTTTGTGCATAGAGCATGAAATATTTCCCTGATTAAAAACTCTTTAAACCTTAAATTCTAACCATATATATATATATATATATATATATATTATATATATATCATCATGTCGGGCTGGTAGCACGGATATCCCTGACCCTCTCTCGCCACTCCTCCCTATCGTTCATCACCTCTGGCAGGTCTTCAGGACAACATCCCGTATCCTCACATAGCTGCTGAATGTATGTTCGTGTTGGTCGTCCTGCTTTTGCACGGCCATGTGTGGGGGTCCATAAGAGTACATCTCTTATGAGTTCGTCCCTGCTTCTCCAGCAGTGTCCTGCATGTCTGGTTTGTCTAACTTGAATAGTTTTCGTGATAGGAGGCAGGTGGCCGTACAGTTGGTGTCTTGTGGGGTGTTGCCGCCAGGGAATTGTTCAAGATTGCTCGCAGCATTCTTGTGTAATTCTTCTCCAGCCGTTTTGTTAGCGTCCATGTAGTGCACCCATATAGCAGTATCGATGTGACCGCTGCCTGGAAGAAACTGCGTTTCATTTTATCGGTTAGGTATATACGCTATTTGCATTTAATATTCAATACCCTTGAAAAAAGCATTCAATTAACAATAATTCCTAGTGTTATGGAGAAAGTCCCCTTAAAAGATTGACTATGTGCCACATCCTGCACTTGCCAGGGGAGTAGGTACCCACATATCCATAAATAAATAAATAAATACATACATACATACATACATACATACATATAAAACTATAGTTCCCTTGGCAACGTTAGTATTAATGCCTGACCATTGACAATCCATTTCTTCAATGTTTTAAATGCGCCCTATTTCGATAAAAATCAAAATATTTATAAAACGAAAGCTCTAATTTGAATCTATCGAATAACAAATAATAGTTTTTCAATAAAATATATTGATGCCATATACGTCGAACTTTCAGACAAAAGAATTCTAAAAATACAAGACAATATTCGATATTTTGTCGTTCGACGGTATTTTAGCGCCAGAAGTAGAGAGAAAGTCAAAACACCTACATTTATAGGTTTAACGTAGAGATCGTCTATTTATTTTTATTTTATTTTTTCAGAGACTAGAATATCTAAAGAATTAATTTCAATTTTTATGTTCAGTTTATTAGAACATTATTCAATCTTTTTTATTTCTGTAAGCCGACATATCTGTTGTGCTGTTTTGTTTTGTGTGTATATATATATATATATATATATATATATATATATATATATATATATATATATATTTCGGCCGAGTAGAATAGAATATTTTAGTAATGGCTGTTGCAGTTTCCATGGGAACTTTTTTTGTCACTTTTCGCATTGTTAACGAGTAAGTGAAAATGATATGGGATATGTATGTCCTTGGAGTTTTATGTTCATTTTTGGATTTCATTTTTATTTGCTTATGAAGGATATACGCTTTACATAATCTATGACACCCACACAAACACTCAACTTCCACACATACCCCCCACACACACAGACATATATATATATATATATATATATATATATATATATATATATATATATATATATGGTCAGTTAGCTGGAGCTGTTGATTATGCTGACTGCACCTCTTCAAAAATGGAGGCCTCCACTCATAACGAATGTCAGGGGAGTAACACAAAACTACATCGGACGGTAAGGCTCTAGACGTGGGGATTTGATGATTATAATGTACCCTTCATTGTCATTATTCCCAGTTCTACTTTGATTTCGAGTGGTACTACCGATTATAGTTTGGATTGGATTGGTTTTATGCCATATCAACCTTTGAGGATTATTTAATGCCAAATCCTGTGTATAAATTGTTTGAAATAGATCTTTTGATCATTTAAGTGTGACGATACAAAAACGTTTATAAATCATATATTCAATATATATATTGAATATATGATTTATAAACGTTTTTGTAACGACACACTTAAATGATCAAAAGATCTATTTCGAACAATTTATTTTACCAAAAGTAAGCTAAGTTAAATGATTCGAAATATTGCTATGTATAAAAAACAAATCAATTAAACCCCAGTCATTTGTTTACACACAGTTAAATGATCAAAAAGTTTTCGTTTTCAAACAATTCAATTTATCATAAGTAATTTTTTTTTCAGTTTGAATGTCAAACAGTTATATCTGACCCGTAGATCTAACCCTATCAGGTGCTACCACTCCGTGTCAAAGTGGACCTGGGAGCGATGGCAATGAAGGGGTACTTCGCTTTCTCCCAATTTCCTGCATTACTGGAGTATTGCCATCAGATTATTTAGTGTCATATCAATGAAACTCTTTGTTGGGGAGGTTTTACGTCTTTACAGAGATGAAGCCGGTGTTTTCTACAGCTACAGCCGATTGCGCTTGCGACAGAAGGGATTTCATACTTCTCAGAGTGCCATCTAGAAGTCTGATAAAACTGTTCGAACTTTCACCGTTGATTATTGTATTTTTTGGAAACGATACAGCGGTATGCAAATTATTTAAATTACATACAATTACATAATAAATACATTCACCATTGTTAAATAGCAAAACTTGTAACCTTTTAACAAGCAAATGGTTAAAACTAAATAGAACTATTGATATTTGTCAGCAATACTTGAGACCATTTTGTTACGTGCAAACAAAGGAGCTCAAACAATACGTTTAGCAATAAAGTTACTAACAGATTATTTGCTTACAAATCACACACACACACACACACACACACACACACACTTATATATATACATATATATGTTCTTGGAGCTTAATGTTCATTTTTGGAATTCATTTTCATTTGCTTATGAAGGATATACGCTTTACATGATCTCTGACACTTATATATATATATATATATATATATATATATATATATATATATATATATAAAGTAGATCTACCTTAGTCGAGGGTGACCCGAAGGCTACTTTTTTAATAGCTACTACACGGAGGTGTAGGAGAGGGTGGTACTCCTTTCTCTGGGATGTTTCACTTATCATTGAGCCATACATTAATATGCCGAATGTTAAGCAAGAAGATATCAAGTACCAATTTTTAATTTTTTGTAAGAATCGTCCTGCAATTGAAACCCGGTCTCTTGTATCTTTAGCGAACCCGTAATAGCTATTGACCGGCTTTGTCCGCAAAAGATTACCATATTTGGTTTTTTAGCGTTATTCTTTTTCTCCCGAAGTCTCCTGGACTTTTCTCAATATTCTGGCCAACCTTGAATATACGCGTCTTCCGACTTACAATTCTTCTTGCCTCCTTTTGAACCTTCGGATACTGTTCCAAGCGCAACAATTACAATTGGTATCACTGTCATTTTTATGTTCCATAGCTTTATAATTATTTATTATTATTTTTTCTCAGTAGAGAATACTTCATACCTGTGTCTTAGTGACAGCAAGTCTCCTCAACTCTCAAAGGACTCTTCCCCTATTATTATTATTATTAATATTTTTTACTGCTTGAGAGTTTTTCACATCAGTTTTGGTTGATAGTCTTTCACTGGAGTTTGAGTGACAACAAGTCTCCTCAAATCTTCAGGACTCTTTTCAGTATTCTGACCGTTATCAATAATGTTGTAGTTTGGATGGTCTCCAGTCATCCCCCTATCTTCAAGTCCTCCGGTCCCTTTAATAATCCTTTGGTGACTGCACCAAAAGCACCAATCACGATTGGTGTAAATGTCACCTTCATGTTCTATAATTTTTCAATTCCCTAGCAAGGTCGAGGTACTTATCCTTCTTTTTGCTTTCTTTCAGTTTTATTTTGTTGTCAGCCCTCAAAGCAAAGTCAACAACTTTGCAAGTTTTCATTTCTTTTTTTTTTTTTGTTGATTATTATATGGTCTGGTCTTCTGGCCGAGATTAGGTGATCCGTTTGTATGTCCAAGTCGCATAGGAGTGTATGTCTGTCATTCTCTAGTACAGATGCAGGGTTGTGCATATACTATTTGTTGATATGGTAAAATTAAAATTTATTGCACATCTCCCAGTGGATTATCTTGCCCACCCAGTCGTGTCTTATAATCTTTCTGTGCTATTTTGCTGCATTCGCTTGTTACGTGATTGATGGATTCGTCTCTGCCACCACATAACCTACATTTGCTATTTTGTTGGTTCTTATCTTTTCTTGCTTTGATATGATTGGTTATTATGGCATTCTTTTGTGCTGCTATTAGGAGAGATTCTGTTTATCTCTTTAGGTTTCCTTTGCTTGGCCACGTCCAGGTTTTCTCGTGTGAGATGGTGCTTATCAGTCATTTAAAACACCCATAGTGTTGTTTTTCTTTCCATTTTGTTTTCAAGTAATTGTCATTCTGTTGGTCTTCGTGTTGTCAGTCTCGTTTCTAATGGCTGTAATCGGTCCTCCATTGTGTTTTTCTATGTAGTCCACGAGTCGTTATATCGATGTGTCAACACTGTTTTCAATGCTGGCAAGTCCTCTATCCCCCTCCTTTCTTGATACATATAGTCTGTCAACGCCATTTGTGGGATGTAATGCCTTATCCAGGGTCATTAGTTTTCTTGTTCTTGGGTCCATTAATCAAACTTCTTCTCGGGTCCACTTCAAGAATCTTCCAGAGTATTTTAGGAGAGTTTTTATCCGGGTGTGCGGTTTCTGAGGATGTGATTAAATGGCATCATGGCAATTATGAATATTAACAGTGACAGAGCATCTCCTTGAAATATACCTGTTTGGACCTTCGCTTCAGCTAAGCTTCTCACTTCTGCTGTCAATTCCTCAATTATCATTATTCATTCGAGAGCTTTTCACGCCAGTTTTAGCCGATGGTTTCTCTTTGGAGTTTAAGTGACAGCAAATCCCCCCCTCTCAGTATTCCGTCCGATCTCAATAATGCTGTAGTTTGGATGGTTTCCCCGCGTCCTCTTATTTCCAAGCCCTTCAGTCCCTTTATTAATCATTTAGTGACTGTACCAAGAGTACCAATTATAATTGGTATGAATGTCACTTCTTCAACAGCTTTTCTCATTCCCTGTCAAGGTCGAGGTACTTATTTTTCTTTTCACTTTCTTTCAATTTTACTCGGTGGTCAGACGGAAAGGTAAAGTCCACAATTCGGCAAGCTCTCTTTTTCTTGTTGATTATTACTTGGTCTGGTCTTCTGGCCGGGATAAGGTGATCCGTTTGTGCGTCAAAGTCCCTGACGAGTTTGTGTGTCTCATTTTCAAGGACATATGCAGGGTTAAGCATATGTCAAATTTAAATTTCTTATCTAATTCCCAGTAGATCACCTTGCCTACGCAGTCGTGTCTAGTCTTATACTCATTCTGTGGGAGCTTGCTAGATTCTCTTTAGTGGGGGTGTCCTCGCGTTGTAATGGTTAAAACGATGGATTGCAAAATCGTAGTAAACGAGTTCGTACGCTAGTTGAATTATTACGTTCACTTTCAGGCATATACTCTTGGGAAAAAATATGAACCTCCTTATCCTCTCAGCTATGAGTTAAATAGTACCACTACTGTTCTTCTAGGAGAATGGCATTGAATAACCTACAGAGGTTGATATGCTATTAAACACAGAAACCAAACCAAACCAAACCTTATAATGTGATCGGTAGCTTCGTCTCTATCACCACATAATCTACATTTGCTGTTTTGTTACGTCTTATCTATTCTTCCTTTGATAGGATTAGTCTTTCTCGTGTGAGATGTCGCTTGTTCGTCCCTTAAAAAGTCCGTAGAGTTGTTTTACTTACAATTTTTGTTTTCTGGTTATTTCCGTTCTGCTGGTCCTCGTTTTGTTGTCAGTATTCTTTCTGGTGGAAATAATCAGAGTTCCTCCGTGCCTTTCTATGTAGTCTCTAAGTCTTTTTATCAATGCGCTAACGCTTTCTTCTATGCTGGCAAGACCTCTTCCACCTTCTTTTCTTGACGAATAAAATCCGTCAACGTCATCTCTGGAATGCAAAGCCTTATGCACTGTTATTAGTTTTCTTGTTCTCAGGTCCATTAATCGAAGTTCTTCTCTGGTCTACTTCAAGAATCTTCCAGAGTACTTTACGAAAGGGACAGTCTAGGTATTTATCCTTTTTATAAGGTTCCTGCAATATTGTTGGTTTCAAGCAGGTTTCCTTTTCTCCAGAGGTGCTCTTTTTAAATTTTTTTTTCTTTCATCTCCACTTGTTTGATGGTGTCAGCTTCTATTATTCTATATTCCCAAGAATTTATAGGTTTACTTTCACCAAGCGTTCTGACGTTTTCTTGATTTGGTAGTTCGATTCCTTTCGTCATACATCATTTCCTGCTTTTCATTACAAGCATGGCGCATTTTTCGATGTCCCTATGTCCTGAACGTATATTCTCATCGCCTGTATTACGGTTTCCAATTCTTTTTTCGTTTTTGGCAAAAAGTTTGATGTCGTCCATGTACATTGATTGGTTGATCGGCCAGACGAACTGAGCTAGTGATCGTAAAAAAAACTGACGTCTAGGGGACTTTGCTGTTCCGTTGAACAACAGTGTAAAATTTCAAAAATAGAAAAAGGAGAGATAAATACCAAAATATGCCACAGAATTAAAAAAAAACAAACTATGGACCATCCAGACTACAGCATTATTAAGATTGGCTCGAATCCTGGGACGAGGCTTTGAGACGTGATGAGATTTGCTGTCACTCAAACTCGAGAAAAAGAACATCAGCTAACGCCGGTTAAAAAACTCCAGAAGTGAGACAAAATAATGATCATAAAAACTGGAAGATGAAAGTGATGGTGATACCAGTTGTAAATGATGCACTTGGAACAATCCTAAAAAGACTGGCTAAGGGACTGGAAGACTTGAAAATAAGAGGACAAGTAGTTACCATCCAGATTACAGTATTATTAAGATCGGTCAGATTACTGGAGACTTGAGGAGACTTGCTCTTACTCAAACTCTAGCTAGTGCTAAAACCTCTCAAAGGAATTATTCAAAAAATGCCGAAAAAATGCCATAAGGACCAATTATATCAAAGCAAACATATATAAGACACAACATAAGAGCAAATGCAGGTTTTGTCGAAAAAGGGATGAAATGATTAATCACATAATATGTGAATAAAGCAAGTTCCCACTGATTACAAGACTTGGCAATAATGAGTGGGTTCGGTAATCTACTGATTTAAGCGATGAAAAGGAAATATATCACGTGTTCGAAGGTGGTATTGCAATAAATACCAAACCATATAAAAGAGCTTATAATAATTGCAAATTATGTTGGATGGTTTTTACAGCATATAAACCATAGTAGTTTATTTAATGCCGAATCCAATATTGTATATATAATATAAACAGTTCTATTTAAACAATTCAGTTGAGCATACGTAGACTGTTTTGTTCTATTTGACCCATAGAAAGGATTCTATCAGGTGCTACCACCCCGGGCCAGAGTGGCCCTGGGAGTGATGGCAATGAAGGGGAACTCCGCATTCCCCAAATCTCCATCATTACTGGAGTCTCACCATCAGATTGTTTAGTGTCATATCTAGAACACTCGTTGGGGGAGCCTTACCCCTCCGTAGAGATATAGTCGGTGTATTCTACAGTCCCAACAGACTTGGCCATGCATATTATGTCTGGAAGAAATATTATTTATTCTGGAATATGCCGAAAATAATAAATGGTTGAACAAAAAAAAAAAGGGAATTGATTTCTAAGAGTAGACATATTAATAAATTCTTTCTGTGTCATTTAACACCTGACTCATTCTATAATTTATTTACTCGTTTTTGAACTGCTCAGATTTCGAAAATCAATGAATAACAATTTAGTGAGTGTGTGTGTGTGTGTGTGTGTGTGCGCATTTGCATCTCACGTAAACAAACATCATACTACGGTACACCATAAATACAATTCATTAGCCATTCTTTTCTCGAATTGTTGCCAGACGATTGTGTGATCTACAAGAAAGTTACAGACATTAAAAATACATAATTTTGATTTTTTATGTTTTAGACTTGTTGTCCCATAATATACTTTTATGCTCATATCCAACGTAGACCTGATTAAGTGTTTGATTACCAGATATATTTTGAAATGTATAAAACATATAGGCTGATTGGACCCTGGTCTGGCAAGAAGAAAAAGAAATTGTTTTTTGGGGTTTTTTTTTTTTTTGTTGGGGTTTATGGCATATCAATCATTGTAGGTTATTAAATGCCAAATCTATTTTCTTACAAACAAAGAGTTCTATTTCAAACAACTCAGTTTGGCAAAAGTACAGTTTTCGTTTTCAAACAACTAAATGTCAAAACAGCTCTACTTCAAACAATTCAGTTAGCATTAGTACTCCGTTTAAAAACACAGTTAAATGTAAAAACAATTAATTTCAAATAATTCAGTTTAACATAAGTACAAAATTTAGTTCTAGTTGACCCATAGATAGGACACTATCAGGTACTTTCATTCCGGCCAGAATGGACCAAGGAGGGATGACCCTGAAGAGTACTCCGCATTCCCTAAAGCTCCACCATTACTGGAGCCTCACCATCAGATTGTTTTGTAATGTATCCGTGACAGTCGTTGGAAATCTTACCTCTCTACAAAGATGCAGTCGGTGTATTCCACATTTTGTTGAAAATATTTTAAACAAGCCATAGCATATTTTTGTACATCGTTTCAAGGATTTCTATCTTATACAAATAATTCTATTTACAATAATTCATTTGTTTTTACACGGCAAAATAGATATACATATACGATTTGCAAGTGAATTGTTCGTCGGTAATTTCATTTTTAATGAGTTTGAACTAATTTATTGGCCCACTAGTATTGCCATTGTTTCAACCATTGTTTCAACCATTTAGATTGTTCCACCCATTGTTCCTAAACACTAATGCTTATATTTAATATTAATCATTTGTTTACAGACAGTAAAGTTGTTACGAATATTGCTATTTAACGCAGATCTCTTCAACACTATTCATACATTCATTTGCACGTAGTTTTTCCCAGTCGGCCGGGGCAGTAAAATACATCGACTGCTTCTCTGCGGAGGGGTAAGACGAGTTCCCAAGATATGACGCAAAAAAATCTGCTGATGAGGTTCCAGTAACTCTGGAGCTTTGGGGAATGCAGAGTACACCTTCACTGCCATCGCTCCCAGGTCCACTCGGGGCCGGAATGGTAGCACCTGATAGGGTCCTATCTATGGGTCAAACAGAACAAAACACTGTACCGATATTAAACTTATCTGTTTGAAATAGAACTGTTTTGACATTTAACTGTGTGTGTAAACAAATTATCTATACTTATACTAAACTAAATGGTTTGAAACTTTTATCAAAATGACTTAATTCGGCGTAAAATAACAAAAAAATAATTGTTGATACAACGTAAAACAAAACAACCAACTAACCATGTGCTTACAGTCAAATTGTTCGAAATTTGCTATGTGATAACAATAATTCAGTTTAGTCACACAGTTAAAGAGTTTCGAGTATTGTTAATCAACACTAATAATTTAGCATTACTCATTCGTTTACATCTAGTTAAATGGCTCGAAGTATTATTGTGTATCACTAACATAGCAATTGAGCAGTCATTTGTTTATACAGTTAATAGTCAGTGTGCTATTTCTAACAATATAATTTAACATAATTCTTTTTTCACGCAGTTTAAATGTCAAAAAGTTCTATGTGACCCTTGGATAGATACTATCTATTAGGTATTACCTTTTCCAGTCAGAATGAACCTGGGAGCAGGGGCGATGAAGGGTTACTAAAAATCCCCAAAGCTCTAGGATTTGAGCCTGAAGTCGGCGTATTCTTCTTCCTAGCCGACTGAAGAAGAAGAAGAAGAAGAAGAAGAAGAAGAAGAAGAAGAAGAAGAAGAAGAAGAAGAAGAAGAAGAAGAAGAAGATTAGTGGACAAAAATTGTAGGGAAGAAAAAAGAAAACTAACCCCCAAAAAAAAGAACTTGAAAAGAAAAGGTAAACAAAACTGTTGTCAAAAGGAGAAAAAACGAATTGTGCTTAAAACACACCCACCGCATACACCGTAATACTCACACACACATACATACATACATACTCTTATACACACGCGTGCACACTTACACACACACACACACACATACACACACACACACAGTGAAAATAATGAAAAGAATTGTAAGTGTTATTGTAGAAAAGGAAGTTAAAAACTGTTGATAGACTCATAGGAAGAAATTTAGAAATTAACTGACGTGTATGTAGTTAGAAAAAAAAGGTATAGAAGCCATGAAAATAAAAAGTAGACAGAAGAAAGAAAAAAGACTGAAAACAATCGTAACGAAATATATTTTTGTTTTGGTTTGGTTTTTATTTTTTCTTTTATACTGCTTTCTGATCAACACAGAACATTGTTTTTTGTTATTAAAACTCAAAAATTGTTCAAGAGAATAAAAAAAAAGGCACATTTTTTTGAGATTTTTTTCTGTCGACTCTTCCTTTTATTTCATTTTTTTCTTTTCCTTTCTTTCTTTCTTTCTTTTTTTTTTATTCTACGATAATTACTCATAAATTTGGTTGATTTTCCAATATCGCCTGTAATGATAATTTTTATTGTAATTCATGATAGTTGGATTTTTCAAAATTTCTTTTGACGAATGCCATTTTGATTTTGTTTTTTAAATACTCAAAATGGACGACTTGCACGAATTCTTGCTTAGGTGAAAAACCCACGAAAAATGTACTATTACACTCCTTGCGAGTTTTTCACACCAGTATTGGCTGGTGGTCTTTCACTGGAATCTGGGTGATAAGAAATCTCCTTATGTCTCCTGGAATCTTCTCAGTATATGGCTGATCTTAACAATGCTGTAGTTTGGATGCTCTCGATTCGTCCTCCGATTTCCAACTCTTTCCAAGTTTTTAGGAATCGTTCTCAGCGCGCCAATATGAATTAGTAACAACATCACTTTCATGTTTCCCAACATTCTTAGCTCTTTGGCAAGGTCCAGATACTTGTCTCTCTTTTCGCTTTCTTTTATTTTCACGCAGTGGCCCGTTGGCGCGCCAAAGTTAACTATATGGCAGATTCTCTTTTTATCTTTATTGATCTGTTTGTATCACAAAATCCCAAAGAATTTTCGTTTTAGAGAATGAATCCTCGTTTGTGTATGTACCATTTAGTTGTATGGGCATATTTTCATATTATCATTATTCAACTTATTTGAGAGTTTTTTTTCACACCAACCTTAGCTGATGGTTTCCTACTGGAGTCTGCGTGACAGCAAGTCTCCTCAAGAATCCGAGACTCTTCCTAGTATTCTGACAAATCTCAATAATACTGTAATTTGGATGGTCTCCGCTCGTTCTCTTCCCTCCAGGTCCTCCAGTCCCTGTACCAATCCTTCGGTAACTGTTCCGAACCCGCCAATTACAATTGGTATCATCGTCAGTCCATGATCGATAGTTTTTTTTTTTTTGTTTTTTGTTTTTTAGTTCTTTAGGAAGTAATCGGTCTATTCGCCAGGTCGAGATTAGGTGATCCGTTTGTATTTCAAAATCCCAAAGAATTTTGTGCGTCTCATTTCCTCGGACGGATTCTATGTTATGCATATACCATTTGTTCATATAGTCGGATTAAAACTTCTTGCACAATTCCCAGTGGAACACTTTGATTATTATTATTATCATTATTCCTTGCGAGTTCTTCACACCAGCGTTAGCTGATAGTCTTTCACTAGAGTCTGAGTGACAGCAAATGTTCTTATGTCTCCGAGACACTTTTCACAATTCTGACCGATCTAAATAATGCTGTAGTCTCGATAGTCTCTGTTTCTTTTTCCAATTTCCAACTTTTTCACCCCAGTTACTATTGGTGTCATCGTCATCTTCATGTTCCATAGCCTTTTTAATTCTCAGGCAAGGTCTAAGTACTTTACTCTCATTTTCTTTTTTAAAATTTTCACTTTGGTTCCGTTAGTTGGTGGGTTGTCTTTTTTTGTTAACGATGAATAGGTCTGGTCTTCTCACCGTTCATTTGTCGCTGCCTCCCACCAGGCACGACTTGACACAAGGTCAAAAGCCCGAAGGCCGATTAAAGTGGGGATAAAGGGGAGGGGAGGTCGGGAACAAACCGAGACTCGAACCCTGCTGGTCAGTGCTGCTGATCGGCTCACTTAGTGCAATGTGAGCCTGATGAGGCAAGCAGTTTCACGAACCCAAATGTGGGTCCGGGCACGTATGCCAGTTTACGGCTTAAACTAGACGCTTGGTCTAGTGCCGTACATGGGTGACAAAGGAGATAAAAGTGCAGCTCGCAGTCGAAACTAAGTGCCTAATTAAAGGCCCCAAGTCTGCCATTGTTCCTTTTGCAGAGCCACGCTCCTGACCGAAGTCCAGAACAGGCTCTGGGGCTTCACAAAAAGCTAAAAGCCAGGAGCGAGCCCTCTGGTCTTCTCACCGGGATTAATTGATATGCTTGTATTGCAAAATCCCAAAGAATTTTTTGCGACTCATTATCCAAGATTGATTCTAGTTTGTGTATATACCATTTGGCAGTATGATCGAATTTCAATCTCTTACACCACCCCCAGTAGATCACCTTCTCCCCCGCCCAGTCGTGACTAGTCTTGTACTTGTTTTGCTCTAGTTTGCTGCATTCACTTATTATATGATTAATGATTTCGTCTCTATCACTAAATTACATACATTTACTATTCTTTTGTGTTTTATCTATTTCCGTTTTAGCTTAATTGGTTCTTAAGTGTTGTTTTGTGCTACCATCAGAAGAAGTTCCGTCTCTCTTTCAAAGTGTCCCTTTCTTAGCCATGAACAGAACTTCTCGAACAAAATATCTTTTGTTTGTCGCTTTAAGTATCCATACAGTTGATTTTTTCCCCATTTCTGTTCCATATATATTGTTTTCAATTAATCTTTATGTTGCTTGTGCTGTTTCTGGTCACTTGTGTACGATTTCGCCGTTTGTGTCTTTGGATTTTCGAAAATCGGTTGTTCTAATTTTAGTTAACTGATTAAATCTCTTAGTGGATAATTGATTGTGAAATTTTAACGAACTTGTTGGAACATTTTCTTTTTTACATTTTTAGTTGGCCCAACATGTCTGTTCATATGGATATCTTTGCGTAGTTTATTTTAGAAATGAACGTGTTATTTTTTTGGGTCAGAGGTCACTAACTGAATTTAGAGAAGTTCCACCAATCCGCGAAAATCCAAATATGAGAATGTTTCAAGTAAATCGCTTAACGTGATTTTCGGTGAGCATTTGATCATGCAGGCGTTTTCTGAGAATGTTGGGCTCAGAGAAGAAGATTAGGGAGAAATGACATGAAACCCTGCTACAAATAGTAAAATTACGCAGGAAACACAACAGTAGAGTCTAGAAGTATGGGCCACTAATTAAATTAAGAATTTTTTTTTTCGGAAGAGCAAATTTTTTTCCGGTGTGTTAATGTCAGGGGCGTACGAAATTTGGTATATTCGAGCAATAATGGCGAATTTATTTAATTTAAGTTTAAAATGAAGAGATTCAGGTTATGGTAAAAGTATTGTAATTTGATATGCAATAAAATATGTTACTCCTGAAGGGAAAAATTGAGCTCTGCAGTTTATTTGATTGAATAACGCAAGCCTTGTAAATCAGCGGTGTTCGAGTATCGGAATCTGTAAAGTTCGTGAAGGATAACATTTGTATGATTTACGATGTTAATAAGAACGAAAAGGTGGAGTTATATGTTTTTTTTAAATTAATTGGTGAAAAGTGTGTACTAGATTGCAAGGGAAAGCTGAAAAAAAAAAACAAAATGTAATAATTTTGGAACTACCGAAAATAGTGAGTGTAGTTTAAAAGTTGGGTGAAGTTCGTAAACTGTTTGGGCTTTGTTCGTTATTTGTTTCGTCACATTCCAAAAAATTGTTTTGGCTCAGTCCGTTAATTATTTTGGCTGTCCGTAAATTGTTTCGGCTCAGTCCGTAAATTGTTTCTGTGCAGTCAGTAAACTGTTACGGCTCTGTCCGAAAAGTGTTTAGACTGGCCCATAAATTGTCTCAACACTGTCTGTAAATTGTTTCGGATTTGTCCAAATTCTGTTTCGTCTCAGTCTGTAAATTGTTTAGGCTCAGTCTGTAAATTGTTTTGGCTCAGTCTGTAAATAGTTTTAATTCAGTCAATAAATAGTTTCGCATCGTAAATGTTTTCGGCTTAGTCATATTATGAATATTATTTTGACTCACTCTCTAATTTTTTTCAGCGCTGTCCATTAATTGATGTATCTGCTCAGTCTCCAAACTTTTGGGGGCTCAGTCCGTATATCGTTTCAGTTAGTCTGTGAATTTTTTCGGCTCAGTCCGTAAATAGTTTCTGCTCAATCAATAAATTCTTTCAGTTTAGTCCATAAATTGTTTTAGCTTACATCGTAGATTTATTGGTTAGTATGAGGATACACCTTTTAGCTGGTCGTCCGACACTTGGGCGTCTGTATGAAGGGTCCATTTGAGAACGTCGATTATGATGTTGCCCTTGCTCCTCCAGCAGTGTCCGTTTAATTTTGATGGTTGTCTAAATGGATGTTAGGTGGCCGTACAGCTGCTGTTTTCGTGGGATGTGTCATTTTTTTAATATAACACGTAGCATCCTTGTGCAATTGTGATCAAGTTTTTGCTCAATATGCTTAGTCAGCGTCAAAGTGGTGTATCCATACTGTGGTATGGACACAATCACTGCATGGAAAAATTGCGTTTAATTTTATTGGATTGGTCAGACTTCCATATGACTGATAGCCTATCGATAGCTGCCCATGCGTTTGCTAGTTGCGTATTGATATCAATTTCCATAGATGAGACGCTGCTTCTTTAGTAAGTGAACTTGTCCACTAGTTTTAGAGAACCACCATTTAGTGTTGAGAAGCCGCCTCTTCGATTAAAGCACATGTACTCTGTTTTGTCTGCGTCCATATAAAGTCCTATGCCACTTGATGCCCACTCCAGACTATGCAGAAGGGATTCGCTCTGGGTAGAAGAATCATGTCATCAGCATAGTCTGCTTCAGTAATAGATTGTGCGGGGTGCTGTCTGCTTCTTGCTTTTTTCTATTGTAAAGCCATTTTCTTTTATAAAATCCATCGATGTCCAAAGTAAGTAGTCTGGGGAGATTATGAACAGGTATGGTGCTAATAAGTCCCCTTCCAGTACACCTGCGACAATGTCAAATAAGTCTGTGTCTCCATCTGGTGAGCGATCTTTTTCTTTCCTGTTTTCATAGAGCATCATTATGGCTACGACGGTTTCTTTTGGGTGACAGTAGGCGAGAAGTATTTGCTGCATCCTCCCTCAGTGTATGAAGTCAAATGGCTTGCAGTAATTTAAAAACAAGTGTATAGCCTCAATGCTTTTTGCACGAATACCTTCTAAAATTCGACGGATTGTCAAGAATTTTTTAAGTTCTGGGTCGATTTCTACAAAAACCATTTTGATTCTTTGTAAGAATTTTCTCATACGCGGGTTCGATGCGATTGAGAAGCAGAGTATTGTAAATCTTAGTCGCTATGGAAGTAAGGGTTATACATCAGTAGTTCTTGGCAATTCCGGGATCACCTTTCTCGGAGAAGGGGACTATGCTGTTGTTTTCTGATTATATACAGTGTTGCAGTATCTTGCCCAGTCGGCTGGGGCTGTAGAATACACAGACTGCTTCTCTGCAGAGGGGTAAGACCCCCCCAACGAGTGTCCTGGATATTACACTAAACAATCTGGTGGTGAGGTTACAGCAGTGCTGCAGCTTTGGGGAATGCAGAGTACCCCTTCCTTGCCATCGCTCCCAGGTCCACTCTGGTAGCACCCTATCTATGGGTTAAATTATGCTAAAATGAATTGTTTGAGTAAACTGAATAACTTGAAATAGAAATGCTTTTGACAATTAAACCGTACTTACATTTAAATTGCGTGCTTATGCTAAACTGAGTTATTTGAAATGGAACTGTTTTTCGACATTAAATCGGTATTTACTCTTAACTGAATTGTTACATATAACTGCTTAAATAGTTTGAAATGGAAATGTTTTTGACAATTAAACTGTGTACTTATGCTAAACTGAATTGTTTTAAATAGGACAGATTATTTACATAAAAATAGATTTGGCGTTAAATAACCTACAAGGGTTGATATGCCATAAAACTCAACAAACCAAACCTGTTGCAGTATCAGAGCAGTCTGTAGTCGAATTTCGTTGTTTTCCATACTTCTGGTGGTATTTCCTCAAGACCAGCAGCTTTCTTGTTTTTAATTTCTTATAGTACTATATCCAGTTCTTTTTGTGTAAACTGACCTAGTTTGATGTCTAGTTTGTTATTCGTGATTTTCGTGATAGGTTTATCTGTAACTTTACGGGACTTTCCGAACAGATTCTTGAAATGTTCTTTCCTCATCAGTATTCGTTCTCCTTGACTAGTAGCTTTTAGTTTCGCTCCCGCAATACGTTTTCTTTTACTCACTTCATTTACTGACTCTCACACGATTTGATATTGTCAATCTTCAACCGCGTGTCGAATATTATTGATTTGATTTAGGATGTATTCTCTTTGTTCTTTTAAGTATGCAATTGTAAGTTCCTTTTGTGCCTTCTTAATTTCTGAGCATTGGCATTAGTTGGGTTCCTTTTATAGAATAGGGATGCGGTTTTCTCGTCGTCACGTTTTTTCTTAATTGCCAATGTCTCCCAGTGAACTCTAAGTTTTGCATTAGGTTTTGTAAGTATGTATTCTGCTGCTGCTTCCATGCCGGCATTGACGAAGCTCTCATATATATCATTCGGAGTCAGTGTTTCTGATATCTCCTAAAGTGCATCTAATTTATTTCTTACTGATATATATATATATATATATATATATATATGTAAAAAGTAAAGTTGGCGACCATAGTCGAGGGTGACTCGAAGACTCCCCTTTTCCATAGCTACTACACCAAGGTGTAGGGGAGGGCGCTACTCCTTTCCCTGGATTGCTCCACTTTACCCTTGATTCGTTCCTTATAATGCTGAGTGTTAAGCAAGGAGGCATCAAGTACCATTTTTTTTGAGTCTTTGGTATGACTCGACCTGGGACTGAACCCAGGTCTTTCGGGCCATTGGCGAACACTCTAACCGCTAGGCCAATGTCCGGACATATATATATATATATATATATATAAGTAAAAAATCAAAATGAATCCGACAGTATGAAGAAAACAAAATTATCAAATAGGGATAAATTTATTATAAAAGAAAGTCACGTTAAAAAGTTTCAATTTTAGTAAACCCTCACCAGGACTTTAAATTTGTGAAAAAGAGTCTCACAAGAACAACAATGGATCCTTTAACAATATAAAATAACCTGCCAATTGGCCTAGTGGGTAGAGTGTTCATCAATGGTCTTGGAGACCGGGGTTCAACCACAGGTCGAGTCATACCAAAGACTCAAAAATGGTACTTGATGTCTCCTTGCTTAACACTCAGCATTATTAGGTATGGATCAAAGGTAAGAGGAACATTCCAGGGAAAGGAGTTGCGCCCTTCTCTGCACATCAGTGTAGTAGCTATTGAAAAAGGAGCTTTTGGGTCCCATCAACAACTAACTATATATATATATGTATATATGAAAGAGAAGGGAAGGGAGAGAAAGAGAGAGAGAAATACCAAGAAAATTTAATAGAAATTACGGATAGATAAATAGATAGATAGATTGATACGTACGTACGTACGTACGTACGTACTTTGGACCCAATAAGATTTAATAACATTGACAGAATGATATATTTACGATTCATCACAAAATTCTGAGTACGCAGTTGACTACTTAATACGAATTACTAATCACTCTGTAAGGTTATCTTGCCGGCCACTACCCTACAACGAAGAGCCGAGATTAGATGTTGAGTCAGTAATTTTTGAAAAGACTGAGATAAATAATGTAAATGCTATGATTGATAGATATATTGTCTCAAATATCAGTGTGGTAGATAGATTAATGGATAATGTAAAAGTTTTTATCGATAATCTGGTTTCTTCGTTTTAATTCCATATCAAATTCTTGGGTTATTTAAGGCCAAAGCAATCTTTGTAGAAGAACAGTAGTGGAACCATTTAACACATATCTAATTGAAGAAGGGGGTTCGTACTTTTCACATAAGACTAAGTCAAAAAGGGAACGTAATTGCACGACGATTTTGCTTGGTAGGACAATAGCCACAATGCCATGGAGACTCTCCAACCCAGATAGATAATGTAAATACTTTGATATATATATATATAGTCATCCACAGACATATCTGTTTCGTTCTATCAGAACTCATCGGTGTAGCTAGACAGTAGCTTCTCGTAGCTGGGATCGAAACCCAGTTGACTCAAACGCAAGCCAAAGCTTCTAACCATTCAGCCACGAGGAGACATTAGCAGCGAAGTAAATTTTAAACGGTTATGAATTACAATTACTATTGTTTACATATATATATATATATATATATATATATATATATATATATATATATATATATATAATAATCTAATATCTACCAGTATTCACGGTACCAGAAAAAAACAAAAAAAAAACCCTGGCCAGGAACAAGAGATAAAAGTATCTCGAATCTCCGCCCAGGGGAAAAAGAAAAAAAATTTGGGTCAAAAAGAAAGAAAAGGCCAACCTTGTCCGATCCCTTAAAAAAAGTCAAGGGATACGCAGTCAGTAGTCAACAGAAAACCAAAAAACCCTCCGCGAATCCTGCAATGCTACAATTACTAAAGTGCTCAACACCAGACAATGGAGCCAATTATAAAATTAACCTAAATCGCGAGTCGAAAATCTTCTACTAAAGTTTCACCTTAACGGATCATCAGGAAGCCTAAGTTCGACTGAATTCTAAAGGAGAAATCGCTTTCTTTTATTCACCAAAAACCCACCTAGCTTAGAATTTGCATAACAAAAAAAAAAAAAAATTCCTTATGTTTATTAATAAAAAAAGAATCTCTAAAACCTACCCCTAATTATAGAGTAACCACGCCCTTTTGTGTCTACAACTATTTAACACCTCCGATCTTTGGTTTAACATATTCCTACTTTTACAAGATGCTATCGCTAGTTTCTCCTCCATACAAAGCCTGCAAGCTCTATTGCCTGCCCTATATTTACGGCATTTCTTCATCACTTCCCATTTCATTATAGGATCTACCCCTTTGTTCTCCTTAAGCTCCCACACATAACTAGATAATGCAGTGCTATGCCTATATTTCTCGTGCGAGAAACTTGTTTCATGGTTATAGTACCTAGTCTTAAAATCCCCTTGCGTCAACCCAAAGTATATCTTTTTATTTCTCTTATTATTCGAATCACTATATACTTCTACTTTATACACTACACATTCCTGCTTACATTTGCCTTCGAGGGGACATATAACCTTATCCCTACAGTTACATTTATCAATTACCTTATTTTTCTTCGTAGTTAATTTAGCTATATTACTCCTATTTATTATTCCATTAATGTTTAGCATGCAACTATAACTTAATTTAACAGAATTCTTATTAAATATCTTATGTAACTGGCTCCCACTAGGGAAATTTCTTTTTAATAACTTGAAGAATTCTTTTCCCAAGTTATTAACTACCTCCATGTTATAAGGGGGATTAAACCATACAATTTTCCTAGGTCTATTTTTCCTTCATTGCGTTCTACTTTCATCCCTATCCCTATATTCTAAATTGAACCTATATCCGTCATTCTTCATATTCCTGCTGGCTTCGTTCAAAAATTTCCCTGTTGGAGGAGTTATTTGATAATCTATGCTCTATTCCCTTAGGTACATGTTTAAACACCTGTATTGGGTGATTAGATCCCCAGTTCACATAACGCAGATCCTGGTTCCTTTTTCTAAATGGAGATACAGTTCCACTGTATAAGTTTAAAGTAATATCAAGATAATCGGTAATTTTTAGTCTGTTGTTACATCTAACCTAAATCCAAACTCCTCAAACAGCTTATACAATCTTTTTCTAATCCCATCACATTTCTTCGGTGTACTTTTATCCACGATAATCAGTCCGTCATCATGATAAAGTCCATGGCTATTAGGGTCCATAATCTTATTAATACTATACAATAATACACACCCGACGAGCTCACAAATTTCTGCGCCATCATATGCCCCAATAGAAACGTCGAAATTTCCACCCTCCCCTTTTTTTATCCATGCACTATCTTCATAGTATAGCAATGTTTTACGACAATGCTTAATTATCTCCACCTTATCTAAAGGTATAACCATATATTCCTTAGCCAAATCTAACGCTCCATCCAATGTCCTTTCGGTTATCGAAGGATAAAAATCCTTTATATCATATTTAATAAAGGAGCACCTATCATTCTTCTCGTACTCCTCAAACCACTTGATGCGGTCTTTTGTGCTCCTCCACTGGTTGATGTTTAATGCCAGCCTAAACGAATCACATATCTCTCGGACGATTATTTTACTAATCCTACCTATTTGTGTCTTTGCCGGGTTAATGAGCCTACATTCCGAAAATACTTAAGTCCATACAGATTTTTTAAAAATTAATTGAAATTATGAAAATATGCACTTTAGATATTGTCAGTTTTAGATAGATAGATGTGAGAAGACGTAGATAGATAGAAAGATAGAAAGTCAGTCATGGGTGCTCATATAGGCACAGGAATATCGATTTACACGAATAAAGACAAAGGGAGTGACTGTAAGATTATTATAGATGATAGTAATTAACATTAAGGAAGATAAAATCAAATGAAGATTAGACGAATGGATATCCTAACGAAAAGAAATAAACAGAAAAGTCGGTGCTTTTGGCATTGATATGACAGTCGACAGGATTGAAGAAGTCTAGGAAGGAATACAAAGATGAAATAAAAAAAGAATTAGAATAAAAACAAAGAAAATCGAAGAAAAAAAAGAGAAATATGGTCAAAATAGAATAAAAGAAAGGTCAGTATCAAGATAGGGCAGAGGCAAAATATGAAGGAAGAGAGAAAGACAGAAAGAAGCAATCAAAGATCAAATGAATAAACGAAAGAAAAAGAAATATGTAAAGTCTACCTTTAAGATAGAGCAGAAGTAAACTAGAAGAAAAAAAAGAAAGAAAGAAAGATCAAATGCAGAAATGCATAAATGCATAAAAAAAGAAGGAAATACATCAAACCTCTAGATAGGGTAAAGGTAAAATAGAAAGAAAAAAAGAGAAATATATAACTCCGACTTCGAGATAAGGCAGAGGTATAATATGAAGAAAGAAAGATCAAATGAATGAATGGAAGAAATAAAAAGAAATGAATAAAATCAACCTTTAAGATAGAGGTAGAATAGAAAAAAAGAAAGAAAGAAAGAAAGAAAAATCAAACCAATGAATGAAAGAAAGAAAAAGAAATATATAAATCCGACTTCAAAATAAAGCAGAGGTATAATATGAAGAAAGAAAGATCAAATGAATGAATGGAAGAAATAAAAAGAAATGAATAAAATCAACCTTTAAGATAGAGGTAGAATAGAAAGAAAGAAAGAAAGAAAGAAAGAAAGATCAAACCAATAAATGAAAGAAAGAAAAATATATATAAATCCGACTTCAAGATAAGGCAGAGGTAAAATATGAAGAAAGAAAGATCAAATGAATGAATGAAAGAAAGACAAAGAAATAAATAAAGTCAACCTTTTAGAGAGAACAGGGATAAATGATGAAGAAAGAAAGTAAGATCAAGCGAATGAAAGAAAGAAAAGAAATAAAATCCGACTCCAAGATAAAGCAGAGGTAAAAATACAAAGAAAGACAGAATGAATGAAAGAAAAAGAGAGAAATGAGTCCGAATTAAAAATAAGGGAAAAGTAAAATATGAAGAAAGATCAAATGACGGTCTAAAAAAAAAAAAACAAGCGATATCCCCGATATAAGATTTAAAGATAAAAGATTATGAATACTCCAGAAACAGAACTTCTACCCAGCCTTTCCCTCCACGCCGAAAAAAAAGATACTTATATAGGACAGTTGCTGGTCCCAGCCGACGCGCTGGAAAAAAATATCGAACTTGCCGAGATAGATCAAGACAGAAGATATCTCTTCCCACTACCTTAATCATCTCTAACGGCCTGAGGAAAAAGACGCTCGATCAGTTGAAAGAGCAATCGGAGAAAATATGGCGCCAACCAGCCTGTGAGAGGAGAAGAATCGAAGATGAGGTTAAGTACATTTACTTCAAATTATGAATGGCTAAAAATCTCGATCGGTTTTATCAAACAGGGCCAGAATCAACTTGGGCCACAAACTTTGTTATAAGGAAACTTACATTTAATCGAGTGAAACTATTGAGGCACAAGGATCTACTTTGGCTGGAGGTTTGCAAAAAAGAGATTATAGCCTTAAAGTGAGTGCATCAACCTATTTCAATTCATAGACTGACTATCTATCTATCTATCTATCTATCTATCTATCTATCTATCTCCCAAGCTACAGTCTGTCATCTATATATCCATGCATCTATCTATTCCAATCTATAATCAATATATCTATCTACCCTAATATATATAGGGGGTGTCCTCGTGGTGTAATGGTTAAAGCGATGGACTGCGGAATTGTAATACGAAGTTCGTACTCCAGTCGCTCTATTACGTTCACTTTCGGGCAAATACCCTTGGGAAAGGTATGAACCCCCTTATCCTCCCAGCTATGGGTTAAATAGTACCACTACAGTTCTTCTAGGAGAAAGCTTTGGTATTTAATAACCTAAAAAGAGTTGATATGCCATTAAACAAAGAAACCAAACCAAACCTAATATATATATATCGGCCTTTATAGTCATGGATGATTCTATAGATAGATACCTATCTCAGCTTGAATCATCTAGCCACACTGAAAAGTTGTGATTCTCGGAAACAATATGTTTGTGGATGACAATTTTATATATATATATATATATATATATATATATATATATATATATATATATATATAATCTCAAATATGTATATATATCCCAAATTATAAGCGTTTTTGAATGGGGATATAGAATACACCGACTGTATCATGCAACGCAATAAGATCTCCTCAATGAGTGTCCTGGATATGACATTAAACCATTGGGTTCCAGGTTTGCATATTTGAGGAATGCGTAGTACTGCCAGGTCCACCCTGGCCAGAAGTGGTAGAACATAATAGGGTCCATATCAATGGGTCAGATGGAACATTTTGTCTTTTAAACTGAGTGCAAATAAATGACTTATGAATTGTTAAATAATAACTTTGATAATTTAACTGTGTTAACTAACGGCTAATGTTTAATTAAATCTTTAGGGTGTGTCCTCGTGGTGTAATGGTTAAAGCGGTGGACTGCAGGATCGTAGTAAGCGAGTTCGTACTCCAGTCGCGTTATTACGTTCACTTTCGGGAAAGTTATGAACCCCCTTTTCCTCGCAGCTATGGGTTAAATAGTACCACAACTGTTCTTTTAGAAGAATGGCTTAGGCATTAAATAACCTAAAAAGAGTTGATATGCCATTAAACAAAGAAACCAAACCAAACCTTAAATTTTTAGGGATGCATAGCAATACTAGGAAACAATCAATTGAATGTAAATAAATGATTTTGAATAGAATATTTAGAGTTAAATAGCAATGCTTGTACCCATATCACTGCGTTCAAACAAATTATTAATATTGAATAAAACTATTAGTGTAAGATCATAATTGAAAATATTAAACTGTGTTGAAATAACAGCATTAATTTTGCGCAAACAAATTATTTTTAACTAACATCAAAATGAAATTACCTACAAACTAATTTCTTACGAATCATGTATATCCATTTAAATATGTGCAAACAAGTGTCTGTTATCAATTGTTTTTGTTTGTTCGGTTTGGTTTGTTTGGTTTTATGGCATATCAACCTTTGTAGGTTATTTAACGCCAAATCCATTTTTATGTAAATAATCTGTTCTATTTAAAACAATTCAGTTTAGCATAAGTACACAGTTTAATTGTCAAAAACATTTATTTCAAACTATTCAATAAGTTATATGTAATAATTCAGTTAAGTGTAAATGCAGTTTTAATGTCGAAAAACAGTTCTATTTGAAATAATTCAGTTAAGTGTAAGTACGGTTTAATTGTCAAAAACGTTTCTATTTCAAGCTATTCAGTTTACTCAATTCATTTTAGAATAAGTATGCTGTTAGTTCTATTTAACCCATAGATTGGGCCCTATCAGGTGCTACCACTCCGGGCCAGAGTGGACCAGGGAGCTATGGCAATGAAGGGGTACTCTGCATTCCCCAAAGCTCCAGCACTGCTGGAACCTCACCATCAGGTTGTTTAGTGTCATATCCAGGACACTCGTTAGCGGGGTGTCTTACCCCTCTGCAGAGGTCCAGTCAGTGTATTCTACAGCCCCAGCTGACTGGGTAATACACATATTTAAAGGTCAGACAGTTTTATTTCAGATAATTCAGTTCAGGATAAGTACACAGTTTAGATGTCAAAAACAGTTCTATTTCGAGCAATTCAGTTCAGCACTATTATGCAGTTCCAATGTCAAAACAGTTCTATTTTAAACAATTCAGTTTAGCATAAATACGCAGTTTAAATGCAAAAATCAGTACAGTGAAAGAAGCACGGTTTTGTTCTATTTAACCCATAGATAGGACCCTTATCAGGTGCTACCACTCCGGGCCAGAGTGGACATGGGAGCGATGGCAATGAAGGGGTACTCCGCATTCTCCAAAGCTCCAGCACTGCTGGAACTTCACGATCAGATTGTTTAGTGTCATACCAGGATACTCGTTAGGATGTGGTCTTACTCCTCTGCAGAGGTGCAGTCAGTGTATTCTACAGCCCTAGCTGACTTGGCAATACACAGATTTAAAGGTCAGACAGTTTTATTTCAGATAATTCAGTTCAGCATAAGTACACAATTTAGATGTCAAAAACTGGGCAAAATTGTTTTTGTAACATAGCAATACTTTATAACAATTAACTGTGTGCAAAAAAAATTAGCTCAGGCTTGTTCAAAAATGTATTTATAAATCGTACATTTAGTATATATGTAAAACAAGATTTGGCAATAAACAACAAACAATTGTTGTGTCGCCATAAAACCCAGCCAAACCAAACCCGACTTATATGCAGTCTACTTATTCCAGTTTATAATCTTCACATCCCTCTGTCTATCTATAAGTCTATCCCAATTCATTGATGATGGATAATTTATATCTATCTATCAATCTCAGTTTTTTTCATATCTATTAATCTAATTTTCTGTCTATCTTTATCTCTCCCCTCTTACACACACACACAAATATATATATATATATATATATATATATATATATATATGTGTGTGTGTGTGTGTGTGTGTGTGTGTGTGTGTGTGTGTGTGTGTGATCTAGCAGTACTTTTGCCGACCCAAAAAGACTTTACCCTTGGTAATATAAAGACATCTTTCTCATTATCGTGACATCAATCAATGTCTACGTATTTCAATTTTGCTTCGTCTAATTTTTGATTCAGAGCCAACAATTTCCTAACCGGAATCCTTGTTCCCGAAGGTGAATTTCTCAGTTTTACCTACCCCTTCACGGGACTTTGACAGTATATTTTCTGGGTAATTGTTAATCTTATATCAAAATATATCACCTCTATGAATTTAAAGTAGATGTACTCATCGGTATTCTATGAAGAATATATTTGGCACATACCAAAATACAGGCTGTGACAGAAATGCCTCCAATATTTAAACAGTCACCAGTGGGAACTTGAGCAAGTGATGTTATTAGCTCTATCTACAAACTTCTTTTTATCTTGACAGAGCTATGATCATATTTATAAATGTTGGAAGGGTTCGTTGCGTAATAAATATTATTGGAGGGAATGGTAAAGACAATCAGAGTTCAAACCTAGTCGAGGCTGTGTGCACTTCACATAGCGCTTATACCCTTCGGAAAGGTATGAATCTAGATATTCTCCCTCCAGCTATGGGTAAGTTGCAAGGTAGACTGGGTCTTGAACTTTGATATTGTGACTACACACACACACACAGAGAGAGAGAGAGAGAGAGAGAGAGAGAGAGAGAGAGAGAGAGAGAGAGAGAGAGAGGATTTATTATTAATAACTCGCCGAGTTCTATATGCCATTAAACGAAACTAAACCGACCCAAATATGAAATGAATTTAAAATCTATTTAAATTCGATTTTAAAGTTATTTTATAATGATTACTATTATTTATTAGCCTAGTGAGTAGAGTGTTTACCAATGGTCGGGGAGACCTTGGTTCAATCCCAGGTCGCATCATACTAAAGACTTTAAAAATGGTACTTGATACCTCCTTGCTTAACACTATGCAATATAAGGTACGTATCGAGGGTAAAGTGGAGCAATCCAAGGAAAGGAGTAGCACCCTTCCTGACACCTCCGTGTAGTAGCTATTGAAAAGGGAGCCTTCTGGTTGCCCTCGACTATGTTTGCCAACTTTAGTTACAATTATTTATCACTGTATTAGTGAGGCTTAAGACACGCTGTCCCTGCAAAATCTTTTAAGTCTCACTATTGTGTAAGTGAATTTTGGCAAGAGGCAATAGTAGTATTATCAAGTTAATAATTTACTCTTTTTTTCTTTTCAAATAAGGTCAATTACAATCGGGGCTTGGATCGGAGCACGTCATGTGTTTGTTGCTGTTGTAATACTTTTTAAAATATGTAATTTTTATATAGAGATTTTCGAGATCACTTAATGTTACGTCGGTTTTTTATGGCATATCAACCATTGTAGGTTATTTAATGCCAAATCCATTTGATGCAGTCGCAGATAGATCTTTCAGCTCATAGCAGTATCGATTTTTTAAAAATCCTGAACATCATCATGTCATTGTAACATAAAATGAGCAAGAAAGTCTCTCTGTGTAGCAATAACAATTTCGCCTGAAAGTTTTTAAAAAGTTTAAATAGTAAACTCCCAGTGTTCAGCCGTTCGAGCTGTCATTGTAACTGATCTTATTTGAAAGAAAATGATGAATATCAATAGATTTACCATCTCCTCCTCATGAGTAGGAGGTGACGCAAGGTCAGTTTTTAAGCTGAATTTAACAAGTTTCAATTAAGAGTTTTCCTACTCCTAGACTGGTTGCCATACAAAGGTTAATGACCTCAGCCTGTCCAACTATTTGCCCATAACTAGAGAGAGAATACTTGGATTCATACCTTTGCCAAAGGTATGAGTGCTATGTGAAAAGCAGTCAGCCTCGTCAAGGTTTTGAACATGGTTAGCAGTGTTTATTTCCAATATATATATATATATATATATATATATATATATATATATATGTGTGTGTGTGTGTGTGTGTGTGTGTGTGTGTGTCGGTTATAGTTGCGTATTATTGTGTGTGTACGTATAAGTGGTATTTAGTGTATACTTATACGTCCACCCACAATAATACGCAACTATAACCAACACCCACACACCCACACACGAATACTCTCAAGCACACAAAAAGATTTGTACACAATTCCAACGGTTTTTGACTGTATTTTTCGATTCTTTTCGATTTCTTCATTTTTGCTTTTTCGTTATCTGCTTGATGATTGTTGTTTGTAAAACCTCAAGAAACCTAAGGTCGCAAACAAACTTCCATGGCATCAAATATACAAAATCTAATATATATTTACTTAACCGGAGATTGGCATGATGGTTAGAGTGTTCGCCAATGGCCCGGGAGACCTGGGTTCAATTCCTGATCAAGTCATAGCAAAAACTCAAAAAATGCTACTTCATGCCTCCTTGCTTAACACTCAGCATTACATATCAAGGGTAAAGTGGAGTAGTGCAAGGAAAGGAGTATCGCTCTCCCCTACACATTGTTGTAGTAGCTATCGCAAAGGGAGGTTTCGGGTCACCCTCGACTACGATTTCCAATTTTACATTTATTTTTATTTATTATTATATAATTGCTCAGTCACAGATATTGACCACTCTCCAAGTTATATCATACTTGGTTCGCCACAAATCCAAGGGGTGAATTAGTGATAACCAACACCGCTACAATATATATATATATATATATATATATATATATATATATATATATATATATTGCTTAAAAACCGAGTGCGTGTGGTTAAGAACGTTTTAAAATCATGAAAACAAATTAAAATCCTTAAAGTAGGGATATTTCTTTCGGTCACTTTTATTCAGAGAATTATCAGTGCCATTCGATTTTATACTTAAGGAATGAATATATATGATTAGTGAGAAAATAATTTGTTGGTAAAATTATTTGTAAAACCGCCAAAGCTAATTTGTTTGAGGCCTCAGTAATGCTAGAGCTTTGGGGAATACGCAGTACCCCTTTATTGCCATCGCTCCCAGGTTAACTCTGGCCCTGAGAGGTAGAATCGGAAAAGTGTTAAATGTGTGTTAAATGGATTTGTTTGACATATAAACTGAGACCAAACAAATGACTTACGCTAAACTGAATTGTTAGAAATAGAACTGTATGATCGATTAACTGTGTGTAAATAAATGACTAATGTTTAATTAAATTGTTAGTGATATTAGGTAATATTTGGAACCATTTAACTTTGACCTATGCCAAATTGAATCGTTAGGCCTTATGCAACGTCATGAGTTTTTTTGGTTTTATTTTTGTTTTCTGGTTAACTTGTTGAAGTTCTTCCCTCGTCCACTTTAAGAATTAAATAACTTACGAGAGAGACAACCCAGGTAATTATCCCATTGATGATATTTCAGCTTCATAGTTTGGTTTTAAGTAGTTTCTCGATCTCCTTAGGTATTCTTTTTTAATTTTTCTTTCATCTCCACTTGTTTGATGGTGTCTGTTTCTGATAATTCTATGTATTTATAAGTTTACTTTTTTTCCGAGCAATTTGATTTTTTTTTTTTGTTTTGGTTGTTCTAATCCTTTTGACATTTACCGTTTTCTGCTTTTCACTATAAGCATAGCAGATTTTTCTGTGTCAAATTGAATCCCTATATCGACGCTCTATATCATCACTGCTCTTATTGCAATTCTTTTCATTTTTAGCATACAGTTTGATGTTGTGTATACACATTCGGAGTTTTATTTACCATTTACGAAGTTTGTATTTAAGTAAGTCATTCAGTGGCATCATCACTATTACTTATAATAAAGGTGATAGACCATCTCTCAGGAAAGTTCCTATCAAGCTTTTCACTTAAACTAAGCTTCTGTTTTAATCGACAATTCAATTCTCCTGTTTTTTTTTATGTTATTCTCGATAAATTTCATGTTCTGTTGGATTAGCAGTCCATTTTCCTAAACAGCCGAAAACTTAAAAAACGAGGAAAATGCAAGTAAACAAAATGAAAACATGGTTTCTGTTTCAAATACTTAAAGCAAAGACAAATTTTGAAATCATTACATACAATTTGTCGCTTTTTTGGAAATTAATAGTACAATGTTGCCTTTTCTTTCCGTTTCTTTTGCTTTTTTTTATTTACTCCTTTTTTTATTTACTCCTTTTTTTATTTACTCCTTTTTTATTTACTCCTTTTTTTATTTACTCCTTTCCGCTGACTTGAATGGCGGAAACTCCTTACTTGTTATTTTATACTGAAATCTGGTCGCAAGACAACGAATAATTTTTTTCTAATTCTCTTCCGTCTTATCTTTCTTTATTAAATATATTGCTGACCAGCACTTTCTTCCATTAATAATATTAGTAGTAGTAGTAGTAGTAGTAGTAGTAGTAGTAGTAGTAGTATTAGTTGTTGTGGTGATAATAGTAGTATTTCAGCATAGTATTATTATTCAAAGCCATCTTTATAAAGGAAGAGTAGATGTACAATTAAACACAAATCTGGGCAATAACCTTGTGAAGCGATTGTTGCACTGTATTCCGAAGACATTTTTTTAATTTTGTTTGATGACATATCAACTTTCCTGGGTTATTTAATGGTCAAGCCAACCTTGCTGAAGGTCACTAATGATACTATTAAATACATACCATCATTCTCCATTATTCAAAATATCTATTATTATCAACTCCTGATAATTTAAAACGTAAGTGTAGAGTTTGTGTTTGTACATCTGTGTGTATTTATACATAATATTTAAGAAAGACAGAAAGAAAGAAAGAAAGATAGGTGAGTTCTCTGCCGTTTTTTTGTTGCTGTCTTTAAAAAAAAGAAAGACAGAAAGAAAGAAAGAATCATGTGATTTGTGACTTGCCCCATCGAAAGAAAAATGAAAAGAAAGCAGACAAATTGTCAGAAAAGAAGGCTGACGTCATAACGGAATGGTTTCTTCAATTTTTGAGGTCTTCGGATTGGATGTGTATCTTTTGAATCTACATTGACAGCAACAAGGAAGAGAGAGAAAAAGAGAGAAAGTAAGAGAGTCTCCATTTATTAACGACACAGACAATTTTATTTTTTCTTTAATTTTGTTTGCGACATGGAAGTTTTATTTTTTATTACAATAACATGCGAGACACTTTTTATTTATTGATTTATTCATTTTAGATTCTGAATCTTTTTAATTTGGATTGTATAAAATTCAGCCGTCATTATTGACGAGTGATTATCATAACTCATTTGAGAGCTTTTACCGCCAGCGCAAGCTGATGGTGTTTCACTGGAGTTTGAGTGACAGGAAGTCTCCTCAGTATTCTCTCTCTCTCTCTCTCTCTCTCTCTCTTGCGCGCGCGCTCTTTCCCTCTCTTTCGCTCTCTCTCTCTCTCGCTCTGTCTCTATACCTACCTATAGGTCGCTTGTTAGTCCTCTAGACGGCGCCAGTTATCCGCACAGAGTTGATGAATTTAAGTCTTTGTCAGTCAATTAAAAATTGTGTCAATAGGAGACAGTCACTTTAAGAGGGCTTGTGGGATGAGAGGTAAGTGAGCCCAGTCAGCTGAGGCTATACAATACACCGACTGCATCTCTGCAGAGGCGTGAGATTCCTCCAACGAGTGTACTAGATATGACGCTAAACAATCTAATTGTGAGTTTTGTGGGTCCTATCTATAGATCAAATAGAACTAAACAGCGTACTAATGCGAAACTGAATTGTTTGAAATAGAACTGATTTTGTATGCTAAACTGATTTGTTTGAAATAGAACTGTTTTTGACATTGAAACGATATTTACGCGAAACTTAATAGTTTGAATTAGAACTGTTTAACTAAACTGAATAGCTTGATTTTTTTTACAATTAAACTGTGTACTTATGCTAAAATGAATTGTTTGAAATAAAACTATTTATTTGTATAAAAATGGATTTAGCATTAAATATTACAATATACTAAAAACTGCCTC
Organism: Sepioteuthis lessoniana; assembly: GCA_963585895.1. Lineage (NCBI taxonomy): Eukaryota > Metazoa > Mollusca > Cephalopoda > Myopsida > Loliginidae > Sepioteuthis > Sepioteuthis lessoniana. The sequence continues at coordinate 52,534,332 of OY757926.1, read as the reverse complement.
CAAATGAAATGGGAAGAACCTAACCAATACCAGAGCCCTGAAACTTAATAAGGCACAAAATGAATTATCTAACATATACCTGAAAGAACAGACAGAATACATACAAAACCAGATCGATAAGATTAGAGACTCGGTTGAAGATAGACAATCTAGGATAGCATGGCAAACGATAAACGAAATGAGCAGAAGGAAGAGTACGGCGAAAGCTAAACTGAAAGTTACCAGCCAACAAGAACGAACTCACCTGTGGAAACAGCATTTCGAGAATTTACTCGGAGACCCTCCGAAAGTTTCATATGAACCAATCATAAGAATTATGAATAAGCAATTAGACATCAAACTAGGATCTTATAAATCAAGATGAACTCAACTCGGTACTGAGAAAAATTAAGAATAGAAAAGCAGCAGGGCTGGATGAAATACCCCCAGAAGTATGTAATGCCGTATATAATCAAAACCCCATACACTGATGGATAAAGGGATGCATCCTCCCTTTCCCTAAAAAGGGTGACCTTGGATTAGCCAAGAACTACCGAGGTATAACCCTTACATCCATAGTGACCAAGATATACAATGTTCTACAAAGCAACCGCATAGAACCAAAAATTGAGAACATACATAAGAAGAACCAAAATGGCTTCCGGAGAAATAGATCCACCACCTCACAAATTTTGACAATCCGTTGAATTCTTGAAGTTGTACGTGAAAAAACCTAGAGGAAACAATATTATATGTAGACTTTACCAAGGCCTTTGACTCCTTCCAGAGGAAAGATGGAACGAATTCTACTCGCCTACGGCTTACCAAAAGAAACCGTCACAGCCATAATGATGCTGTAATGAAACACGAAAGTAAAAGTTCGTTCTTTGGATGGAAACACAGACTACTTCGACTGTGTAGCAGGTGTACTACAAGGAGGCACATTAGCCCCATACTTATTCATTATCTGTTTAGACTATGTGCTTAAAAAATCTATTGATAAAATCAAAGAAAATGGTTTTAAGCTAACAAAAGAAAGAAACAGAAGGTACCCGGCAAAAACAATTACCGACGCCGACTACACCAATGAAGTAGCACTTCTGGCAAATGCACGTGACCAAGTCGAAACCATGCTACATAGTCTGGAACGAGCCGCTACAGGCATCAGCCTCCATGTCAATGCACACAAGACGGAATATATGTGCTTTAATCAAACAGGCTACATCTTCCCACTAAACGGTAGCTCTCTGAAACCAGTAGACAAGTTCACTTACCTAGGAAGCAGTGTCTCATCAACCTACATAGATATGAACACGCGACTAGCAAAGGTATGGGCAGCTAACGATATGCTATCGGTCATGTGGAAGTCAGACCTGCCTGATAAAATAATACGCAGTTTCTTCCAAGCAGAAGTCGTGTCGATACTTCTATATGGTTGCACTACATGGACATTAACTAAACGTACGGAGAAAAAGCTTGACGGCAATTACACAAGAATGCTGCGAGTAATATTGAACAGGTCTTGGAGACAGCATCCCACAAACCACAACTGTACGTCCACTTACCACCCATCACGAAAACTATCAAACCAGACATGCGGAACACTGCTGGAGAAGTAGGGACTAGCTCATAAGTAATGTACTCCTGTGGCCCCCTTCCCATGGACCAGCAAAGGCAGGACGAATAGATAGAACCTACATACAGCAGCTCTGTGACGATACGGTTTGGTTTGGTTTCTTTGTTTTAAAGGCATACTAACCTTCGTGGGTTATTTAATGCCGAAGCCACCCTTCTAGAAGAGCAGCAATGATGCTATTTAACCCATAGCTGGGAGGATAAGGAGGTTCATACCTGTCCCTAGGTTATTTGTCCGAAAGTGAACGTAATAGCTCGACTTGAGTTCAAACTCGCTGACTACGATTCTGCAGTTCAGCACTTTAACCCTTACACCAAAAGGACACCCTTGTGCCGATACGGGATGTAGTACTGGGGACCTGCCGGAGGCGATGGACGATAGGGAGGCGTGGCGAGAGAGGGTCAGGGATATCTGTGCAGACGGTGCGACATGATGATGATAATGGAAACACCAAGGGGAGGGTGCTACTCAATTCCTTGGATTGCTTCACTTTACCCTTGATCCTTACCTTATAGTGCTGAGTTATAAGCAATGCAGCATCAAGTACCATTTTTTGAGCCTTTGGTATGACTCGACTTGGGATTGAACCCCGGTCTCCTGGATCATTGGCAAACACTCTAACCATTATGCCAATGGCCAAGTATAAAATCCAAATATTTAGTGACGCAAAATATTTTTCCTCTTTTGTCCAAAGCATTCTGATCGGGGATTAATTTTTGTTATAGTAAACTATTTTGAAATCTGAAACATAAAAGAACGCAACATTATTAGTAGTCGAGTTACTAGCAGTCACATGAGTTCGTGTATCTTGAGACACGCTCTATATAATTCTTGAGGAAATGCTTTTCAGGTAACCTTTTAAACGGCACACTAGTCAGCTGGAATTGTTGAATATGCAATTATTCCCGGGTCCACTCTTACTCGGATTGTTAATACCTGTTAATGACCCATCTGTAGGTCAAATAGAAATGTTTAACCAATTCACTGTGTGTAACTGAGTGATGTAAAATATAAATTGTTTGTGTTACATAGCAATACTTGGGACCATTTAACCAGGCGCAAAAACATACGTTTGATAGCAGTAATTAAAGCTGTTTAACTGCCCGCAAACAGAGGAGTAAAATTAAATAGAATTATTAGTGTTGGATAGCAATACTTGAAACTATTTATCTATTTGCAAGCAAATGTTACTTGTTATATAACCTACTATAGCTAATATGTTATAAAACCAATTAACCATTTTTAAACGAGTTTGACTCATTTGCTTGCTTCGAGTTAAATGGTTTCCGATAGTGTTATTGTTTGCGCATAGTTAAATAATTACAAATATTCTTATCAAACCCTAAGAGGTCTTCTTAAATGGTTTCAAGTATTGTCTTTAATCAATCTTTTTTTCAATTGTTATAAAATAAAATATTTATATATATTTAACGGTTGGTAACGGTTGGTGCTAAGAAGACTATCTTGTCGCGTCTCCATTTACCAATTTCTAATGTTAGCCTTAGTCTATGCAATGATTCATGAACACAAATTAAACAGAAGGGACAACAAAAGGTCATATACACATATAGAGCTTTTAAATACACACACACACACACACACACACACACACACACACACACACACACATATATATATATATTATAAGAATATAAATACGTGTCCTGATAGATAAAATGTGCACGTTGTTCCATATGCAAGCCAGAGATAAAAACGAATACCTAAAATAGGTAAACGTCTTACTTATTTTCCTTGGCGGTTTTCATTTCAATAGCGAGGCAAAATAAAGCACCTGGCCAGAGATATGGACAAATTCTCTCTTTTGTTAATGAACAGCGACGAAAAAATCATATCCACTTTGCTCAATGAGCAGAGACAAAAAAACTCGTTATATCTGTTCAAATAACAAAGACAAGAAGAAAACCGAAAAGGATTCTGAATTTTCACAGGTCCAATTGATTCCTGATGTCCAAAGAAATGACCACAAATCCAAGAGAAGAAAATTATTTATTGTTTCCTTATACAGACAAACAAAACATTTCCTCCTGACGACTAGGTGGTCAAGTGTTATACGGTTTCAGTTTTTTATTTATTTACAGGCATATCAACCTCTGTGACTTATTTGATGCCAAAACCATCATAGCAGGACAGCAGCAGTATCATGTAACACATAGATTGGAATCATACGGAATTTAACAACTTTTCCTAAGGTATTAGTGAGAAAGTGAACGAAATAGCTTTACTGGAGTTGGAACTCGCTTTCTACGATATCGCTGTCCCGCACTTTAACCATAACGCTACAGAAACTCTTAAGATTATAATACATATCAGATTCTTTCGATATATTCTAGATATAAGATTCGAAAGAAAAAAGAAAGCCCATTGAACACCTATAATGTATTAAATAAATATTTACTCTATTCAGCAACACATGGACAATGAGATTCGGGTTCTATTTTGAACATCGTGATTGGTATATAATGATATCAAGGAATTATTTTTGCGCAGCGATGTAAACGAATTTTGTCATAACTTTTTAAAAAATCAATAAGTTCTAATATACAGTAAAATTAAAAACAAAAGCAGTTTTCCTTTCGGGTTTCTTCCCAAAAACATAAAAGAACAGCAACTGTCTTTCAGAAATAGCAGACGTGTCTGCATAAAGAATAGCAACATTTAAAAGCATAATTCAGACTTCGCTCCGGGGTTTCTAACTCCACTATTCCTCTCAATTCTGGAGTTTAAATTGTGTTGTTTGGAATCTACCTCCCCCATACCAGGGGGTGTCCCCGTGGCGTAATGGTGAAAATGCACGACTGCGGAATCCTAGTAAACGAGTTCGAATTCCTAGTCGACCTATTACGTTCATTTCAGAAAAATACCCTTCGAGAGGGTATGAACCCACTTTCCCTCCTAGCTATTGGTTAAGTAGTTCCCCTGCTGTTCTTCTTGAAGGATGGCTTTTGCATTAAATAACCAACAAAGGTTGATATGCCATAAAACAGAGAAACAAAACCAATCCCCCATACCGCATTCACTCTTCAGCTCGACTTGCTTATAAGATTAAAATCTGACGTATTTGTTCCCCACCCCATTTCAATGTAGGGGAACCCACGCTCAGCACATAAAAAAGATAAGGAATTTTCACTGTTGATTTTAAACCTCGAGAGTTTCTCTTCAATCGAAAAAAAATAAGGGATTTCAATTCATTAAAAACTAACGATGCGCTATTTGGCTGTACCCATCTCCTCTCGAAGTAACATGCGACAGGACGTATCTAAATTTTTTTGATGAAACTTGAATATTTGGACTATTGTCTTCATCTTTACTCTCAACGTTTTGGTTAATATATCCTTCGGTCTTCTTCCTGAGTTCGGCATGAAACACCAGGAGACCAAAGGGCATATGCGACAGGATGTTCGAGGTAATTTACTCACCTGTCAAATTAGGCGAACGGTGAATTGTAAGATTGTATCACAGTAATCTTTTTAAAAGAGAGACGGTCTCTTCACCCGACTAAAAAAACCTAAATCCCTGAATGTTGGTTAGTTGGTTTTATGGCATGTCACTTCCTGTTGGGGAATTTTGTACCGATGTCTGTTTAACAATTATGATCTCTATTTATATTAAAAAATCAACCATTTTAAACGGGTAAATTTAGATCTATTTGACCCACAGATGCAACCCTGTAGCCCAGTCGGCTGGGGCTGTAGAATAGACTGACAGCATCTCTGCAGAGGTTTAAGAATCCCTCCAGCAAGTGCTCTGGATATGACACTAAAGCACCTGGTGATAAGGCTCCTGTAATGCCGGAGCTTTGGGGAATGCAGAGTCCCTCTTCGTTGCCATCGCCCTCAGGTCCTCTCTGGTCTGGGGAAGTAGCACCTGATAAGATCCTACCTATAGCTCAAATAGAAATGTTTGCCCTTAAACTGTGTTCAAGCAAGTGATTTATGCTACAATGAATTGTTAGAATAGATCTGTTTTATCATTTAACTGTGGAAAACAAATGACTGAAACAAATTGAATTATTAATGACACATAAGAATACTTGGAACCATTTAACTCCTGATAAACTGAATTGTAAGAAAAAGAACAGTTCGATTTTTTAACTGTGTGTATCTACAAAATGTATTTACAAAGCATATATTTGATATATATGTAAAAATAAGATTCGGAATTAACTAAGGAACTAGGGTTGATATGCCATAATATCAAAGCAAACAGATGCAATCAGGATAAATACAACCACCCCGGGTCAGATTAGACGTGGAAGAAATAGAAACGAAGGGATACCCCATACTCCTCGCAGTTCTAGAGTTCGAGCCTTAACATCAGATTCTACTTAGTGTCATGATTAAAACATTCAGTTTGGTCAGAGAGTCTTACTCCGCTACAGTCGTGAGACGTCGACCACTGTCCTGTTAATTGACAACAAGTCGCCTCAAAGTTTCCGGTCACTTCTAAGTATTCTAGCAGATTTTAACTTTTATGTGGTCAGATTGTTTTCTCTGATCTCTAGTTTTAGCAATAGCCTGAAGCCAGGTGCTGTCGAAAGCCTTAATAATGAGCTTGTTCTTTTTTTTTTTTTTAATTTTATTTCGTGAGTGTCAATATCATAAACAGATTTTTTTTTAATATTTTAAATTGTTTATTTCATTTGGAAATGCTCTGTATATTTCAGAGTGAAGCTGCAATTCACTTGACGGTGTATGTGTATCTAGAGACCAACTCATTTTGATAAATGCTTGTTTTTTTACTTTTTTTGTGGGGGTGTCTTTTTATGAATTCATTTTCATTTTTCTTATCAATTATTATTCGTGAAAAATCATTGAAATTACTTTTGCCGGGTCCAATTCCTTCCCATCGCTTTGAAATACTTTCCTTCATTACCGTTCGTTAATTTCTTTGGTGATTATTTTTGGTTCTCAAGCGTTACCTGTAATTTACTAAGCAAAACGCGTTGAAAAATTAAAGACTGAAGCGTTGACGGAGTACGGTGCGGTACTGTGAGAGCCAACAAAAGAACGTGAAGTGAAGTGAAGAAAAAAAATAAAGAAAAAGAAATGGGACGTAATTAAGAAAGAAAAAATCGAAAATGATAAAAAAATCATAGAGAAATTTGCCGAAAGACATATAGATAAGACAAAGAGTTTGCAGAGAGAAAAAAAATGAAGGAATTGATAAAATACAAGGCAGTAATGATAGAAAAAAAGAAAATGGTGACAAGAAAGACAGAGAGAAAAGAGACAGAAGAAAAAAGATATTGGAAAGAGAGATCGTAAAAAAAAAAAGATGGTAGAATAAAGATGGTTGAAAGGAAGATGGTGGAAAGAAAGATGGTAAAAATATGGCGGAAAGAAAACAGTGAAAAGAGAGATAATGCAACGAAAAATGGTGGAGAGAAATATGGTGGAAAGAAAGATGGCAGAAAGAGAGATCTTGGAAAGAAAGACGATAGAAAGAAAGATGGTTAAAAGATGGTGGAGAGATGGTAAAAAAGAAAAAAAAATGAAAAGAACGAATGAAAAATATAAAAGTGGTAGGTAGGTAGGTAAGCAGGTAGGTAGGTTGGTTAGTTGTGTTTTATGACATATCAACCCTTTTGGGTTATTTAATGCCAAATATACATGATTTGTAAACAAGTGCTTTTATGAAACTATCTTAAACGAGCCAGAGTTGATTTGTTGGCACTCAATGAAATATTTTCAAAAATTTTTATCTTACGATAATAGTTTTATTTATCTTTAGTTAAATGGTTTATTTCTATATAATAATAATAATAATAATAATAATAATAATAATAATAATAATAATAAACTCCAGTGAAAGACCTTCAGCTAAAGAGGATGTGAAAACCCCTTAAAAAAGAGAACTTGCAAAATAGTCGACTTTGCTGTCCCGGCTGATCACAGAATAAAACTGAAAGAATGTGAAAAGAAGGATAAGTACCTCGACCTTGCTAGGTAATTAAAAAAACTGTGGAACATGCAGGTGACAATTATACCAATTGTAATTGGTGCGTTTGGAACAATAACTAAAGGATTACTAAAGGGAATGGAGAAGTTGGAAGTTGACGGACGGGTGGAGACCATCCAAACGACAGCATTATTGAGAACGGTCAGAATACTGAGAAGAGTTCTGGAGACTTGATGAGACTTGCTGTCCCTCAGACTCCTGTGAAAAAACCATCGGCTAACGCTTATGTGAAAAGCTCTAATGAGTGAATGATAATAATAATAATTCAATTTAATATCAGTGATTTGTTTGCTTACAATCAAATTGTTTCAAGTATATAAAATAATTAAATATTTCTATTTGACCCATAGATGTGATCATAACAATTACAACCACTGCGGGACAGAGTTAGCCAGGGAGTAATTGGAATGAAAGGATGCTCCACATTTTCCAAATCTGAAGGACTGGAATCCCACCATCAGATGCAGTTAAGCGTCATATCTAGGGCACTTATGGGGTGAGGGTGTATGAGAAATCAACTGGTTTCCATTCTAAAATAGATGATAATTTTTGTGCAAAAATTGGCTCGAATAGATGTAAATTTTGTATCTAATTATTACTTAATCAGCCAATCAGTGCGTTCGACTAGGTTTTCAATTTCGAGATACACAACGATAAATATATTTGCCGCAAAAAATTTGAAGGATCAAGACCCAAAATAATTTAAAAAACCGTTTCTCTCCACGAATGTTAGAAATACAATTTTTAATTAGTTTCCTGGACAAATCAACTTTTTGTCTTATTTCGAGCTAACTTCGATTGTATAAATAAGCAAGGAAATGAATATTTCAGTAGGTATGGAATCGTCTATACTTACAAAACTACGTGTAGGGGTGGAATTTTTTTCGATATCTGCTTAACCTTTTGTGTAAAAATTTAACATTCTTTTCATAAATGCATTTTATTTCAACCTCTCTTAACTATCATAAAATTGAGCGGCTAAGTTAGTGATTACAGAGATTTACTAATGCTTATGCTACAGTCGAAGCTTGCTGATTAAAATGCAAGCAGTACCCGCTTATAAATACCTTTTTCTTTCAACGTAATGACACACTCACGCAAGATTATTTTGTCCACGCAACATAAATCTCTTAGATTAGACTAACTGAAACTAAACGGCTGGAGAAGAAGCTACACGGCAATTACACAAGAATGCTGCGAGCAATCTTGAACAAGTCCTGGTGGCAACACCCCACAAGACACCAACTGTACGGCCACCTGCCTCCTATCACGAAAACTATTCAAGTTAGATGAACCAGACATGTAGGACACTGCTGGAGAACCAGGGACGAACTCATAAGAGATGTACTCTTATGGACCCCCACACATGCCCGTGCAAAAGCAGGACGACCGGCACGAACATACATTCAACAGCTATGTAAGGATACGGGATGTTGTCCTGAAGACCTGCCTAGGGCGATGAACGATAGGGAGGAGTGGCGAGAGAGGGTCAGGGATATCCGTGCTACCAGCGCGACAGGATGATGATGATCTATCTCTATCTAAAATATTTACCCTTTAAGTAATGTCATCTTTCAATGAGAAAAAAATTATTCACTTTAAAGGAAGATAGATTATAAATTTGTAGATCTATTCAATCATATACATCTTTTTTTGTACAACGAGGTGTCTTCGCCTTATACAGAGATGCTCTCGGCGTATTCTTCCGTCCCACCTTTATGAGCCGATGAAATAGATAGAAGTCAGAGGAAAAGTGATGTCGAAGAGATATTGTATAAAATCAATATAAACGAAAATTAGAAAAGCAGATCGAAGACTGAAAAAGGAATCAAATGTCGAATGTAAAATAATGAAAGCTGAATAAAAAAATTATCCGAGAGAAACGTGAAGATATGGAGAGAAAAAAGAATAAGAGAAAATATGAATAAAATCTTGCAAGAAACATGAAAAAATAATTGAAGTTTAGATAATCAAAAAAAAAAAGAATGAAAAATGCCGGAAAGTTAAGTGAATGAAAATAATAAAATAATATAGAACTAATATAAAGATATAAAAGAGAAAGTGAAAAGGGAATTAATGAAGTTATAAGTGGAATAAAAATGTCAAGGAGTCTGAAGGAAGGAAAGAAGGAACGAAGACAGGTGACAAATACGGAGGATAAGGAATTGAATAACGTTGAAACGTTTTCTTTTTTAAGCCTGTTGAGACTGTAATTGCTACATAAAGGACTTTTCCAGCTCATTTCATATTACTTCGGAATCATACTGTTCCGGATAGAAAATTGATACTCCTATGAGTTGAAAATTTCATTTGCACATTTGGAATAATGTCTAATGTGGTAAATTAGCCATGTTTAGGCATTTAGATTGATAGAATTATCATTTTCTTTTGCTCAAGTTCAATTGTTCTCTAGAGGTTAAACTACGCAGGTGACAACTACACAACAGCAGCTGTACGGCCACCAAACTCCTATCTCTAAAACTATCCAAATAAGACAGACAAGATATGCAGGACACTGTTGGAGAAATAAGGACGGTCTCATAAGTGATGTTCTCCAATAAACTCCTACACACGGACCTTCAAGTGCTGGACGATCAACAAGAACTTATCAACAACAGCACTGTACGGACACAGCGATCAATAATAGAAACGAATGGCGAGAGAGAGAGAGAGAGAGAGAGAGAGAGAGAGAGAGAGTCAGGAAATCCGTGCTAGCATCATGATATGATATATATATATATATATATATATATAGAGAGAGAGAGAGAGAGAGAGAAAAGTTACTATTTCGAAATCGAATGAGCCTCTTGCATGACAACATTTTGTCAATACGTACCATATAGAATTTTGTAAAGAATCAAAATTCATAATTACAACTTACAGTCGATGAAACTAAACTTCTAATAAAATGATTTTCATTTTCATAATATATCTTAATTCTTGGATAATAGCCATGACTCGTAGTTTTGACTAGGTCACTTCGCCTTTATACAATCTGCAGTGCGTAAAGTGCGTATGGTTTCAATCGTTTTCGCGACAGTTTTCCAGTGCAATTCCAGGCCGTTCCTCTTTGTGGATTTCTCTTAACGTAAATAATTATTACAACCCCCCCTGTTGTTTTTCGGATACTAATTGTACATAAATTCTTACATTTGGATAGGAATACTTGAAACCATAAAACGTGTGCAAATTATTTGTATCAGATAGGAATACTTGAAAACGTTTAAACTGTACGCAAATTACTTGTATTATATAGGGATGCTTGTAACCATATAACTGTATTCAAATTAATTGTGTTAGATGAGAATACTTGAAACCATAAAATTTTATTCAAATTATTTATATTTGAGAGAAATATTTAAGTAAAAATACTGTGTGAAAATTATGTACACTTAATAGGAATACTTGAAACTATAAAACTATGTGCAGGAATACCTGAAACCATAAAACTATCAAAATTATTTGTATTAGAATGGGATACTTGAAACCATAAAAATCTATTAAAATTATTTGTATGGGATCGGAATACTTGAATCCATGAAATTGTTTGGTTTGGTTTCTTTGTTTAATGGCACATCGACCTTTGTAGGTTATTTAATGCCAATGCTATTCTCCTAGAAGAACAGTTGTGGTATTATTTAATTCATAGCTGGGAGGATAAGGGGGTTCATACCTTTCCCAAGGGTATTTGCTCGAAAGGGAACGTAATAGCGCGACTGGAGTACGAACTAGCGTACTACGATTCCGCAGTCCATCACTTTAACCATTACATTCCAGCAGTATATTGGAATCATGTTTTTTTCCATCACATCGTGGGAAAGTTAGAAAAAGGTGCAGCCAATTCGTATATTCGTTGTATTCACTACTATCCTGGATTGAAACATTAATTTAAAGATGTAAGCTTTTAATTAACTGACGAGATGATATGTCAAAATGATGAACTAAAATAGAATATTCATGAAATTAATTATGATAGTGAACAATTTTTTCTTCTTTTAATCATGCGATTCTCTTTATCAATACCTCCCCTTTTTTCAACTGCTTTCATTTTTTTCTGTAACACTTTTCTATTCTATGTCTTTTTCTTTTTTCTTTACTTTATTTCTTTAATTTTTTCTTTTACTTTTTTCCCGTGTGTCTACCATTTTTATGGTTACCTTTTCCTGTCTCCCCCGTTTTCTTTGTCTTATTCCACCTCCTCCACTTCTTTCTTCTACTTTTACTAGTGCAGCTCCCCCTTTTTCCTATGGCTCCCTTTTTCTACGTTTTCCTCTTTTTTCTTACTGCTTTTTGTCTTTGTCTTATTTCATCTTTTTTTTTTTTTTTTACGTCTCAACATTTTTTCTTAATCTATTTTTTCTTCTTTTACGATTATTGCTCCCCATTTTTTTATGACTCCCTGTTTCTTTGCCTTATTACTTCTTCTTCTGCTTATACTTTTATGCCTTCTTTCTTCTCTGTCTCTCCTATCCTCTTTCTAAATTTTCTCTATTTTCCGAAATGTCTCTCTTTTTCTTTTTTCCTTTTCATTACTCACACCTTCTTCTACTTCTCATATTTTTCCTTTCTTGTACATTATCAAAATTATTATCAATCATGTGTTCATTAACCGTTTTGGGGGTGTCTTCGTGGTGTAATTGTTAAAGCGATCGACTGCTTTGGCATTTAATAACCTAAAAAGAGTTGATATGCGATGAAACAAAGAAACCAAACCAAACCTAATATATACATATATCGGCCTTTATATTCATGGATGATTCTATAGATAGATACCTATCTCAGCTTGAATCATCGAGCCACACTGAAAAGTTGTGATTCTCTGAAACAATATGTTTGTGGATGACAATTATATATATATATATATATATATATATATATATATATATATATATATATATATATATATATATATATATATATTTATATTTATATATATATATAATCTCAAATATGTATATATATCCCAAATTATAAGCGTTTTTGAATGGGGATATAGAATACACCGACTGTATCATGCAACGCAGTAAGATCTCCTCAATGAGTGTCCTGGGTATGACATTAAACCATTGGGCTCCAGTTTTGGATATTTGAGGAATGCGGAGTACTGCCAGGTCCACCCTGGCCTGAAGTGGTAGAACATAATAGGGTCCATATCAATGCGTCAGATGGAACATTTTGACTTTTAAACTGAGTGCAAATAAATGACTTATGAATTGTTAAAAAATAACTTTGATAATCTAACTGTGTTAACTAACGGCTAATGTTTAATTAAATCTTTAGTGGGTGTCCTCGTGGTGTAATGGTTAAAGCGCTGGACTGCGGAATCGTAGTACGCGAGTTCGTACTCCAGTTACGTTCACTTTCGGGCAAATACCCTTGGGAGGTATGAACCCCCTTATCCTCCCAGCTATGGGTTAAATAGTACCACTACTATTCTTCTAGGAGAATAGCTTTGGCCTTAAATAACCTAAAAAGAGTTGATATGCCATTAAACAAAGAAACCAAACCATTAACCGTTTTTTCCTTTTATTATTATCAATGTCATTCTTTTACTCTTACTTCAATTAATCCTTATCCTTTTCCATCTGGTGTTCATGATCATCTCATTTGTCTCCCCTACCTTTTCTTCATCCTTCTCAGCATCTTAATCATCATCATCATCATCATCATCATCTTCACTATTATCATCACTATAATATTCCTTTTTATTTTCTATCAATTATCATAAACAATTTTCCTCATTCCGGTTCTTTCCACTCATTTCTCTCTGCATAATGACACTTACTTATTCTTCAAATTTTGCTTCTCTATTATTTCTTTCTTTGCCTTTTCCTTATTTTTTAAAAATCAACTTCTTATTCTTATTCTTCTATTCCTTCTTCTTAATCTTTTTCTTCTTCTTTTCATCAAATTTTTCTTCTTTAGTTATCTCTTTCTTTTCATTTTTCTTGTTCTTTTTATTAACTTCTTCAAATTTTGCTTTTTTTATTCACCCTCTTTCTTTCTTTTTTGTTGATTTTTATTAATTCAGCCTTCTTCAACTTCATCTTCTCTTAATTAATCATCTTATTACTTTCACTTTTTCTACTTACATACAACCATAATTTCTTTCTTCTATATCTGCAGTACTCTCTTGTACATTATCCTTCCCCTTTCTTCTTCTTCTTCTTCTTCTTCTTCTTCTTCTTCTTCTTCTTCTTCTTCTTCTTCTTCACATTGCCATATTCCTATTTTATCCTTCCTCCTAGCTCATCTTCTTTACCTCATCAGCATTGACATTTCCCTCATTTCATCCACATTTCTTTCACATTCTTCTCATTCTCGTCGATCTCTTTTCTCTTCCTCCCTAATCTATCCCGCCTTTTCTTGCTTTTAATCGCTATTTTTCTGAAATAAAATCGGCCGTGGGACGTGGAATGAATTCTAACGTTGCTTATCAGCTAAACGTTTCCTTCTCTAGTACCCCTTCTCTTTCACCCCCTCCCCTCAATGCGGCTTTCCTGTCCCAGCATGCATTGCCGATTTTACTGGCGCCAAACAGGCTAACAAAAAAAAAAAGAAGTTTATGCAGCGTGGAGTTGGAAATCTTTCTTTTTTATTTTTGCTTTCTTTTCTTTTCTTTTTTTTTCTTCTCTTTTTGAATTTGTAGCTATGGCAACATTGCTTCAGAACTGATCTTTTTTTTTTTGCAATGAATGTTTCCCGATTGACCATTATTGATCAGTGTTTTTTTGTGGAAGATCGATAATGTTTATCTTATTGATATATTTATTTTGATTAATATTTTTTAAGGTTTCTTAGAAACCGCAGCTTTTATCATTTTCCTTTGCTGTTTTTCTTCTTTCTTTTTCTTTCCTTACGAAGGATTTATTATATATTCAGGGTACTTGACCATGAGAAAAATAGACGGAACTTAAAATATGGTCTCTGCTACTTCGTTAAAAGCATTCCTCTTGTCCAGTTATCACACTGGCTTACTAAATGTAATACTTTAGAAAGACTGATTATATTTGTAGAACTTCGAAAAGAAGAAGAAGAAGAAGAAGAAGAAGAAGAAGAAGAAGAAGAAGAAGAAGAAGAAGAAATAAAATATTGAAGGAAACAGAAAAAAGAAAAAAAAGTGGAAGTAAAGGAAGAGGAAGATGGATCAAAACTTCTTTTACAATTGAAGTCAGTCTTTGTGAATAAAAATGTTTTAAGTAACAGATGAAAATCACTTTTTTTCGGCTGAGGGCTGTAGAATATTCCGGTCGCTCCTCAGTAGAAGAATAAGACCCCCATTAACGAATATACGAGGTATGACACTTAAACTGGCTATTTGTAAGGCTCCAGTCCAGGAACTTTGGGCCACGTGGAGTATCGTTTCATAGTCTTTACTCACGCGGTTCACTGGCCTGGTCAGATGGGAATGTAGAATACACAGACTGCCTCTCTGCAAAGGGGTAAGACCCCCCTCCTCAACGAGTGTCCTCGTTCTGACACAAAACAATCTGATGAGGAAGCACCAGTAATGCTTCGCGCTAGATAGAGTACCCCTTTATTGCCCTCGCTCCCAGGTACACTCTGCCGTGGGGTGGAAGCACTTTATAGGGTCTTATCTATCTGTTAAGTAGTACTGTTTGGTATTTAAACTGTGTACTTATGCTAAATAGAATTGTTTTGACATTTAAATTGTGTACTTATGTTAAAGTGAATATTTTGAAATTGAAGTGTTTATATGAATTGTTAGTATTACATAGTTATACTTGAAACCAATTAACTATGTAAAGACAAATGTGCTTGAACTTATTGTAAAAGTTACCAAGAAACAATCCACTTAAAAAGCACGTATAAACAATATTGGGCATTAATAAACCTCAGGGGTTTATATACCATTAAACCAAATGACTAAACCGTAATTGCACGACAGGTGTTCGAACCCATTTACTACGATGGGGAAGTCTAGAACATTACCCATTACGTCACAGTGATTTCAAGTATTCCTATATGATAGTATTAATTTACCAACAATACGTGGTTTCAAGTAACTTTATGTATTTGATACTACTACTACTACTACTGCAACTACTACTACTACAACAACAACAACTTTTAAGCTTATTGTTATATAGTTAAAAGTATTCCCATCTGATACTAATAATTTAACCACAATACATGGTTTCAAGTAACGTTATATAATAATAATAATAATAATAATAATAATAATAATAATAATAATAATAATAATAAGAAGAAGAAGAAGAAGAAGAAGAAGAAGAAGAAGAAGGCAAAACGAGGGATAAGTACCTTGACCTTGCTAGGGAATAGAAAATTTTCTGGAACATAAAAGTGACGGTTTACCAATTGTAATTGGTGCTCTTGGTACAGTCACCAAAGGATTGGTACAGAAACTGGAGGACTTAGAAATAACAAGACGGGTGGAGACAGTCCAAACTACAGCATTGCTGAGATCGGTCAGAATACTGAGAACATTCCTGGTGGCTTAAGGAGACTTGATATCATTCAAACTCCAGTGAAACTCCGTCAGCTGACAATGATATGAAAAACTCTGAAGGGGTATAATAATAGTAATAATGATAATAATAATAACAATCTATCAAATCAAAACGATAATAGATGACGCAACAAAATAGCAAATGTAGACTATGCAGTGACAGAGATGAAAACATCAATCATATAATAATCGAATGTAGCAAATTAGCACGGAAGGAGTATAAGACTAGACACGACTGTGTCGGCAAGGTGACCCATTGGGAGATGTGCAAAAAATTTTAATTTGACCAAACGAACAAATGGTATACGCACAACCCAACACCTGTCCTAGAAAATGACACACACACAAACTCCTATGGGACTGTCAACAGAATAAAAGTGAAAGAATATGAAAAGAAGGATAAATACCTTGACCTTGCTATAGAATTGAAAAAACTGTGGAACATGCAGGTGACAATTATACCAATTGTGATTGGTGTTTTTGGTACCGTTACTAAAGGATTATTAAAGGGACTGGAGGACTCGGAAGTTTGCGAACAAGTGGAGACCATCCAAACGACATCATTATCGAGAACAGCCAGAATACTGAGAAGAGTCGTGGAGACTTGAGGAGACTTGCTGTCACTCAAACTCCTGTTACAGGCCACCAGCTGACGCTGATGTGAAAAACTCCAATGAAGATAATAATAACAATTTAAGAATGGAATATTCTAGAATGTCATGTGATCATTATTTCTTAGAAAAATTTTTTTTTTAAAACTCCACTCCCCCAATTGGTAGATGGCAGGAATCGAACTGTTAGAGCAAATGAACGAACCATAGCTGTGTGGTGCTCGAAGAAAATCGGGTCAGAAGAATGTCTATAATTTAAAAAACATACATTTTCCGTTACTCGTAAAATCTACCGCGTTAAACTCTATATGGCTCATTTATGATTTCTCTCAGTCGATTAAAAATACGTACCTGATATAATCTGAAAGCGCTCAAAAGAACAGTTACCTTCCTCAATGCAACCGGAAAGACACCAGGAGCCTAATCTTTATTAAAATATTACCAACCTTAGCGGATATAAAGTCTCGAAATAGAACAGTAAATATAAACCGTAAAGCTGATACAGGAAAACCTGAAGCTAGTTCAGGTTGTTAGTTCGGGAAATAAGACATAAAAGAGGAGGACAACGGACTTGAACTAAGTTAAAAACAGCGTATTTTGTCGGGGGTGGTGACCTGCTGTTCATGAACAGCCACCTTGACTGTCCCCGGTCACATCTGTGTCAAGCGCGCAGATAATAAACAACCCCAGGGTCTGGTATAGCCACAATGTTGAATCAAAATATGACACAATGTAGAACCCAGGCAACAGGCTTGGGTGTTATGATCAGCAGGTTCTCTCCTGATAACCAACATGGGAGATCCAATTGTCATCCTGCGAATGCTGGCTGTTCTTTTTTCAGGTAAACGAATGACGATTTTAGGAACCACACCAACTAGAGACGTAAACAGAAAACATGGACTAGGGAAGGCAAACAACTCGCACAACACAGCTATTTTAGAAGCAGCTTTACACAAAGAGGGTGTAGGAAAAGAATGATAGAGATCTGGTTAGAATGTGCTAGTTTTCAGACAAGCCAAAGTCTTACCGACCAAGTTAGAACCATAATAAAGAAAAGTTGGTTTTCTGGCCTTGAAATACAAGAAATAACCCAGAACATAAAAATGAACAGACACACCAAAAATTAACAAACGTAAAAAACCTAAAAGAAATGAACCACCAACTTTGGAAAATGGAAATGCCACTCAACCAAACAGCCCAGAATAAACACTAACACAAGAACAAAAGATAAATCGCTAAAGTTTAAAGGGAATTATGAACAGGGAAAAGACTACCTTACCATCACTAAGAAACATAGAATAGAGAACAGTTAAGACGGAAACGAATAAAATAAAGCAAGTTCTGCCTTATATATCAACGAATATTATAACCGAATTACATTAATTAATGTATGTAAGGGCGAAATTAGTTTGATAGAAAATTAAAAAGCATAAGGAAAAAATCAAAACCAGGATAGGAAATTCGACTGGAAAAGCAGATAAAAAATCTACAAAAACAGCCACAAATGATAAAACAAAGGAAAAAAGCTAGAACATATAGATGTGACGTTACCCCCTCTCGGTCACCACGTTACATCACTTCTTCGAACCATTTCACTTCATGGCCGGTGATCAACTAGTGGTTCCGATAGGGGCATCGCACATTTCTTTACCGCAACAAGAAATACAATCGAGGGAGCGGGAGAAAAAAGAACAAACGAACAAACGAACAATATGCTTGAGTCAATTCAAGCGCAAGAAGGGAGTTATGCAACACTGCATTTCCTGTATGCATATGTAGACTAACGCTAGCGTTGATTCTAGCAGAAATTCTACAACACTACTAGGAATGCCAACCTATCCTGACCGGTCTTCCTCACAGTGGCTGGACCCTATCTCATGCCGACTGGTCTCTCTGCTGTCCCGTGTCGACTGGCCACTCGCGTCACCCTTCGCCAAATGTCTTCTTCGAGCTCCTTTTCCTAACTCTCTGACCGGCTTTCCCTTCCTACTTCCGGTCACCCGGGATCTCCAGTCCAAAACACTTTGTCTGGTTTCGCGCCTAAACAGACAAAGGAATCGTCTGCTTGGCGGACCACCTACATAGTGTTACATAGAGACAAAAAGGAAAAGGCAATACAAGAAAAATAACAATACAACTTGAGGAAATGAACAAGAAAGTCCAGGCGAAAGAAGGAAGATTAAAGAGATATCGACAAAGGCTAAAACAATACAGACAAAATGGGACATTGCAAAACAACGAAAGTTAGTTTCTGGTTTAAGAAATTTACCTCCATTCACGACAGACTAGCACTAGAAATGAACAGATGCCTACAAGGAGCACACTCACCTAAACGGATGACAAAGATAAGACCACATTGATCCAAAAGGACCCACACAAAGGAATCGCTCCAAACCACAACAGACCCATAACCTGCCTACTTATGAAGTGGAACATATCAACAGTACAAATATGGGAAGAAATTTACTTCTCGCTTACAAGCCATATAGAGGAACAGAAAGGATGCTGCAATCGATCCAGAGGCACAGCCGAGCTACTTTACATAGACCCACACATCCTAAATGAAAGCAAGACCAGACGGAAAAATCTAGCTATGGCCTGGACTGACTACAAAAGGCATATGATATGGTCCCGCAAAGCTGGATAACAAACTACTGTTTCTATTCATAATTGTCATGATGCCACTTAATCACGTACCTAGAAAATGCTAAACTGGATACAATCTTAGAAGATCGCAAAAGAATATCAATCACCAAATGTAAACGGATGAGATCAAACTAATTGCAAAAAATGAGAAAGAACTGGAAACTCAAATACACGCAATAAGAATATGCAGTCTGGATATAGGAATGGAATTTGGCCTAGAAAAATGTGCTATGCTAGTAATGAAAAGTAGCAAACGACATCTGACTAACGAAATGAGACTACCAAATTAAGATAAGATTAAAAAACTTGGAGAAAAGGAAACCTACAAATACATGGGTATCTTGGAGGCTGACACCATCAAACAAGTGGAGATGAAAAAAATTTATGGAAAGAATATCTCAGGAAAACTAGAACGCTACTCGAGACACAACTATCTAGCTGAAACCTTATCCAAGGAATAAATACCTGGGCTGTAACCATCGTTAGATATTCGGGACCCTTATTGAAGTGGAACATAGAATTAAAGCGAATGGGGCCAAAGAACAAGAAAACTAATGACAATGCATAAGGCATTACATCCCAGAGATGATGTTGACAGACTATATGTATCAAGAAAGGAAGGAGGAACAGGATTTGCCAGCATTGAAGACACTGTTGATGCATCGCTAAAACTACTCGAGGACTACATAGAAAAGCACGAAGCAGGACTGATTACAGCCATCAGAAAAGATACTGACAACACGAGGGACAACAGTATGAAAATAAATGGAAACAAATGGGGGAAGAAAAACAACTCTATGGGCGTTTTAAACGAACAATGAAAAACATCTCACACGAGACATCCTGGAAGTGGCTAAGAAAAAGAAACTTTAAGAGAGAAACAGAATCTCTCCGAATTGCAGCACAAGACAACGCCGTAAGAACCAATCAAATCCAAGTGAGAATAGATAAGACCCAACAAAATAGCATATGTAGGTTATGTTGTGATAGAGACGAAACGATCAATCACATAAAAGTGAATGCGGCAAATTAGTACAGAAGGAGTATAAAACTAGACACGACTGGGTGGGCAATGTGATCCACTGGGAGATGTGCAGAAATTTAAATTTAACCATACGAACAAATGGTATATGAACAACCTAGCATCTGTCCTAGAGAATGGCACACACAGAGACTCCAATAGGACTTTGGCATACAAACAGATCACCTAATCTTGGCCCGAAGACCAGTCCTTATAGGAATCAACAAAAAAAAAAGAGAATTTGCAAAATTGTGGACTTTACTGTCCTGACTGACCATAGAATAAAACTGAAAGAAAGTGAAAAGTTGGATAAGTACCTGGACCTTGCTAGGGAATTGAAAAAACTATAGGACATGAAGGTGACCAGTATACCAATCATTATTGGTGCTTTTAGTGCAATCACCAAAGGATTATTGAGGTGACTGGTGGACTTAGAGGCTCGAGGATAAGTGGAAACCGTCCAAATTACAACATTATTGAGATCGGCCAGATTAGGGAGAAGAGCCCTGGAGACTTGAGGAGACTTGCTGTCACTCAAACTCCAGTGAAAAACCAGCAAAACTGATGTGAAAAACTCTCAAGGAATAATAATAATAATGATAAAGCTTATTGTATATAGTTGCAAGTATTCCTATCTAATACTAAAGACTTATCCATGATATAAAATTTCAAGTAATCTTTTTGTTGTGGCAGAATCACCTACTAATGGACTCAGCCACTCTCCATAATACCAGCAGACGCAGCAATATGAAGTTAGTCTAGATCCTGAAGCTAACCTCGCCACCGCGTGGTTATGTAAACTAGCTTACCGTCCTATGTTCTTGTAACCATCCCTTGTTCTTGTAAATATATACCTATACTATAACCCTGGTGTTCTGTTCTCTTTGTGACCCCTTCTAGTGCCATAGCACTTATGTATTTAATAATAATAATGATATTAATAACAATAATAATATTTCTACGATTTAGTGTTATATAGTTGCAAGTATTCCTATCAAATATTAATTATCTACACACAATTTTATCGTTTCAAGTATTTCTATTCACAAAAATTTATACACGATTAAAGGTTTCAATTACAAGTAATAGCTTCAGGTAACTTATCTAATACAAAGAAAGTGCACATCATATAGTGATTTCAGTTGTACATCTCTAATACTAGACGGCCCTGTCGGCTGGGACTGTAGAATACACCGACTGCCTCTCTGCAGAGGTGTACATCCCTCAAACGAGTGTCTGATGGTGAAGCTTCAGTAATACTGGAGTGTTAGGGAACAGGGAGCGCCCTTCATTACCATCGTTCCAAGGTCCACTCTAGCCCAGAGTGGTGGCACTCGGAATGGTTGAATAATTGGGTCAAATAGAACTGCTTGACATATAAACAGTGTACTCATGTTAAACTGAATTATTTGGAATATAACTTCTTTTACATTTAACTGTGTAAACAAACTGTACTTATGCTAAACAGAAATGTTTGAAAAAAGACTGTTGACATTTAAACTGTACTTTTGCTAAACTGAAGTGTTGAAATATAACTGTTTTTACATTTCAGTGAGTGAAAAAAAAAACTGTAGCTGTTGATTTGAACGTGAAATCATAAAAATTGGTCAGTCATCTCATAAGATGTAATGCAATAACATACTGAATTTTCAAGAGTCTACGACAATTTTAAATGCTTGTACAAAAAAGTCTGGAAACTTATTGAATACACCACGTATATATAAACAGGATTTGGCATTAACCTTTAATGGTTGATATGCCATAAAATTCCACCAGATCAAATCATATATATTCACTGTATACGTATAAAATGGATTTGGCATGAAATAACCTACAATAGTTGATATGCCATAAAAAGAAATCCAACGAAAAATCTAACTCTAATTTGCTAGGAATTATGTGCTTTCAGGAAACGTATTATTAAACAATAATTTGTTGGCCAAGAGTTATATCCTTTCAAATATCATTAAAACAATTTATTTTCACGATGATCAACTTGACACATTTACTTTAACGGATTAATATCACACTGATTTAGAAGTGACCTGAGAATAAAGGCAATAAAAGAGTGACCACGTTCAAACGTGCTGGAGCCTCACCATCGGATACTGTTCGGTGTCACACCCAGGATATCGTTTTTGAGTCGTTTTACCTCACAGAAATGGATGGAATTAAGGTATTTTTAGCCCCTTCGACGAGGTGTGCTAAAAACAAAAGATAATATCTAATCTACCACACCAGAATTGGGAAAACTAGTTAAATATATCTCAAGTATTAATAATCAGTGATATCAAGTCGTTCCATTTAGTTTCTTTTCGTTTTTTTTCTTATTAAGTTGTTTCCTTTCTTTTAGTCAATTATATTTTATGAATGTTGGTTGATATCTTTCTTTTGAACATATCATTTCGTTTAGTATTGTTTAACAGTTACTTTACTTTTCGCTAAATCATTAATTTTTTCATTAACGTGTTTTCTTTCCTTTCGTAAAAAAATATTCACGTTAGTTTGTTTTGTTTTAAAAAGTAATTCTTCATCAAGTTTTTTCTTTATTTTAGTTCTATAAGAGAGACTAAGAAATGTGTCAACTGTATCCCTCACCCGTCAGATGGATGAAAAAATGAGTGTGTGTCCTGAATAGGGCACTAAACTAGACAGCAAGGTAAGGCTCTAATTCTGATTATTGTGAAGTACCCCATTATTGCCATTGTTTCCAGATCCACACTACTCCGGAGAGAAAGTAACTGCTAGGATTAATCTATGGCCCAAATTGATCAGTTTAAGAATAACCATCAATCAATAGGATCAGGTACAAAGAAAGAACTCTGAACAACAACCGCACCAAAATTGTAATTATAAACATACAATATCCGTGATTCCTAAATATTTTTGGCCTAAACTAAATCTAGAAGAGTTTACATGCCGTTAAAATCAATCAATGAATGAATCAAACAATTATTTCTTTCCTTTCATAAAGACACTTTATAAGAAAGCTGTTTCCTTCCTTTTTATCAAAAAGTTTCACTTCTTCTGGTTATGTCATTTCGTTATAACATATTTTTTTTTAAATTCATTATTAATGACATTGTTTTCTTTTCTTTCTTTTTATATTTTTTCTTTTTACATTTTTACTCACCTGTTTTTCGTTTATTCTTTATTCATTGAAAATCTAATTTAATGATTTTTTCCGAAATTTTCATTTATCTTTGTTTTCTCTTTTTCCTTCTTATTTTTCCTAAATTCATTCATTTTTACATATTTCCCCTTTTGATTCTTTCTTTTTTTTTTTTCAAATTTTTAATTTTTCTTCATAATTTCTATCTTTGATTTTCCGACATTTTTTCTTTTCACTGTATTTCTTTTTTCCTTTTTTATTTTCTGATGCCTTTCCTTTCTTTCTTTCTTTCTGCACAATTTTATTCTTTTTCACGCCTTCATTCAAATTCCATTTAACCAATTTTCACACCCTCTTTTCAATGCCTATTTTATTTTTCTTTGATATTTTCTTTCTTTTTCTTTCTTTCTTTCTTTCTTTTCCTTTTTTTTTTTTTTGTAATAACTTTCATTTTCTCGTTTAACTTTTTGTCATTGCTTTCTTTCATACCTTATTTTTACTGCCTTTCAATATGTATTTATATCGCCTCATTATTTAAGATGAATACGCTTTAAAAAACAGTTAAATGTTTAAATATCAACATATTTTACAAATAAAAAGTGTACAGTAAAAAATAGAAATAAAAATAAATATTTCTAAGCAAAGAAATAATAAAAATTAAAAAAAAAACGTATTTAAAGAAAACATCGTTAACTACTCCCACATCTATTATTAGCCAATAAAATGGCATTACCATTGAAGATTTAAAGCGATTGGCTAATGTGTTACTTGGAAGCTATGCACGCCAATTGACTAATGACGAAAACGAGACCAGTGCCAGTCAACCAGCCCGCCAGTCAGGCTTCAAATTTTTATGTCGACAATAAAACTTGTGAAAGGCGGGAACCTAACCTCTGCAGGCCATCACAGTTAAATTATTCTATTCAATGGCATCTGCTATTATTTATACAACGAAATGTTTCAATAATTGTTGTTGGGTTTTCTTCGCTTCATTTTTTTTTTTTTTTCAGAAAACTTTTTGTTTTGTTTTACCTTAAGAATTCTTTGAAGAGATTTTTTTAAAGGAAATATTTTTATATTATAAACTTTGCCAAGTCTGGCACACAGATAATCTTAAATAGTGACCAAACTCAAAATCGAACAGACTCACGGCTACTTAAATTTGGTGACTAAAGCAAACTGTGTAGTTTTGTTACATAGCCATGATATGACTACGTGAAACGTACATGGAACTGTTCATAACATATATACATAGAACAGGAATTTCGAAACACGAAAAACACTTACGATTTCTTAGTTCAGGTACGAAACTTTTTATTACCTTTGAGTATAAAGTTTCTTGACATAAGGAGATACACATTCTTTCTATTCTGGCTTTTTACTCTGCCCCGCATCTCGTGCGACACCTGCCTAAGGCCTCCGTGAGCAAGCGGAAGTCAACCGTCTTCTTCCGAGGCAGGAGTCAACTCAACTCAACTAAACTCACTGGCTTTTTCAAATCCCCCAAATCCTTCGCGCGCTTCCGGTGTGTGACGTCACCCGCACTCTGTAGTCTCGTTTCCCATTTGGGCTATTGTGACATCTCTGAGTGACACGTCCGCTCTGCGCGTGCGCGCGTAAATACCAGCGTTAATGTTGCACCTAAGGAACCCATCTACTGAGGCGAAAGGTTCTCAGCCTAACTAAACCCAAAGGCATAAAAGGAAATCCCTCGGCAATTATATTACAGTTTGCGTCTCTTTGAAATAAGTCAATGATGGAGTGATTGATTGATTTTATGATAACCCTCGTTATTTTATGCTAAGAGGTTAAGGCATCACGTTCATTGTCCTTTTACATTTTTTGTGTTTGTTTTCGTCACAGCTATATGATATCAATTATTTCAATCTGATACAAATAATTTTCTCACAATTTATGCAAAACTATTAGTCCAGTATAATATTGAAATAATCTTTCACTTGGGGATATAAATACGAAATTGAGTATACTGGTGCCCCAGGACTTATTCTCTCAAAAGTGTACGTTATCCACGTTGAAAAACAAAATGGCCACCATTTTTCAAAATGGCCGCCATTTGAGGGGATATGAATCTTTGTTGAGCTAATTTTTAATGGAATCATGCTATTTTAATGTTCTATGCATCGAAATATGTTTTTGCGCAAGAAAAATCTATTCCTGCCTTTATAAAATCGTATCATTGAAAACTACGATGATATGGCCGGAAATAAATGACGACATACTCTTTTAGTGCTATATTTTGCGAGAAGATAAAACGAAGAATTATACAGCATAAACTGCAAGTAATTATTATCTTTTGATTCACTTGGTTGATTAGTCAATCATTTTGTCCTCACATTTGCAAGCACACAACTGTCATGACTTGAGACTGAAGCGATAGCATTTACATAACCCTCGGCATACCATCTTGCAACCACATTTTCTTAACTGCCAACAATTCTAGGCAATGGATAGAAGAGTCATCCAAAAGACATGCTAGATCTCATCTTCTTTCTACCAACCCCAGTTAACAGGGGTTTCAGTTTGCATACTGTTGCCTGCCTGATTGGTAAGCAAACCGTTTGACATTCTGTATTAGAACTGTGCTTGTCGGTGGAACGGTATCATAAGACCTTTGCTTCCGAGTGAACAAGCCCAGTCTTGCTTTATCAACATTGTCCATATTGCTGTTCTTCTCATACATGGTGATGACAAACTTCTCAAGGACATTGTAGTCTGCATGTTCCACAACTAGTGGGTACTGACTTAACTTCTTGAAAACAGAAGTCACTTGAAGGTAAAATTTCCATGCCTGCCATGCATTTTTTTATCATTTCGTCGAAAAGCTGACTCAGTATTACAGCAAGTAAAACGTGAAAGAACAGTATGCCACTGGATTTGTCTGGGCCAAGATTAGCCACGTCAGGAATTGGCAACCACTTTATGAACTGACCATGGCCATATTCAACCAACAGCATTTCCATACCTGTGTCTTGGAAGGTAGCAAAAACACTGACTGCAACAACCACAATATGTTTCATATAATTTAATCAACACAATCTTTATCTATTGCTTTCATTTTATGATTTCGAATAATTCTTAAAGTGATCTATCAACCCCATTGATGGGGCCCTAACTGGTCAGATTGGACCCGGTAACTTTACAACTATAGCTTCACTTCCATATGAAGTTGAGTATATCCAAGATACCCTCTTTTTGGTTGTGGATTTTAAGCCTCTACTTGTGATTTGGTTCGTATTTCCAAAGCCCGACCAATGGAGTAGACTGCAAGACAAGGAATGTATCACTTAGATCGGAAAAATTTTAAAACATACGAAAAGAAGACCAACCCAATCAGCTATGGTATCATAAGACCTTTGCTTTCGAGCGAACAAGCTCAGTCTTGCTTTATCTAGTGGTATCTTTGAAGAGGGATAAAACTTCCTGACTCGACGGGCTTCCTGGATATGACTCAAAACCATCGGATTGTGAGGCTTCAGCTCTGGAGCTTTCAGGAAATGTGGAGTGCCTCTTCGTTACCGATACTCTCATGTCCACTCTGATCCAAATCGGTTCTTAGGTAATGTTTCGGTTTAATGGCATATCAAACTTTGCAGGTTATTTAATGCTAAAGTCATCCTTCTAGAAGAGCAGTAGTAGTAATATTTAACTCATAGCTTGGAGGATAAGGGGATCATACCTTCCCCAAGAGTATTTGTCCAAAAGTGAACGTAGTAGCCCAGCAGGAGTTCCAACTCACTTACTACAATTATGTAGTCCATAGCTTTCACCATTAGACCACGAAGACACCCCTCGTACGTATTAGTATCCCGTCTATGAGTCAAATAGGATTAGTGCATTGGACATGACATAAATCAATCTGGTGATGAGGTTCAAGTCTTGGAGTCTTGAAGAATATGGACAAGTTCTTCTTTACCATGACTCCCAGGTCCATTCTGATCCAGAGTGGTTGGACTCGTTTGGGTCCGATCTATGGGTCGATTAGAACTAGTTAACCATTTAGCTGTGAAAAAAAAAAATGACTGATCTTAATTTGAATTGTTAGTGTTACATAGCAATACTTCAAACCACTTAACTGTGTGCAAATAAAGATATTAATGTCAGATAGCAATACTTTCTAACCATTAAACTATGTACAAGAAAATGTGATCTGGCTTGTTTAAAATGTTACCAAAAATCTATTCGTTTGCAAATCATATATACATATACGTATGTGTGGGTGTGAGGGTATAAACAGGACTAGGCATTAAGTAACCTACCAGGGTTGAGATGCCATAAAATCCAACCAAGCCATTAACCAACTGTCCAAAAAAACAGACGCTCATTTATGACTATTTATAATAAAATAGTTTTTTATAAAGAATAAAAAATTGACAGATTTCACAAATTTTTTATATTTTCCTGTTTTTAAATGCTGTATATACCGATGTTTTATTTGCTGATGGAATCAGCAGAGAATTATCGTATAAACTGCTTCTTTCAGCCATCTTATTCTCAAATGATCTTATTCATACCTCATTCCTCATAGCTATGAGTAGGAATTGATAGGGCCCTAACTATGGGTCGAATTTAAACCATGCGCAAACAAATGACAATAAATAAATTGCTAGAAACAGACCTTTAGGACTTTTTAACTGTGTGTAAACAAATGACAATTTAATTGAATTTTTATTGATACATAGAAATAGATGGAACCTTTAAGTAATGTTGAATAGTATTATTAATGTTCATTAGCAATACTAAAAGCTCTTTAACTGTGTACCTATATTAATTTGGTTTGGTTCGGTTTTATGGCACATCAAGCATGATAGGTTATTAATGCCAAATCCATTTTTAAACACATACAGTTCTATTTCAAACAATTCAGTTTTGCATAAGTATGTTTTTTTGTTTACACACAGATAAATATCAAAACTGTTCTATTTCAAGCAATTCAGTTGAGCATAAGTACACAGCTTAATTAACAAAAATGAATAGCTTGAAAAGTCTTTTGGAAAAACAGTTCTATTTCAAAAATTCAGTATAGTATAAGTATAGTATTTGTTTATACACAGTTAAATTTCAAATAAATAGTTTTATTTCAAACAATTCTGTTTAGCATAGGTACACAGGTTTATTGTCAAAAATATTTCTATTTCAAGTTATTCAGTTAAACAGTTCTAATTTAAACAATTCAGTTTAGTATAAGTACTGTTTCAATGTCAAAAAACAGTTCTATTTCAAACAATCCAGTTCAGCATACAAAACCGGTTCCATTTGAAAGAGTTCAGTTTAGTATAAGTACGCAATTTAAATATAAATATATACATATGTGTGTGTGTATGTGTGTTCATCTATATATATATATATATATATATACCTCTGTGTGTGTGTGTGTGTGTGGTTTGGTTTGGTTTAGTTTAGTTTTACGACATATCAACCATTATAGGTTATTTTATTGCAAATCCACTTTTATACATTCAAACTGTTCCATTTCAAACAATTCAGTTTATCAGAAGTACAGAGTTGAAATTTCACAACAGTCCTATATCAAGCAATTCACTTTAGCATAAGGACACAGTTTAGTTCTATTTGACCCATAGATAGGAAACTATCAGATAATACCACTCCGAGCCAGAGTGGACCTGGGTGTGATGGCAATAAAGTGCAACGCCACATTCCCTAAAGCTCCAGCGTTACGGGAACCTCACCATCAGATTGTTTAGTGTGATATCCAGGGGTCTTACCCCTCTGTAGCGATGCAGTCAGTGTATTCTACAGCCCCAGCCAAAATAGGAAAGCCTAAATTCAATTGTTGTGATACAGAAAAATACTTGGAATCATTTGTATTTCGTCTAACTCAGCAGCTTTTCTGTTTTTGAAGAGTATCATTATAACAGTAAGTTTCTTTGAGCACACCATATGCAAGTAGTATTCGCTCTGTATTTCTTCTGTGTCCTTGGAGATATCTACCAACCAAAATGTTTATATATATATATATATATATATATATATACAGTTTAACTCCAAAATCAAAAGCTCCAATATCAAACATCTGCAGAACCATATGTATCCTGTCGGGGAAATCAGAGGATTTTCCGATATAAAACCCGCAGTTTTCATAGTCATTAGTTATCTTGCTATGCTTATTAATTGGCTGTACCTACGTACACATAGACAGTGCCATTAGTGTCATGCGAGCGTTCGTCCCTATAATCCAACGATGTGTAGTTCTCTTACTACAGAGATTAGGATCAAGCAGGAGTATTAGTGAGAAGAGTTTGATAAACTACGTAGTCTGCATCTATCATGGTTTCTGAGGAATTTCATTGACTTTTTCTCTTTTTTTTTTTTTTGTTTGGTTTATATGAAATCATTTTCTTTCATTAGATCTTTTAACGTTCGTAGTACGTAATCTTGGCAGAATAGGAATAGATCCAGTGCTAATGTTAAATCATATTCTTTCATTAGATATATTGAATTTCGTAGTTCGTAATCTCGGCAGATTATAGACAGATATATTAACATTCGTAGTACGTAATATTGGCAGATTATAAATAGATATAGTGCCAATGTTAGACCATTTTCTTTCTTTAGATAAGTTGAGGTTCGTAGTACGTAATCTAGTCAGATGATAAATATATCGCTAATGTATTTCTTTGCAAAGTTCCAATGACAATGACAGAAACTACGGTTTTTATAAAAGTATCACTATGACAGTAAAAGTGTCTTTGAAGAAATTATGTAAAAGTAGCATTTGCTCCAAGAGGGCTGCCTCAAGATTTTTCCACGTACTCTTTCAATGATTCGAATAAAGCGTTAAATGTATATGGTCTCTCTTACTTTCTCGCCTTTTATCCAATGACCAAGAGACCAAGCAACTTTTGAGTGTGTCTACGTTGTTCACATTCTCTCTCTCTCTCTCTCTCTCTCTCTCTCTCTCATATACATATATATATATATATATAATACGTATGCGTGTGTGTGTGTGTGTGTGTGTTTGTTTGTTCGAGTGGGTGTGTGCTCGCTTGTGAGAGTGTAAAAATTAAAGTTAGTTAAAAATTTGAATGTATTATACATATCACACACACACACAAACATATATATATATATATATATATATATATAGAATTAAATATTTTTGTATTATGCTTAAAATTATTTATTTATATATATATATATATATATATATATATATATATATATTATATTATATATATATAAACGCCCAGTTTCGCTATCAAATTATTTTTAACTTACAACTTTACACCCAAGCCGAAAAATCTCGCTGTATTGCTAACTGAGAATGAGCTCGAATTGGACGTAATGATTCTTTGATGCACACCACTAACTGTCGCCATTATAAATCATTAGAAGGAAATGAAGAAGAGAAAAAAATATATCTCTGACATTCTCGTTAATGAGCCGCCCGTAAAAATATAAACACGGCAAAATATTTGACACTTTTTCTTGGTTTCTACGTTGACTCATAAATTATAATCGTCTGTGTTGTTGATTTAAAAGCAAATCAGATCATCACAGGTCGCTGAAGTTTCTAACACGTTCGTTAATTTTATTGTAAGAATGTCACGTTAGGTAGTCGTTGAAAAGCATCTTCAACTCACGCTTTTCAGGTGACGTTTCATATTTACACCTGTTCGTCATAAAAATAGAGGAACGAAAAAGATCTTGGTTATTTGTTGCTGCTGAATAATTCATGAAGGTAAAATTATTTCTTTTAGTAGTATAATGATGTTAGTCTCTTTCTTTGGTAATATAAAAAAAAAATGTTTCTAAGTGTGAAGCTAATAGCTTCGGAACGTGAGGAACGGGAACGTTACTAAGAAATCTATTTCTAATAATCTTCTGATAAAAAAAAAGGAATCAAGTAAATATATTTTAACAGCGTAAAATAAGAAATTACGCAAGAAAATAATGCTTCCTATCTATTTTCCCCCGAAAATACATCAAATACGTTGAACGTAATAAAATTATTAGATAGAGCAAGTTTTCAACTACAAAGACACTTTTTTCCTATATCATCATCATCATGTCGCGCCGCCAGCACGGCTATCTCTGACCCTCTCTCGCCACTTCTCCCTATCATTCATCGCCTCCGGCAGGTCTTCTGGGTTACATCCTGTGTCCTCATATAGTTGCTGTATGTAAGTTCGTGCTGGTCGTCCTGCTTTTGCACATCCATATGTGGGGGTCCACAGGAGTGCATCGCTTATGAGCTCGTCCTTGCTTCTCCAGCAGTGTCCCGCGTGTCTGGTTCGTCTAACTTGTATAGTTTTCGTGATGGGGGGCAGGTGTCCGTATAGTTGGTGTCTCGTGGGGTGTTGTCGCCAGGACTTGTTCAATACTGCTCTCAACATTCTTGTGTAATTTCCGTCTAGTTTCCTCTCCAGCCGCTTAGTTAAATTTTTTTTTGTTCTTGCGGGGTACCTTTTGCTGACTAAGAGAAGAAACAAAAGGTACCCCGCAAGAACAAAAAAAAAAAATTTTCCTATATAGTCTGCACCAAATCTATACATTTCCCACAGCGATAAACAAGATTTAGCCCAATCGGCTGGGGATGTAGAATACATCGACAGCTTCTCTGCAGAGGGGTAAGATGAGTGTCATTGATATGACACAAAACTATCTGATGGTGAGGTTCCAGTAATGCTGGAGCTTTGGAGAATGCGGAGTACTCCTTTATTGCTATAACGCCTCGGTCCAGTGTGGCCCTGAGGGATAGTACATGATAGGGTCCTATCTATAGGTCAAATAGAACTAAACTGCCAATATATGATAAACTGAATAGTTTGAAATAGAACTGTTTTGACATTTAACGATGTGTAAACAAAACCTATGCTTATACTAAAGCGAATTGTTTAAATTAGAACAGTTTGACTGAATAGCTTGAAATAGAAATGTTTTTGATAATTAATCTGTGTAATTATGCTTAACAGAAATATTTGAAGTAGAACTGTTTATTTTTATAAAAATGGATTTAGCATTAAATAACCTACAAAGGTTAATAGGCCATAAAAGACAAACGAACAAACCAAGAAATAAACAAGAATTTTCATGCCCCGTCGGTAAAATGTTTGTCCCAAAAGTAGTGTCTTCTGTCCATTATCATGGAAACTTCAGCAAATACAGAAATAACAATAATCATCTTGGATTGAATAATTTTCAATATTGAGACTTATAACCTACATATCAACAGCCTGCACACACACACACACACACACACACACATATATATATATATACATATATATATGTGTGTGCGTATGTGTGTATTTGTGTGATAGTACACACAGATTTGCAGACACAGATATGCACACACACACACACATTGTGTCATTCAGAAACAGACTCTTTCGTTGTATTACAATTCTTCACAGTGGCTAGACACGCGAGACTCTCCAAGCCGGGATCGAAACCCGCCTAATATTACGTCAGGCTGATGACATACTCTTAGACTCAACGTCTGCACGGCAATTGACGCATACATCTGTTGCATTGTCATCTGCTGATTCATGCAGAAATATATATATATATACTGGATACATACTGACGCAATGAATAACAGACGCAGTAATAAACGACGCACGGAAGACTTCTTTATAAAGATATTTACCTCTCACTTTATTGCAAGGGTTCGAAAAGGTTGTGCGCGGTTTTACTGTGAGAGGGAGCTGGAGACCGAACATAACTGAAATATTTTGACCCCAAAGTTATGGCCGTCAGCGTTGTGTCTTTCTCGTTCTCCAGGGCTTCTCAACCGGAGCACTGGAGTCCACTCTGCCGGGTGCTGGCTTCCTTACTACACCTCGTCCATCTCTGACTCCAACTCTACTCAACTGTCCTCTGTTCAATTCGTCGGCCTTATATTACCTTCAATCTCCCACGCGGTGATATGGACACGCCTTCACGCCTCCGCAATTTCTTCCGATATCTGGCGATCGGGATGTGTCATCTTTGGAATGGCCTATGTGATCGTCATCGAGCGGAAATAACCGTCAGTCTACGAGAGTATAATGGGATTTTTTTTTTTACCTCGTCCCATTTCATCAGCCAATTTCCGCCCACACGATTTCCTCTTATAACTGCCATTAGAATGTGTCACTTCCTTCCGGTGCATTACCTTGAATGGCATTTTTGGCCGGGTCAAAAGGTCAAAACATAACACATCAAATTTTGTTTGTTTACATTTTGCGCTATCGGATGCCAGAATATATTCATGTATTCAGTGGGTGTTAAAAAGTTAACACCCTGATGGGAGAACCATTATAATATAATTTTAAACTGTCTTCATATGGTCACTTTTTCTGTTCACTCAGTTGTAATCTCCAACAAGTGATTAAAAATGTTTTTATTAATACACGAGTATCTTTATCAGTAAATCATTATTGACATTACAAAGAGAGGGAGATTTAACAGGGACTGTGAAAAGTTGTAGATTTTAAAAAGAAGGTGCTACCACTCGGGGTCAGAGTGGACTTGGGACCGATAGCAATAAAGGGTTACTCCACATTCCCCTAAACTACAGCATTACTTGAGCCTCACCATCAGATTGTTCAGGGACACTCTTTGAGGTGGAGGTCTACTCCTTCTGAAGAGATGCAGTCGGTATATTCTCCAGCACCAGCCGACTGGGCTATCAATCTTTGAATGTCTAGCTAATTTGAGGTATCATTTTAAATATTTGTAGAACTCGAAATATTAGAGGAAATGAAAGAATATTTTATCGTACCGCTGAAAAATCAATACAATAAACTTTTTCGAGAATATTTTAGAATTTATATTTCATTGTAATAGATTAATAAATGACATTGGAAAGCGTTATGAATATACAAATTTGATCCAAGAAAATTCTCGGAAAATCTCCGGATAAAAACATATTCAAACCCGACTGATAGCCAAACTATATAATCTATCAACTTAATCTTTTGTTCTCCTATTCTATGCTTTTATTTAGACATTCATAAAAAAACTCAACTGACAAGCTTATTTTTATTTAAGGCAGCATAGATTTGACAAACTGTTGATAATTTAGCATTCTTTACAAATTTTCTGATATTTTGCTATTTTCTGTATGGTCCGCACTATTCAACTTTCTAAAATTCGACTCCTAACGTGGCGTTCAGCATGAGGTGAACGTGTAACAAAACAAAACGGATAAACACTGGCTTGCTTGAGCGCACTTACCCGTCGACGGACAGTTGTGAAAAAGAGAAATTCATTTGTCTAGCAGCCATTTGCTTTTTAATAGCGAAGTCTCGTGATTTCTCAGGAGGGGTGAGTCGAGAAAGATAAAAGAGGACAAGACAAGGTTCCGAGCGGGACAGAGTATACTGTTCAACACTCGTAGGTTTCGTATGTTATCATTTCATAGCAAGTTCGATACTTACTTGAACCCAGGCGCTAACCTGCTCTAATTTTTTCTACTTCTCTTTCTTTCTCATATTCTAGCCACAGTTTTTTTCTTCACATCACTAATCATCTCTCATAGCTACCATTAGTAACAGCAGTCTCCTTCGTCAATCCACCATTTTCCCCACCTCGTTGCTATGCAACTATAGAAGAAAACATCATCACCTCATCGATTTCTTCAACGAAATGAAACTGGAAATCTTCCCTAAGAAGCCGGAAGAGCCAGTAGCAGCACCCTAATCATCAGAATGGCCATCGCTACCAGCTTCACAGCTAACAAATGAAACATCTCTTCCGGCCAGCTCGATTCCATCCGGACTAAAACCGCCAGCAATCTCAGCAAAACCAGTATCCTGGGCAGTCAAGAAAGTCCCTGCGGGAGTATGAAAAGGACAGAGTCGGAAAATATACTCCGTACTTCCAAGAGAATACAATACTACCTATCCCTGAAATGGTGGCAGAAGTAGAGCCAAAGACTGTTCTTTATCATTGCGTATTTGAGGACCAGGAGATAGGCAGGAGTCAAAATGGAGACATTTATGGAGCTGTTAAAACCCGTACGCATCCCATGCCGGTATTTTTGCCGGCATAGTTTCACCATATGGTATGTCCCGCCACCCTCAGAAGTGCTGGCGGTTAAGCTGGCTGGCAATAACGTCTCCACAAAGCACTTCTGGGTTCAACTGGAATATATAGGCAAAAGACAAATACGAGTCACTGTATGCAACATCCTATTACAATTAAATGGGGACGTCCTTGGTGCCTACAAGAGTGCATATAAAAGCGTAGATGAGTTAATGCAAATATCAGCGGATGGGACTGCACACGGGGACTACGTCCTCAGTGTTTGCATGGATAAAGAGGGCTTTCAGGCTATATCGCACATATTAACTTACAAGGACCAGCACATGATGGTGGTCATTGAGGGAAGGGTGCCTCTCTGCTAGTCTTGCAAACAGCTAGGCCACCTGGCCAGATTCTGCCCCCCAAACAATCCAGTAAACAATAGCAATAACAACAACGACAACAACACAAAGCATAAAACTAACAGCCCAAACACTATAACTGTCCTGGAACCTGGGGATCATCCAAATAATCTGGGAGAACAATGGACCCAGGTCACCATGAAAAAGAAACAGAATTAGCAAAAACAACAATAATAAAACAGCCTCTATCACCCACTAAAAACCCAAAAGAAAAGGGAAAAAGAAAAGCACTGAGAGAGGACAGCCCGAGGAGATGTAAACCACAGTAAATCTAAAAAGAAGAGATAGTGAGGAGAATTAAGCAAAGAAATTCTGTACCCAACCCAACCTCCACCCAAATGTACCACAACAAGCAACCTCACAACACTCTCACCCAAAAAAATCCCCTCAAAAGAAACCTCCCCAAATCACCCCACACCCAAACAACTTTCACCCCAACATAACTCAAACGCAGTCCCCTTCTCTCCAACTCTCCCCTCTCACTCACTTCCCAGGCTGTTCTCCCGCTCCAGATCGTTAAACTGAGTTTCCACGGACCATCAGCAAGATCAGTAAGAAAATTCACAAATCCTCAAATCCCGGCAAAAGGCAAAATCGGCTTCTGCCGAAAAGGAAAATGTAGAACTCTTATGGGTGGCTTTGTGCTCTGTGGAGCTGAGGAGCTTCCAATGGACTTTCAACTACACAGAGCACTTATGCCTCTCAGATTTAAAAAGATTAACAACAAAAAAGTATCTGATCCGTATTTTTTTGCAGATGCACCTATGGTGACCATCTTTTTTCGCTCGGCTGGGAGTCGAACAAAAGGTGCGTAGCGACTCAAGC
Source organism: Sepioteuthis lessoniana (assembly GCA_963585895.1). NCBI lineage: Eukaryota > Metazoa > Mollusca > Cephalopoda > Myopsida > Loliginidae > Sepioteuthis > Sepioteuthis lessoniana. The sequence goes on along the minus strand of OY757926.1, from coordinate 52,497,616 downwards.
GGACATAAGGCTGGCGGAAACGGAGCGCCCGCTTAAGAAACATTATCTTTCTGTTCAGGGTGGGTCCCTGTTTATGTTTTAAAGAACCCTTAAACTGAAGTATTCCCTAAATGTCGGAGGTGTGTCAAGAGATGTCTGAGTAAACACTGATCTCAGCACCGGCTCTCTAGGGCATGCCGTCGGTATCCTTACCCCGAAGGATTACAGTGCTGTGGTCCGCTGTGAATAAGGTAAGTGGTTGTAATGGCACTAAACCTTGCTACGTTGAATGCAAGAAGACTGAGGGATCCAAGTAAGTTTGCACGCTTGCTTGGTGAACTCTCGAACCTCAGAGTGAATGTTTCTGCAGTGCATGAGAATCATTTCACTTTTGCTACTTGCCTAATCGGCTGGGGCTGTAGATTATACCGACTGCTTCTCTGCAGGGGAGTAAGACCCCCACCCAACGGGTGTCCTGGATATGACACTAAACAATCTGATGGTGAGGTTCCAGCAATGCTGGAGCTTTTGGGAATGCGGAGTACCCATTTATTGCAATCGCTCCCAGGTGAACTCTAGCCAGGAGTGGTACACCTGATAAGGGTCCTATCTATGAGTCAAATAGAACTAAACCATGCTTCCTTCGCAATACTAATTTTTTGCATTTAAACTGCGTATTCATGCTTAAATGAGTTTAAAATAGAACTGTTTTTGAAATCGAAACTGTACTCTCACTAAACTGAATTGTTATATATAACTGCTTGAATAGTTTAGAATAGAAATGTTTCTGACAATTAAACTGTGTACTCATGCTAAGCTGAACTGTTTGAAATAGAACAGATTATTTGCATAAAAGTTGATTTGGTGTTAAATAACCTACAAAGGTTGATATGCCATAAAACCAACAAGAAAAAAAACAAACAAACAACACTTTTGCTACGGACTGTCGGGTGCCGGAGAATGATTATGTCCTTCAGCATACGGTAGCTGTGGCAGCGCTGGGGTCTCTTTGCTAATTGGACGCAGTCTAAATGCAGATATAAATCTTGTTCTTGCAGATGGCATGGCAGGCTGTTTATGGTTGCAGTTAAAAGTTTCGAGTTCCGGGTGGTCGTGGTTTATATGCCCAATATCCCTACAGAGAACGTTTCCCTTTTTCGGCAGTTAGCACCGTTCCTCGACGACCCGAAACGGAGAATTTTACTGGGGGATTGGAATGCGATCCTTGATCCTAAAATAGACAGGTTCGGGTGGGGAGCTTGCCGGTCGAGAAGGCGTGAAAGCAGCCTGATCGACTTGAGTTTACATCACGATTTAGTCGACAGGTTTCGTCTGGATCACCTAGGGAGGTAGGTGTGGACGTGGCTTGATAGTTCGCCCACTGTCCATATCAGATCCAATCTGGACAGAATGTTAGAAGAGCTGACACTGATTTTGTTACGTGTACCACATCCCACTATATAGCATGAACTGACAATAGGCTTGTTAGGGTCAGTCAGCAATAAGCTAAGGGGCTTAATCTAGCCGGCTGCTGGAAGTTCAATACTTTCTTTCAAGAGTTAAGGGACTTCCAGGACTATCTGGAATCCCTAGTTCAGCGGGCATTAGTGGTGGCGGTTACCGGGAATAAGTAGTGGGGATCTCTTAAACATGGGATAAGAGATTTTGCCACCAAATACGGTCGGCAAATTTACTTAGACAGGACCATGGTGGCAAAAACTTTAGAAAATAAGCTTTCCAGTGCGGTAGAAATGAGGCGGGGATTCCTAGCCGTAGATATAGCTAGACAGGAACAAACGTGAGGCAAGCGAGCGCTACAAGTGATACGTAATTAGATCTAGGTTAAAACGAGTTTCCAACGAAACCGTGAAACACAACCCGCTTGCACATGAGGACAAAGTACGACGGTTCCCCTTTTGGTACATCGAATCTGTCAAGTCCCCGGGTGGGCACTTATCTCTGCTAGAATCGTGAGATATACGAGGCCTTTCGGATACACTTCTGTGATTGCATTGTTCTCTGTCCTGAGCTTCCGGTTCAGGAGTTTCGCAACTACTCAGGTGACTTCCTCTGCCTTTGGGAGGTTGAAGCGGCTAGCTGCGAGGGTTTGGTCACTGAATGGGAAGTCCATGATCCGTTGAAGCAGGTTGGCCTCAACAAATCGCCAGGACTTGAGGATTTGCTCTACGATGTGTACTTAAGACTGCCGCTCATGTTTGTGTCTATTCTGACGGATGTGTTCAACCATTGGTTCGCCAAGGAATTCTTCTCTGGTAGTGTTACCAAGGACGTGATCACATTGCTGAAAAAGGTGACAGGTATGTTTGGGAGGACTTAGACACAGAGTTAAAGATTTAGGCCCGGGTCTTAGCGATCCGTTTTCATCATGTCATTAGTGATGTGATCGGACCTGAGCAAAATACGCTGTGAACGGAAGATTAATTCAAAACAACTTGTACTCGGTGCACGAGGTCCTACAGGGGTTAGAAAACGGCACTGAAGCGGCGCTAATCAGTGTTGATCAGTTCAAGGCCTTCGATAGTGTTGACCATCGGTTTTTGGTGACTGTTTTAGAAACTGCCGGATTCAATCCGGAGTTCCGCAAATGGATTAGCATGGTGTACGACAAACACGAGGCAGTGGTGCAGTTGAACAGGAAACGCTCGGAAGATTTCGTGATCGTGCGATCGGTCCAGCAGGGTTGCCCCCCGTGTTTAGAAACCCTACTTCGTAGGCTTAGGGATGAGAAGGCAAGTCCTGCCCTACGCGGTATACATTTTGCTAGCCATCCACATACAAAGCTGATATCTCTGTCTTTGTGGCCCGCCGTTTTGAAGAAAGCCTGTGAAGAAGGTGGTTGCGAGGTACAGACAGATCAAATTTGATAAGAGCGAAGTTTGGCGGCAAGGTGCTTTGAGCGCAGGGCGGTGGTGTGTGCCGTGTACATCTTCCCCTTGATCCTTTACTGTGTGTCTATACTTCTTCTGCCGAAGAATCATCGGCTGGCGCTTCAACGATCCCTCTCCAAACTCCAAAGAGCAAAAGCCAATGGTTCGTTGGCAGGTTTGCTGTTAACGTCCACATAATGGGGGTCTTGGGGTGTCTGATCTGGAGAACCACTGGTTCACTAAAAGACTTACTTACTCATGCAGACCCTTATCGAAGGACACGGTGTGGAGGTGAAACGCGAGTGATACTTTTCCTTTCCTTAATTCAGACTCCAAAGCTAAAGGCAGACGTAAGACGAGGGGCGAAGTGCTGTTTGTCTGCAAATACCATGGGGCCCTTCGCAACCTTCATAGTTCCAGTGACCCCTCTCTGCCTTGAAAGGGACTATTTTCGGAACTAGTGGTGGGATCCGTTTCGGATTCTCTCGTAGATCGGCTCGGCTGATCGATGGAGGAAGTTCTCTGGCACTGGAATCGGGCACAAGCTTTGAGCTTCATGACAAACTCCGAGTTCTCGCGCACTATAGAGCTTGCACGGAATGCGATGCCCCTTTTCGGCTCAAATTTTGAACCAGGCCAGGTAGACATACCCAATTGTCCTCGCAGTAACAGTGGCCTAGAAACAATGGCTGGGCACGCTTTCAATTACAGCTTGCAAGTTCGTCCGTTTTGAAATCACGTCGAAGAGTGAACGGCTCGCATAGCGCCCAAGCTGTTAGTGCTGATCGACATTGACTACGTAGACAATGTTTTGCCTCAGTTTTAAGGAGAGAAGCGTGTGGTGTTTCTCACAATCCTAGCTGTAGCTAGAATGATGATTTGGATGACGCGAAAGAAAGTATTGTATGACGGTTCAAACTATTCTCATCGGGATCTGATTTTGTTTTTTAGGCATCAGCTTAAGGTCAAAATTAGATGCGATAGAAAACGCTTGGACCGTATAACATTCGACAGAAGATGGGTTCATGCAGTGAGCATGGTCGTACGAAAGAGGGCTATGTTGGAGTCATCCTTCCCTCCTCTTCCTGCGCATGGTGACTATGGACCGGGTCCTTCGGGACCCCATCTCCCGTATATATAATTGCTGTCTCCCTAATTCCCTAGTAAGTAGTACGTTGTGAGTCATTTTTCTCGTCACCTCCATGATCTTCCTCGCCCCAATTCTTTGTTGTTCCTCAATTCCCAGATCCAGCCCCATTTTTCTTCTAAAGTTTTTTGAATTTTTAATTATATTCTCATTTCTGTAATCTATATACATTTTCCGCACCGCGCCCTACCCTGCGTTTCTTTCATCCTATTAGCCTAGGCCTCCTTACCTACTAGGGAAGGTGCGGCTTGTTTTCGTACTCTTAGGAGACCGGAAAACAGCCGGCCTTCATTTTATATACAGAGAGATGGGAGGGTAACCAAACGTTTTTTTTTTTCATTCAATTTATTTATTTTTTTCTTTTTGGGTTTTTCTCCCATCCCCATCATCTTTTCATCAATTGTATATATATATATATATATAATATTTTTGTAAATAAATTCATGCATTTTCCATCCGGGGTTTTTAAGTAGGATTTTTCTTATAGAGTAAATGCGGCATTTTGGTGGTTTCGCCGAGCCTGGCGAAAGATGATTGCCTTGTATTGTATAAAAGGGTCGGCGAATGTCGTTAGCTAGGAACCCTTAGTTTCATAGTTCATCATGACCACCCCTCCTTCCCCTCCCCCACAAAAAGGTGGGGCCTTATGCACCCCCCAACTTATTTTTATTTTAATAATTTTGGAAAAAAAGGAACGGAGAGTACAGTTGACAGGGAGTGTTATGAGAGTATTAAGAAATTGCTGCAGTGACGGTGTTTTGAATGAAAACGTTCTCTGCAAATTTAGGACCCGTTTTTGAATACTTCAACAGAACACGATTCCATTATTCAATAATAATAATTAAATTCCACGTGTTTAAATCTAAGCATCCCTGTTTTGATTGTTATGAATTTGGGTCCTTGAAAAAATGTCTAAATTTAATTGCACTTTACTCAGGTAAAAAGGAGACAAGAAAATTTTCCAAGAACTTAGTGAAAGTGCAACTGATTCTCCTTTTCCATTAAGGAAAACTTCTCAGCTGATATAATGTCTTCATCGGTTAGAATTCATATCAAAGTGTTTCACTTTTCTTAAATCAAGTAAGATTTTCCAAAATCATTTTTCCCTGTGGCTTACGCCACAAGTGAATTGATTATCTTAATGATTAAAGTCAGAAAAAATTGTATCATTTAGATTTTTTTCAAAATAGGTAAAGTTGGTGACCCCAGTCAAGGGTGACCCGAAGGCTCCCTTTTCAATAGTTACTACACTGAGGTGTAGGGGAGGGTGCTACTCCATTCCCTGGATTGCTCTACTTTACCCTTGATCCTCGCTTAAAAATGCTGAGTGTTAAGAAATGCAGCATCAAGTACCATTTTTTTAGTCTTTAGTATGAATCAACCCGAGATTGAACCCTGGTCTTCCGGAACATAGGTGAACACTCTAATTATTAGGCCAATGGCCCGGTATTTTTCGAAATACTTTCCTTTATTTGTTAAAAATTTATTTTTAAAAATTGGATAATGAGGATACTTTACAGTACAATTCTTACTTTGTATCTTTAGCTCGTAAGATTCACATTTATTAAGTTGGAAAGTGTTAGAGTTGAGAGTGGTGCTAGGCACTTGCCTTTAGATCTATCTATCTATCTATCTATCCAAGACTTTTTTCTTTTTTTTTAAACTAAAATATAATGTTTCTTTCTTTCTTTCTTTATTCTAAGACTTTTGAATCAATCTATCTATCTATCTACCACTGACGAAACCCTCTGACACCAAATGTATCAAGACGTATATTTAAAGTATTTTTATCAGCAAAACAGTGACGAGCGGAAAGAGACTGGTTGACTTTTTAGGAAAAGACTACTCGACAAATTGAAAAGACAATTGACGATGAGGAAAGACCACAAATAGAAGCATGTCAAGGTTGGAAAACCGATATATGGATTTCAAAATAAGACTTTGGCTAGAAATATGAGAGAAAACTCCCTGGGAATCCTAAGTGGGGTGAGAATGAGATCCCCATTAGGACAGATCAATTGGAAACGAAGCAAGCTTTACATCCACGGATTTTTACGTCGATACGGAAAAAATACAAAAATATACAAGGATTAAAAATACATCAGGCCCGAATGAAATGTCAAGTGGAATCAAGCCAGACGCTGCGCGCGGTAATTTTTCCTGGTGAGACGCAGGAGTTGCAAGGCTGGGAATCCCACTACAGTACCCCGTCCCTCCAAGAAGAGGCTTAAAAATTCCCCTGGCGCACCCAGAACATTTGGAAAAAAGATTAAATGGCAAGCGGCCATACACAAAACGGCTTGGCACGATTTCGACGTGGACATTAGCGAGATCCTTGAAATAACATCTAAAGGCTCAGTGAATAAGAGATTCATCATCATCATCATCATCATCATCATGTCGTGCTGGTAGCACGGATATCCCTGACCATCTCTCGCCACTTTTCCCTATCGTTCATCGCCTCAGGCAGGTCTTTGGGACAACATCCTTTTTACCTCACATAGTTGCTGAATATATGTTTGTGCTTGTGGTCCTGCTTTAGCACGGCCATGTGTGGGGGTCGATAAGAGTACATCTCTTATGAGTTCGTCCCTGCTTCTCCAGCAGTGTCCTGATGTCTGGTTCGTCTAACTTGAATAGTTTTCGTGATAGGAGGCAGGTGGCTGTACAGTTGGTGTCTTGTGGGGTGTTGCCGCCAGGACTTGTTCAAGATTGCTCGCAGCATTCTTGTGTAATTGCCGTCTAGCTTCTTCTCAAGCCGTTTTGTTAGAGTCCATATAGTGCATCCATATAGCAATATCGATGTGACCGCTGCCGGGAAGAAACTGCGTTTCATTTTATCGGTTAGGTCTGATTTCCATATAATCGATAGTCTATTGATAGCTGTCCATGCTTTCGTTAACCTCGTGTCGCTGCTTCCTAGGTAAGTGAATTTGTCTACTAGTTTAAGAGGGGTTCCGTCTAGAGTGGAGATGTCCCCCGTTTGATTATAACACATATATTCCGTTTTGTGTGCATTGACATAGAGGCCTATGCCTGTGGCTGCTCGTTCCAAACCATGCAGTAGTGTTTCGGCTTGGTCGGGTATATTTGCCAGTATCGCTATGTCATCGGCGTAGTCGGCGTCGGTAACTGTTTTTACGGGGTACCTTCTGCCTTGTTTCTTTGTCAGCTCGAAGCCGTTCTCTGATTTTGTCAATCGATGTTCTAAGTAAGAGATTAACATCAACAAAATAATTGTCATTTACTCAGCGGAATGTTATGGATATGAACAAAGAACGTGACTGGCAAGGAAATCTGAAGAGAGGTAATGATTAAACAGCTGAAGAAAGACTTAAAATCTCTTTTGAAACAAATTAGTAAAGTAAAGTTGGTGACCGAGACGATGGCGACCAGAAGGCTCCCGATGTGTAGGAGAGGGTTCTACTCCTTTCCCTTGATTCCTCCACTTTACCCTTGATTCGTACCTTTTATTGCTGAGTATTAAGCAATGAGGTATCAAGTACCATTTTTGAAGTCTTTGGTATGAGGCGACCTGGGATTGAATCCTAGTCTCCCGGACCATTGGCGAACACTCTACTCAAAAGGCCAATGGCCCAGTATACCGAAACAATATAAAAGAGATAACTCAGAGGAGAAAAAGAGCCATTTCAGAAACTCCGTAATATCAAAGATGAGATCCGTACGAAGAGTAGAATGGTAGAGATGACGGAAGAAAGCAAGGCTACGAAAGAGACTGGCGTTCATTTCCAATCCTAATCGATTTCCAAAAAAATGTTCGATGTAAATCCAAGGGGACAGCTGGAAAGTTCTGCACATGGAATAAACGCATATATCCTTAAAACGTTCAGGGTGTAGAAAGATATCGAGAAAACTGAGAGAATACGTCACTGATATTACCTATCTCTCCATCAACGAATTTTGACTTAAAAGAGCTAACCCGTAATTAAATCCAAACAGTCATAAGTTCGGCGAGATCGGGCTCCGTTCTGGAGCCAAACGGAGTCCCTTATATCGCTTATAAATGATGTCCACAACTACTGCGCATATTGTGGAACTTATAAAAAATCGTCAAGAGAAAAGGGAAAATATCAAGTCAATGAAGATGCTCTGAAGGCATTTGGATAACTAAAGAAGTTGGAGCAAAAAAGATGAGCATATTCATATCTATTTCACTGCTAAATATCGGTGGGCAAATATTTTTTAGCCTCTTAAATCGACGATTATCGGATTACCTCCTAAAAGATGAATACGCAGACACTGCGGTAGAAAAAGGAAGATTACCAGGTATGCCAGGATGTATAGAGCACATAGGGGTCGTCTCGCAACTTTTAAAAGACGCGAAAAAGGACCAGGGTGATATGGCGGGACCTTAAGAATTTGTTATATCATGTAAGGAAGTGATACACAGTGAAATAGTTAACTATCTTTCAATTGATGTTGTACAGTCCAACACATATTATAAGTCTCGAGCTATTGGTGTTACGTCCGAAGTTGGTCTTACTACTGACCGAGATCTTTCAGTATTAATATTTGATGAACGTCTCACAAGACGGACGAGTGTGGCTCAAGACACGCCCGGCGGCTTTAAAAATGCTACCGGCCCCGTCAACATTCCTCTTAAAAGGAGCACCTCAGGCACCAGGCTATAAACCAAACCCTCTCCTAGGAGGGTTAAAACTTAGAGGGACGGCTCCCTGAGGCTCAAGTAATTGACCGTCCGGGACGGATGCCAGACAGTCTACCGAAAAAACTCTTGTACGAAGCAGAGATTTTTTAGTACGGAGTAATTTTCTAAGCCTGTCACCAGACAGGACTCGACACAAGGTCCCAGCACATATGCCCGATCATAGCTTAAACTGGACCGCAAGGGTGGCAAAAGTGTTAATGATGCAGCTCACCCCACCCCCGAAAGTTGCGCAGGTGAAGCCGAGAGCCTTTCGGCCTCAAGTCTGCCATTGAGCATTACAGACAGGCTATCGAAAAACCTCTGCACGGAGCAGAGATTTTTCAGTACTGATATTTGATGAATGTACCACCAGATGGACGAGTGTGGCTGAAGAATTTTTTAGGTGGGTCTGCGGTCAGGGCCGTTGCCTAGACACGCTCTACTGCTCCAAAAATGCCTCGACCCCCGTCAGCATTCCCCTATAAAGGGACGTCCCAGGCACCAGACGATAAACCTAAGAGAGTTGATGCCTGGGGGACGAATGCATACGGGTCAATCACACTTAGTTTGCTTGAAGAGATTTTCAAAAACCATCATGCCCCTAACAAAATCAGCGAGCACATTGTAGATTATTGCAACGATTTTCAAATGAGAACGGTATCGTGGAATACCAAATCAGAATAGCATGAATTGGAAAAGGGAATAATAACTGTAGCATCTCGGCTACCCTTTTTGCCTTAGCAATGATTATGCTGATAAAAGCCACTGAAGTAGAATGTAGAGGCCCAACAACTAGATTCAGTCTAAGGCACCCACTGATATATGATTATATGGATGACATCACGATAACGACTTCATCTGCCATTGGTGCAAGATCATATTTACCAACCCCTCCACTCGGGCAGGATGTGACACAAGGTCAATTTTTAAGCGGAGTTTAACAGGTTTGAATTCAGAGTTTTCCTTCTTCTAGACTAGTTGCCTCACCAAGGCTGAAGAACCTAGTCTGTCCTACTATTTACCCATAGCTGGAGGGAGAATAATTGGATTCATACCTTTCCCAAGGGTATTAGTGCTATGTGAAATGCAATTAGTCTCGGCCAGGATTCGAACTCGTGTCACCGTGTCCATTTCCTACGACGATAACCATTACACCTCCATTGGTGCAAGATGCCTACTTAAAGGATTTGAAAAGCTTATCACATGTGCCACGATGGGCTTCAATGTAGCAAAATCGAGATCACTCGTGTTAAAAAAAGGCAGAGACTATCGGACAATCACGTTAAACTTATTGGGGAATATATCACCACAATAAAGCATACACCAATGAAGAGCCTAGGAAAACGCTTCGATCACTCTTTGATGGACGCGGTGGCAATCCAGAAAACTAGAGACTGTGGAGAGGTGGTTAAACAAAATTTTTGATTCTTGCTTTCCTGGCCGTTTTAAAAGCTGGATCCACCAGAACTTTGTTTTACCAAAATGTCTATGGACATAAACCATTTACGAATTCACATCATATAATGTAGAGCAGCGAGAGAAAAGTATTATTTCAAAATATGTCATATAATATATGTCATGCATTTTCGGTTTGTACCTAGTGACCCCGAGTGCTTTGGTAAGATGTCACAATTTGATTAGTAAACAGGAAGATGGTTGCGCGTCAGAGCACTCATGTCGAACAGGTGTGTAACTGGCAGGGGATCACGAGATGAGAACCATGCGGTCAGATTTGGACAGAGTGCAGAGAATCGCAATCGAGCGGGGGACACGCGGCCGATCATAGACGTCTCTGACGAGCTTGCAAGGGGGTGCAAGCGTTGGCCCTCACTGGCTCCCGGAAGAAGATACGGGAAGAAGAAGGCCTATCTCTATGTCTTTCCACCCATCTCTCATACACCACAGAAACATCAACCCTTTCGAGAATAAAGTGTGAAAGATAGATTTTTATAAAAAAGTGTGTTCGTTCGTCCATCGAAGTTCGTAAATTATGTTTGATTATGTTTACGCTTATATTTGTATATATATATATATGTGGGTATACGACAAATTGCGTCGATGGCAAGGTTTGCTAAAAAGCCTTGGCAGTGCGGCCCTATACGAAAATGTTACAGCTACCTTTTAAAAGTCTAGTCGAGGAATAATAAGTCGTGAAAGTGAGAACGACAATACAGTTTAAGTTCTCCAAAGATCCTAAAATTTCCGGAGCAGGCATCGAAGCACAGGAAAGAAATGGAAAGTAGGAAAGGAATTAAAAATTGCAGTGGAACGATTTCGAGAAAAATAAATCCAAGTGGTAGTAGCTACTGGCTGCGCGGCCTGGAGTTTTTCCCCACTATTAGGATCGACAAGGCTGCAGGTAAGAAGAAATATCAGTTATAACAAGGCGAAATACGCAAAGGAGAAGAGGAAAACAGAATGGAAAAAAGATAGGATTAAGACAACGAGGTTCCTGGTCAAAATGGGAGTCCATGGTCAATTAGAAAGTCAAATGGTCCGAAGTATGGTGTAACGATGTAGCCATACAATTTCTAATATGGTCCGTATACCGCAACCTCCCCAGTGCTATAAATCTCCACTTATGAGAGAAGACAAGACCCCACCTCGTGACAGTTATCATTAAAATACATTTTGAGTAGCTGCCAAACAGTACGAGCGGATGGACGTTACAGATGGCGGCATGTTCAAATATCAAAAGAAATATAGGAGGTAGTCAGTACGGCCATCACTACAAATACACCAAATTAAGAGAAAAGCTTTATAAGTTTTGTCAGTGCTGGAGTAAAATCTAAACACAAAGGAAAAGCCCAAACCAAATGCACTGTCACTGGGAATTAAGGGCTGATTTAGAGACAAGATTAAAATTCCCAGGCCATATTGCTAAAAGATCATTGTGCCCAGAAATTGATATTTTAAAACAAAATAAAGAAAATTAATGATATGGGAATTGATAGTTCCATGGGAAGAACATGTAGAAAAGACCCATGAACGGAAGAAGTTCAAATATGATGAACTCCTAGAGTACATATAAAAATAATGGATGGAATACAAGTTGTACGCCAATAAAGGTTTGCTCAAGGGAGTTTGCTGCAAGGTCTCTATGCAAGGAGCTGTCAGATGTTGGTTTTGCAGGAACCAAAGAGCCATTGAAACCATTAATAGTAGGGTTTTAAGCGTTGTTTTGTTAATATTTGTAATCGTTAAACATTTTAATATTCCATACGTTAATTTGGCAAGTTCATCCTGAATTAGTTGTAACAGTTATTTCGGCAATCGGAATCTTTTCCTAATAAAATATCTGAGTGCAGGTAGGTTTATGTAGATGTGTGTGTGTGTGTAGGGAAAGGGAATATAGGTTTTGCGGTTTCGGTCTTTCAATTATTTTCGAATCTTTGAAAAACTAAAATTTCTCGATAAGTATTTCGAGGGTCATTGATTTGTCCTACCTTAAATTGTAAGGGCTATTTTGTTATTGCTGTTTTCTTTCCTTTTTTTACTCACGAGGGGTGAGAGAGAAAAAGAGAGAAAAGAAGGAAAGGGAAAAAGAAAAAAACGTTTCCAGTTGCCGTAGTATATTCATTCATTTTTATCTATTCTTTTAGTCGAGAAAACGCTGAAATTGTAGGAAAGAAAATTTTTTTCAACTTATGGAAAAAGGAATATTGAATCCTTCGAATTTTGTCTTTCAATTAAATACTTTAATCTTTTTTTAAAAATTGACATTTCATGATCAATGTGACAAGCACCAATAATTTGTTCTTTGTAAATAAAAAAAAATAAAGTTGGCGACCGTAATTGAGGGTGACCCGAAGGCACCCTTTTCAATAGCTTCTATACTGACGTGTATGGGAAGGCGCTACTCTTTTCCCTTGAGTACTATTTTTACCCTTGATCCGTACTTTATAATGCTGAGTATTAAGCAAGCCGGCATCATTTTTGAGTCTTTGGTATGACTCGATCTGGGATTGAACCCAATCACCCAGACCATTAGTGAACACTCTGCTCGTTAGGCTTATTGTGAATAGTTAAAGGGATTTATTTAGTTTTAACGGTGATTTAATCATTTATTCTTTATTTTCATTTATTAATATTTTTTCCCGCATGGGAAGTAAAAGGATAAGAAAAAAATTCTTCCAATTGTCGGCATAATTAAGTTTAAGCGTTTAATATAATTCACTTTATTTTTAGTCGGTAAAACACATAATTTGCATAGAAATGTTTTAGTAGCCCATGAAAAAAAGATAGATACTTTCAATAAAACTTTTCTTTAAAAACCTAAATATTCTTGAGCATTGTTTCGAGTGATTAATAAGTTTTACAACAAATACTTATAGGGATTTTTTTAGCCAGCGTGTTGGTGCATAAGGTAGAGGAAAAAGAAAAAAATTCAGTTGCCATCGCAGTACGTTCATTAGATCGATGCCTGATATAATTTAACTTTAGTTAATCAGAAAAAGCTGAATTTGTAACGAGGGGATTTTTTTGGCAGAGTTGGGGGAGAATTAAAAAATGCTCACAAATCTAGAAACCTTGGTCCGGCTAGAGCTGTGTTCTGGACAGGGAGACAGGAGCTCAGCAAATTAATAATGACGAACAATCCATGAGTTATAAAAAGGGTTAATGTCCTCATAAATCCCTAAAATAGACAATCCTGCGAATTTGACTACTTTTCTGCAACAACTAATCAGAAGCACGGACGAGTGGTCGATAATTGTCCAATATATAAATTGCTAAATTATTTCTTTCCACTTTTGCGTAAACTGGAGGACGTATCAGAGACTCGTCATCTCTGATAGGGTCTGCCTGGTGATGGTAGTCTGATGTTCGAAGACCTGAAACTTTCCTATAACCCAAGCAAAACAAGTCACTGACGACGCCCTCCGGTGCCAAATATATTAAGGCGTATATTCAAAGTATCTATCTATCTATCTATCTATCTATCTATCTAAGACTTCCTTTTTTCTTTTTTCCTTTTTTTTTTCAAATCTAAAATACTTTCTTTCTTTCTTTCTTTCTTTCTTTCTTTCTAATACCCCTCTCTATCTCTCTATCTATTTAGTATTGGATATATATATATATATATATATATATATATATATATATATATATATATATATATATATCGAATACTTTTTCTTTCTTTTTTCTTTTTTTGAATCTATAATATTTTCTTCATTTCTTCTTCTAGTTTTTTCTATCTATCTATCTATCTATCTATCTATCTACATCGTGCCATTTCGTTTTATTAGCATAGCTTTTACTGATATATTTATTTACGATACTATTGAAATTATAATAATAAACATTCTCTTCAAATTACTCGCATATTCAATATATATGCTTTCAATTCTTTCTTCTGAATTGATCCAAGTAAACACCTATATAAACATTTTCGATATTTATCGAGCTCTCTCAGGAATTTTCTGTGTCAACATATATAAACATAATGCGCTTTTTTTCACTGGGTGACTTTAAGTTATCACATCCACTTGAGAAAAATCTATTCTCTTTTTGTAAATGAAAAACATTGATTAAATTTTTTTAATGAAGATACAATCGATGATAATAAAATCGATTGAGAATCCTACAAATATTAAGGATAGGTCATTAGATTCGATTTCTCTTTTAGCTTTGATGATGTACACCCATATACAAATACAAACAGATAGATTCACCCACCACACACACAAGTATGATATGATTGCAAAATACTAACACAAATCTATTTTTCTTGATACTTCAAGTCCTACGATCTTTTTGCGATCATCTGGTGGGCATCTACCAATTAGATATCGAGAGTCCAAATTTTTTACGGCCCACCAGTTGATTGATAGTAATTTTATAAATGTAGTATATGATTATAATTTAAAAAGAAGAATTAAGATGATTTCCTTCGCAAAAAAAATGTCCAAGGAGGGACTGACCGGCCAGGCTTCAGGGCTGTGACCGAGGGCCCAAAACCATGAAGGAGTACAAGTATTTATTGACACAAGACCTTTGCTACGTACAGGGTATGACACAAGGTTAATTTTTTGGCGGAGAACAGCTTGTTTGAATTCTGTATTTTTTGTGTCTTCGGAGTCCAATCAACTAGGGGTGTGGCTGTAAAATACACCAGCTGCATCTTGCAGAAATGCAATAACCCACAACAAGTGTCTTGGATATAAAATTAAAGCACCAAGCCTGGTCAGCTGGGGCTGTAGAATACATCGACTGTATCTCTTCAGAAATCTAAGATCACACTAACGAATAACCTGATATGACGCTACACAATATGATAGTGAAGCTCCAGTCATGCTCGAACTTTGGTCCACTCTAACCGAGATTGGTAGCACCAGATAGGGTCCTATCTATGGGTGAAATTGCTTGTCATTTAAACTGCGTGCAAACAAATGACTCATGCTAAACTGAATCGTTTGAAATAGAACTATTTGATCATTTAACTGTATACAAACAAATGACTGATGTTTAAATTAATTGTTATTAATAAATAGCAATATTTGAGAAGCATTTAACTATGTGCAAATAAATGATTAATTGTAAATAGAATTATTCTTATTAGATAGAAATAAGTGAAACCATTTAACTGAGTGCAAAAAAAAAAAAAACGAGCTCAGTCACGTTTGACAATGTCATCTATAAAATGTGTTTACAAATTATATGTATTTGATATATATTTATAAACAGGATTTGGCATTAGATAACTTACAATGGTTGATATAGCAGAAAACCAAACCAAACCAAACCTAAAATATTTAATGTATTTGAATTAAGAGGTTGATATGCCATAAAACCATCTTTAATCAAATCATATATATTTAATATATATGTATAAAAAGGACTGGACATTAAATAACCAACAATGGCTGATGTGCCATAAAACCAAACCAAACCAAACCAAACCAAATCTTCTCTTCGACAAGTTGTTTTGACCAAGGATAAAGAAATCAGTCAACCCAACAATTTACTCATGATAAAAGGAGAGATCGATTCATCCAGAATCAGAGGTGCACCACCGAGAATTTGAACTCGTGTCACCGATTTCATATTTTACGGGAATAACCAAAACGCAGAGTACGCTGATCTAAAGGTAAATAATCGGGAAGTGTGTAAAAGTCAGTTTCATAAATTGGCCACTTTATATACTAATACTGCTATCAAAGTTGTTCTAACGGGGTGTCCTCGTGTTATAGTGGCAAAAGTGAGGGACAGCAGGTTCGAACTTCAGTCACGCTATAACAGAAACTTTAGGATTAGTATATTTTGAGAAAAAAAAATGAACGCTGTTATGTACGCAGTTATGAGTTAATTGTGGCACTACTGTTCGTCTACTATGATGGCTTTGGCATTTAGCCTCCCACGAACGTTGACATGCCATTGAATAAGAATCCTAACAAAAAGAAAAATGTTTTTTTTGTTGATTTTTTTAAATAATTTTTTAGAATGTTTTTTATCCAATAATTGAATATATTATGCATTTTTGTGTTACATTTGCCACATTTCCCATATATATATATATATATATATATATATATATATATATATATATATATGGGGGGTATATGTGTACATTTGCATATATGCACATTTGCATTTCTCTGTGTATGTGTATATATGTGGGTGTATATTCGGATTTATTGGATGATCATTGGCAAATACGTTCTTTATTTTTCTTTTAATTCTTTCTCTCCGTAAACTTATCAGTGATATTGTCAAACTTAATTAGAAAGAGTTCCTTCCTTCGCCGCACGTAATATTTTCTTATCAAGAGGTCGCTTTGTATATTCACACACACACACACACACACACACACACACACACACACACATGTATATCTCACACCGCAAGGGAAAATAAGCCACGATTGATTCCTGCTTACAGTTTGAAATTAACACCGTCTCGTAGTCAGATCAAAGTTAATCACTATCAAATCTTTGTAAGCTCTTTCATCGCTTCTTTCTTTCATACAATCCCCTCTACCCTCACATGCACGCATGCGCACATAACAACAACAATAATTATTATAATAATGAAAAATTATATCTATAAGTCGGAATCAGCTATTTACCTAAAATGTAAATTTACATGTGAGTGCATATATATATATATATATATAAATTTGGATTGAGTAGAAATATATATATATAGCAATTATCAAATACAAATAAACACACACACACACACACACACATATATATATATATATATATATATATATATGTACGTGAATTTTGATTATAAAATCCAAACATAATTTTTCTCTCTACTTCAAGTCCTACGCTTTTTTGTGATCATAAGGTTATCAACTACCAATTAAATATCAAGAACCCTAATTTCTTACAACCGACCAAGTTACTGAGAGTAATTTAATTAGTTTAGTATATAATTATAATTTTAGGAAAGAAACTGTGTCACCAAATCCTGTTGACTTTGTGTCTACGCAGTCCTAACTTAGATGTCCATCTATTCTATTACCGATATTGACCACTCATTATTTATGAAACAGCAAAATTCATTATACGAGAATCATTTAATAAGTTTCTCGACTTTTTTCGTATGGGCGCTTTTATTGATAGTACACACATGAAACTATAGTCCCCTTCGAAGTTATCTCCTCCGGCTGCAATGCACTTGTACCGTTCCAACAACTTCTAGAAGGCCCCATGGAAGTCCTCTTGTGTGAGCGTGTCAATGACCTTCGTCACAGTCTCTTTCATCTCCTCAATTGTCTCATAACGACAGCCTCTGAGCTTCGGGAATAAGCAAAAGTCACAGGGAGCAAGGTCTGGAATATAGGAAGGCTGAGGAACTGTCTTGATGCCCATCTTGGTCAAATAGTCTGTGACAAGGATGAAGTTGTTGACTGGTGCATTGTTCTGTTGTAAATGCCACTGACCCGATTTGAAAAGTACTGACCTCTTCCGACGGAATCTCTTGCTGAACTCCCTTAAAACCTCAACATAGTAACCCTAAACCTTTGGTCAATCAACTCTGGTGTTCTGACTTCCTTACTCCTCCCAGACCTTTCATCATCCTTTACAGAGGCTCTGCCTTCATTGAATCTCTTATGCTACTCAAAAACTGATGCTTGATTCATGCAAGATGGTTCAAAATTAGTCTGAAGCATTTCATACGTTTCTGTGGCATTTTATTTTATTGTTTATTTAAGTTTATTGCTTATCGTCCTTGTAAAGTGTCCTCACGTCCAGATCGCATTTTTTAAATGCTTCAGACAGCTGTGACAATCAAGCTTTAGTAAGGTGTATTCCAATTCCTGCTGTAGCTGCTTCTTTGAACCTGGAATCATAAAAATTGATTGGTCATCTGATAAGATGTATAGCAATGACATAGCGAATTTTCAAGAGTCTATGACAATTTTAAATGCCTGTACAAAAGAAAGTCTGGAAATTTATTGAAGGCACCACATATATATATATATAGATAGAGAGAGAGAGAGGTGTGTGTGTGTGTGTGTGTGTGAATACAGAGAGATTGGTAGTCGTAAAGTAAAGTTGGTGACCGTAGTCTAGGGCGACCAGAAGACTTCCTTTTCAATAGCTACAACACTGAGTTGTGGGGGAGGGCGCTTCTTCTTTTCCTGGATTGCTCCACTTTACTCTTGCTACGTACCTTATATTGCTGAGTATTAAGCAAGGGTTATCAAGTTCCATTTTTAAAGTCTTTGGTATGACTTAACCTGGAATTGAACCCAAGTCTCCCGGACCATTGGTGAACACTCTAGTCACTAGGCCAATGTAGAGATAGCGAGCATAAATATATCCGTGTATATTTCCAGTGATAATAAGCATAATCAAGTCACACAGCTAGCACTGATTTCCATGACTCTCTCCATCCATCCCTGTCACCAATTTCTCCCGGCAGGTCTTCCAAATTACAAAATGTGTCCGCGTTTAGCTGTTTTAGGTTAGTTCTTGCTGGTCAGTCTACACTGGCACGACCGTGTTGAGGAGTCCATTGGTGAACGTCTTTTATGAAATCGTCCTTACTTCTCCAGCTGTGTCCCGCATGTCTGGTTCGTCTTTCTTGGATGGTTTTTGAGATGGGAGTTAAGTGACCGAAAAACAAAGCTTTGCTTTGTACACTGGCCTATTGCTCTTTAACTTCGGTGGGCTAGTGGTAACCATTGCTTTCTGCGTAATTTGCCAGTAAATTAACAGTTTATATGCTACTATTTACTAAACTAGATTTTGATATGACAAACAGGCTTCAAGTTTTTTGTTGTACAGGCTTTTAGTTTAAATAGTCACCCATTCACGTTGTGAACAGTCTTATCGCTACTTAACTACAGGGAACTGGCCGGAATAAATATAGTCATCTAAAGACAGGCTGTTTCGTTGTATTACAGCTCTTCAATGTCGCGAGACATATGAGATGCTTCAAGCAGAGTATGAAACCCAGCAAACTTTATGTCATTTGGATATCTTACCCCAAAGGTAAGATCATTCTCTGTATTTGTTAAGGAATTTTTATGTATGTTTTTTTAACATATACATGACGTCATCCACACTCCGGCCCATTTCCTGTCTGAAGGTTTATTATCACAAATGGTGATTGTCATATCCTTTATGCACGAGCGTAAAACTGCACCGAATGACTCTGCGCCTGGACTAAGAGATCCGAATAGTTCAAAGCCTTACCAAACAGAATGATAAAATATGATTAACGAAAGATGTTTAATATAAAAAAAATCATTCCTTAACTCTATATATATATATTGTTCTATTTTTGTGTTTTATGGAAATAAATTCCTGTAGAGCATTTAATACTATATTTTGTTTATATATATATATATATATATATATATATATATCATGTCGCGCTATCAGCATGGATATTTCTGACCCTCTCACCACCCCTCCCTATTGTCCATCGCCCCCGGCATGTCTTCCGGGATGCACCCATTATTGTCACAGAGCTGCTGTATGCGGGACGTCCTGCTCGTCACTAATGAGTTCGTCCCTACTTCACTAGCAATGTCCCGCATGTCTGGTTCGTCTAACTTTAATAGTTTTCGTGACGGATGGCAGGTGGTCGTACAGTTGCTGTTTTGTGGAATGATGTCTCCAAGACTTGTTCAGTATTGCTCGTAGCATTCTCGTGTAATTGCCGTCAAGCTTCTTCTCCATACGTTTTTAGCGTCCACGTGGTGCATCCATGTAGCAGTATCGATACTACCACTGATTGGAAGAAACTGCGCTTATATATATATATATATAGAGAGAGAGAGAGAGTGAGAGAGTAGCTGATAGATGAATAGATAGATTTTGAACAATGCAACTAAACGGACATCAATTATTTCACTCAGCTTTAACATGGAATATATACTCTTTGACAACTATTCAATTTGAAAGAAAATTTAATAAAAAATAAATGCATAAACAATTCCCATTTTACCGTCCTCATAGAAAACGGAAATAGATTTTGAAATGATTGGCAAGTCGAAGGAATTTCCATTTGAATAATCCATATTCTTGAATTATTCAGCCAGTTGAACATAGTTTATTGTTTTAAGCTAGAAATATCGAAAGATCTATTTCCTTTTGCGCCGTAAATTCATACTATGTCTTGCTCAGTTCTCAACTGCTTACTATTCAACCATTATTGTCACAGTCTCACGCAGCTCCTTCATCTCTCATTCTCTCTCAGTCTATCTCTCTCTCTCTCTCTCTCTCTCTCTCTCTCTCTCTTTCTCGTTTGGTTATTTGGTTTAATCTTGTATCAACCGTTGAGGATCATTTCATGCCAAATTCTTTATATATATATATATATATATATATATAGGACAAATAAAATTATTGAAACAATGAGAATCTTAGTACCATAATACTGAAACACCTAAAAAAATTATCAAACTTTTTTTTCGTCTTATTTTACTAAAATTGTAGTTTTTTTTTTTTACAGATATGATAAGATGGAATTAATCAAAACTCATTAAAATGGCTAGTCTATTAAACTTTAAAAGTGGTTGAATTGTTCGTGCTCACATGTGTAACAAAAGTGGTCAAATTGTTCGTGCTTACTAGTGTAACAAAAACTGCCACATTATTTGGTATAGCTAGGAGTACTGTCTCAAAAGTAATGACATCATTTGAGAATGTAAGAAAAACCTCTTCACTGAAGCAAACCTCTGGAAGAAAGCGAAAGCTATCTGATAGGAACCGTTGGACTCTAACGTGGATTGTTAGGAAGGATCCCAAGAATATAGCTCCAAAAATCACAGCAGAACTTAATGACCATCTAGAGAATCCAGTTTCCTCAAAAGCTGTAAGATGAGAGCTGCATAAAGCCGGATTTCACGGGAGGTTTGCAATCAGAAAACCATATTTAAATAAATGTTTGACATTTCCACGTGTTTTCATTATTTTTTTCAAACCCTATATATATATATATATATGTACAGGGTTTGAAAAAAATAATGAAAACACGTGGAAATGTCAAACATTTATTTAAATATGGTTTTCTGATTCCAAACCTCCTGTGAAATCCGGCTTATATATATATATATATATATATATATATATATATATATATATATATTGGTGAGTAACAAAAATAGTTCTATTTGCACACAGTTAAATGGTTCCGAGTATTAATGTCTAACACTATTAGTTCTGTTTGAACACAGTGAAATCGTTCCGAGTTTTGCTATCTGATATTAATAGTTCTATTTGCACAAAATTAAATGGTTTTAAGTATTGCTATTTAATACTGGTTGGTTGGTTGTTTGGGTTTTATGGCATATCAACCTTTGTAGGTTATTTAAAACCAAATCCATTTTTATGAAAATAGTTTTATTTCAAACAATTCAGTTTAGCATAAGCACGCAGTATAAATTTAACTACACTGTTTATTTTTCAAGTCAAACAGTTTTAATTCAGATAATTCAGTTTAGCATAAGAACTGATTTTGTTTACTCTCAGTTCAATGTCAAAACAGTTCTATTTCAAACAGGTCAGTTTAGTGTAAGTACAGTTTCAATGTCAAAAAACAGTTCCATTTCAAATAAGTCAGTTTAGCATAAGCACATAGTTTAAATGAAAGTACGATTTAATTATCAAAAATATTTCGATTTCAAGCTACTCAGTTTAGTCAGACAATTCAGTTTAGCATAAGTATGCCGTTAGTTCTATTTAACCCATAGCTGGGCTTTATCAGGTGCTATCACGCCGGGCCAGAGTGGACCAGAGGGCAATGGCAATGA
The DNA here is from genome assembly GCA_963585895.1 of Sepioteuthis lessoniana. Classification (NCBI taxonomy): domain Eukaryota; kingdom Metazoa; phylum Mollusca; class Cephalopoda; order Myopsida; family Loliginidae; genus Sepioteuthis; species Sepioteuthis lessoniana. The sequence continues at coordinate 52,475,711 of OY757926.1, read as the reverse complement.
AGGGGTGCTCGGCATTTCCCAAAGCCCCAGCATTACTGGAACCTCACCATCAGATTGTTTAGTGTCATATCCAGGACACTCATTGGGGGTCTTACCCCTCTGCAGAGGCGCTGTCAGTGTACTCTACAGCCCCAGCTGACTGGGTAATATTTAATACTAATTGCACTATTTGCACAAAATCAAATAGTTTTAGTTATTGCTGTCTAACACTAATAATTCTATTAATCAAATGGTTTCAAGTAGTACAAGCATTAATAATACCATTAATGAATAATCGTCTGTTTTCGCTCAGTTGAGCAGGTTTCAAGCATTGCTAGCTCATTGTAACTGACCCTTAGTTACTGCCTTCTGATACCTTTAAGATATAATAAGGTTGGCTATTTGTTTGCCATAAAAACAATTTGAATAATACAGACGGTAAAATCATAGAGGTGCTAGGGCGTGACATGACAAGCAAATTGATGAAAGAGCCTATCCAACAAGCCTTTTGCACAGTGAGCTGGGGCTGTAGAATACACCAACTTGATCTCTGCTGAGGGGTTAGACTCCCTCCAACGAGTATCCTGGATATGACACTAAACTATCTGATGGTGAGGTTGCATTAATGCTGGAGCTTTGGGGAATGCGGAGTACTCCTTCATTGCCATCGTTCCCAGGTCAACTCTGGCTAGGATTGGCAGCACCTTATAGGATCCTTTCTATGGGTTATTTGTCGCTGCCTCCCACCAGACGGGACTTGACACAAGGTCAAAAGCCCGAAGGCCGATTAAAGTAGGATCCTTTCTATGGGTCAAATAAAACTAAACTGTGTAATTAAATTAAACTGAATTTATAGAAATTAACTGTTTTTACATTTACATAAAAACATATTTACTTATGGTAAACTGAATTGTTAGTGGTACATAGCAATACTTAAAACTATTTTTATTTGTTGGCATGCTAAACTAAATAGCTTGGAATAGAACTATTTATGTAGCATATCCATGATACGGATATGTGAAATAGACATATTCATACGGATACGGAAAACGTTCACAAATGTTCATAAACATAGAAATCCGAAAAACACGAAACACTTACGACTACTTTTTGGTTCAGGTACGAAACTTTTTATTACCTTTTTGAGTTTAACAGCATTTTGTGCCTCCTCTGTGCGCATGTTCACACCGCGTTCAGTGGATAAGATATTACTACCGAAGTCTGTCTAGTTATTGAAGATGTTTGCCACTTTGAGCGGAGATACTGCCATCTTGTTTAAAACACACAAAGTCTATTTTATTTGCGTTCACGTAGTGGCCAATGTTTCTTGTCGGTTGCTCTTCCGTATACAGAAAGGATTCGGCTTGGGCCTGTGTATTTGAGAAGCGCTAGATCAGCTATGTAGTTTGCATTCACCGTGGTTTGTATGGAATATTGTCTGTTATTAGATCTATTAACGTTCTTGGCAGATGAATAATAGATATTGTGCAAATGTATCTAGTTGCAAGACTTTAGTGATACTTTGAAAGAAGTTGGTGTCATTATCAGATGAGCGAAGCATTGTGTTCTTGTTTTTGTAAATCATTATCAGAGCGATAACAGTTTCTTTGGGGAGATTATGTGCTAGTAGTATTTGCTCCATTTTTCATCTGTGTATGGAATCAAATACCAAATATCTATGCACAATAGAGTTATATATATATATATATATATGCGTTTGTGTGTGTGTGTGTGTGTCTGTGTGTGTGTGGAGAAAAATTGACAGAGTTGTCCGAAAGTAATGAACTTATTTAGCTGCTAAGTCGACGCAATAACATTTCGATAATTAAGAGATGGCATCAAATTTTGAAAGAATAACGATCGATGTTTTATAAGATATATCCATTTTTATTCCTTCAACATTTGATGTAACCTTTTAAAGTCCTGATGATGGTATAATTATACCAAAACTATATATTGTTGACTTTCCTGCTTAATAAATTAATTACTTTACGACTACTCTGTCAATTTTTACCCATAATGTCGGAATTTTTCGAATATTTACTTCCATATATATATACATAGATAAATAGATACACGCACACACACACACGCACACGCACACACACACACACACATATATATTTATATATATATTTATATATATATACTCCCCTACCCCCATGGGGTTGAGTTCTCTAACGAATGAAGTAATTGTGTTGCCATTAGCGTTTATTGCAAGCCTCTTCATACATATGAATTGAAGTCTCAGCAGCCGTTGAACGGATGTATGTAAACAATAGTAATTGTGATTCATAACCGTTTAAAATTTACTTCGCAGCTAATGGCTCCTCGTGGCTGAAGGGTTAGAGGCTTGGTTTGGCGTTTGAGTCAACCAATTTTCGATCCCGGCTACGGGAAGCTAATATGTCTAGCCACAATGATGAGTTCTGATAGAACGAAACAGATCTGTCTGTGGATGACTATATATATATATATATATATTGTAGTAGATATTTGCAAAAAACAAACTGGAAACGCAAGCTTCTGCTTCAAACTTCTGCAGACTTGAAGGTATTCTTTGATTGGAAAAGTCTAAAAGGAAATACTCTGTAGTTGCATAATTCAGCAGTCATCTGGCTGTACTTGTCACTGGCTTGTTGTTGTGTAGACAGGAAGTGTTACAAAAATGTCGAACAAGAGTATGAAACTATAAAACAACGATGAACAGATATTTTAATATTTTATCATCTTACGCATCTTGTACAGGTTTCACAATTCGAATTGTTTATTAATCAGCATTTTTGAGTCCTATTTTTTTGTGGTAGCCAGTTATCATTTGTCAAGATGAAGTAGTCATCGTAGATAGGTAGATATAAAGGGTGATAGATAGATCAGCCTGCCGAAATATATTTGTCTATGATATGAATAAAATGGTATATCTGCTGGTGATCCAGGACATAGAACCCACCTGCTCGCTACTATTTGCCTCTTTTAATGGTACATTTGAGCCCCCTCTTGTTATCACTTTGGTGGCTGTCCTCTGAATCCTCTTTATGGAAAAAATCGTTCTTGATTGAATATTTGCCATAGATGACATTTTTTTTTTTTTTTGGTCTAAAATGACAAAATCACTTCAATAGCTGCTTTTTGACTATATCACTGACTTTATTTGGCATTCCGGTATGAAACCTTATATCTTCCACTTGCAGTCTTATTATTATAGGATTAAAAGAAAGAGAAAAGAAGTAGTATGCCAATAGAAAGACTTATGAAGTGAAAGAAAGAAAGAAAGAAGAGATGAGAAGAGAAGAGGAGAATCAAAAGAAAAATCATGGAAATATGCGGAGAGAAATGAAACGGAAGAAAGATGGAAAAAAAAGAAACATAGAAAGAAACACAGTAACAAACATTGCAGTGTACATAAAAAAAAAAAGGATGAATAAAAATATGGGAGAAAAGGAAAAATGAATTGAAGACGAAGGAAAAAAGGAGAAATATGGAAAAGGAAGAGCAGAAAGAAAGAAAGAAAGAAAGAAAGAAAGAAAGAAAGAAAGAAAGGAAGAGTATGGAAGAGAAGGCGAAAGGAATAGAAGACGAAGGAATAAAAACAAATGAAGGAAAAGGATGTGAAAAAGAAAGAAAGAAAGAAAGAAAACAGAGCAAATAAAGAAAAGAAGGAAAAATTTTTAGAATAGAAAGTGAAAAGAATTGTAGATGGTTGGTTGGTTGTTTTTTTTTACGGCGAATCAACCTCTTCTGGGTTATTCAACTGCGACTTCAATTTCAAACAATTCAGTTCGGTAAAATTATCATTTTTATTTAGAGTTAGATGTCAAAACAGTTCAGTTAAATATTGAAACAGTTCTATTTCAAGCAATTCAGTTTAGCATAAGTACATAGTTGAGATCTATTTGACCCATAGATTGGACCCTATCAGGTGCTACCACTCCAGGCCAGAGTGTACCTGGAGCGATGGCAAGGTAGGGGTACCCCGTATCTCCCAAAGCTCCAGCATTATTGGAACCTCCCTCTCATATTGTTTAGTGTCTTATTCAGGACACACGTTGGAGGGGCTCTTTTCCTCTCTTCAAAGATGCAGTTGATGTATTCTATAGCCCGAGCCGACCGGACTGAAGATGGCGGAATTAAAAAAAGAGAGAAATTAAGGAAAAGAAAATGAGAGAAAATAGCTAAAAGAAAAGGAAACGAAAAAGATGACATAAAGAAAAAAGTGATTGGATTGAAGAAAATAATTAAGAAGGAAAAAACGTTATAAGCAACGAGAATTATGAAAGAAAAATAAATGAAAAATAAAAAATCGGGAAGGGGAATCTTGTCAAAGATAATTATGTTCAAAGATTAAAGGCATATGTCCGTTCAAGGTGTCATGTAAGTTTTGTATATATTGTTTTGAATTAGTGATATGGTTGGTTGCAATCTCTTGCAGACCTTAAGGTATCTCAACATCAGAATGAAGTTATCTAGCATATTTCCCTTGTTACGACCTCAAAAAGATTTACCGAGATATGCCAAGCGGAACTGCTATGAATCACATCAGTTCTGTGATAGTGTTTATTTTTTATATGTGCTTTTCGATTTCGAGCAACAATGATAAGAAACATGTTACCAAGCCTTACTCTTTCTCGGGATTATGTCTTACATATTACTTGTCGAAAAGGATGAAGCAAATGGTTGATTTGGTTTTGTATAGTTTATTTGTTGAACGGCATATCAATTTCTTGTGGGTTATTTAATGACAATATTTGATTTATTTGGAAATATTTCATCGTATTTATTACTATGTTTTCGTTTGTTTTATATATATATATATATAGAGAGAGAGAGAGAGAGTGAGAGAATTTGGTCCTAAATAACCTGTAAGGGTTGATATCCCATAAAACAAAATCAAGCAGCAAACAAAACAAACAAAAACAACGTAACAATTGTGAGGAATATATAGCTTCACGACCCCTAGTTGGCCGCTGGTCTCGTGATTACCACATGTGTCGACTGGTCTTTCTCTGTTTCTTTCCATGTCCACGTTGCTTTAAGATCCGAGGAAAGAGAAGATGGATGCGGTCCAGTCGATGAAGGTTGGAATTCGTGTTGGAGAGAAGAAAAGTTGCCAAGCAAATAAAGAAAAATGACGAAAAAACGTTTGTTATAAACAGTAATAAACGTTTATTTACACAGTTGTACAAATATTTTTCATCGATAATTTTCAACAAACACCGCGAACCGAGGGTGAAAGTAGTTGAATGGCGGAGTCTTAACTGCAATTAGGCAGTGTCAAAATGGCGAATACAATGGCAACGGAATTGGTTCTTTAAGCGGCGAATTCCTGAACCAACTCGATTTTTCGCTTAGGATGTCCTCCATTTATGGGCTGACCAAAGACTATCATCGTAACAATCCCCCTGGTTTGCCTCTGATTGGTTTTGACAATCGGCCAATCAGCCACAGTCATCGGGAGGGGCTACAAGGAGCAGTCCTGTGGTTTCTTGACCAATGATTTAGTGATTCAAGGCCTTGTGCCAAACTTGGTGACACCAACCTAAATTGTCCGCCATCTTAAAAATACATTTTTTTGTTTATGCTTTGAAATTCGATGAGTCTTTGACTGGTCTAGCAGGTGTGTGAATGTTTATTTTTTGGGCGGGGGACAGATTTATAGGTCAACAAGTTCTGATCGGATCTCAAACCTTTTTTGTATGTAATGACTTGGTGTTTATTTTATACACGATTCTCAAAAAAATACTTGGACACCCAAAATGAATTTATTTTTAATAAAATACTGATTATCATGACTTATTTAAATTAATCATCATTCAATAAAATAACTATTATCATGATTTGATTAATTATCATTGAATCAATTGCAATTAACTAATTTCATTTAATTAATTTCGCCAGCCAACTCCTTGACACTTAAATGAAAGTGTCATATGGAGAGGGGTAAGACTCTCCAAACGAGTGTCCTGGATATAACACTAAACAATCTAATGCTGACACTTTAGTAATGCTGGAGCTTTGAGAAATGCGGTGTACACCTTTCAATAACATCGCTCCCTGTTCCACTCTGGTCCGGAATGGTAACACCGGACAGGGTCCTATCTATGGATCAAATAAAACTAAACTGTGTAATTACTCTAAACTAAATTATTTGAAATTAACTTTTTTTTTTACATTTAACTGTGAGTAAACAAAACAAAATTGTACTTATGATGAACTGAATTGTTTGAAATAGAATAGTTTTGACATTTAAACTGCGTACTTATGTTAAACTGAATTGTTTGAAATAGAACTGTTTATATGAATAAAAATGGATTTAGCCTTTAAAAACCTACAATGATTGATATTCATTAAAACCAAGCCAAACCAAACCAAACCAAACTAAATTATCAACGATGTTTGACATGCCATCAGACAAAGAACCCAAACACAAACTATAGATACTGTTTTTTCTTTGGACGAAATTACATCTAACAAGTAATATTAGATAATACAAATAATTTTCAAAAAAATCTATTCAAACGACAGATAGGACCCTAAGAGTTACTTCCGCTCCCGGCAAATATCGTCCTGGGAGTAATAACATTCAAGGGGTACTCAACATAGCTGTAGAACTGTTGCCAAACCACCAGATGTAGGTAAACATGTTATCCAGGACGTCGTACGAAATGGAATCGATGACTTGGGTTCAAATCCTGAATGAGGTTGTTTGTATTTTACTTCTACGCTAAAGAAATTTGGAGAGGCATGAAATCATCTCTTCTTTACCTTAGCTATATGTAAATAGCAGAGTAGGCTGGGTTTTTTTAGTCAAGAAAAGAAAAAAAGACTGAATTCAAACCTGCTGAACTCAGCTAAAAAATTGCCATTATGTCGTATCCTGCACTTTGTGAAGAGGTTGGGTAACGTCTTATTCTGGACACCATCCAGAGGGGAGTCTAACCCTTCTAGAGAAAATGTGGTCGGCGTATTTTAAACCTCGGTTACCTGGCTCTCTTCCAGAATGTTTCATATTAGAAGTTTGCTTCATCATAAAACCAAATATGTATTTGGAGCGAATTATTCTTAAGGTATAAGCCATAAACAACTTCCTGTCTAAGATATGTAGCCGTTTGCCGTTCCGTTCTTGGAAAAATAAATCTTCTAATTACTATAAAATACCAAGCCGGCGCCGTCTATTTTAGATTTGAACTTTTACCAACGGGAATTCATCCATATTGTGACTATCTGTAAATGCTGAACACTTAAAATGCACCCAGAACATTGACCAACCATATGCTAATTTGCAAAGTACATACTATGTAATGTCATTTAATGCGTCAAACCAACGAGGGTGTGTAAAAAGGTTATGCCTTTTTCTTTTGTACTTGAATAATTACGGACATAGGAACATGTATCATACATCAAAATGAAGCTTATCCGTTATGGATCACATCATTATTTCTCAACACAGTCACCGTTTCTTTCTATAGCAATGTTCCACCATCGAAGGAAAGCCTGTATCCCTGCCTCGCATAATTCTGTTGACTGTTCTTTGAGCCATTTCATCGCTGCAGGTTTCACTTCCTCGTCACTGGCATAACGTTTGCCTCTAAAACCCTCTTCCATGAGTCCGAAAAGATGATAGTCTGAAGAAGCTAAATCTGGAGAGTATGGAGGATTTTGTAAAATTGTCCACCGAAATGAAGTGTTTGTCTCCCTTGTTCTGATAATTGTATGTGATATAGCTTTTTCTGGCAGAATGATGACATTATCGATTGGCAAGATTTAGCACGTTCAGACTCTCATCTCTTTGGCTCCACGAAAAGGGATTCAAGAGGCAAACATCCTGCCAGTGACGAGGAGGTGAAAACAGTATTTATAAAGTGACTCAAAAAGCAGTAAACTGAATTTTACAAAGCATGGATACATGTTCTCGTTTGAAGAATTGATCTTTCGTTTCATCCGGCTTCGGTTGCATAGAAACATACTTACGATGAATGGATCATATTAGACGGGTGGGTAGAATTCCCAAAGACCACCGAGTGATCAAGCAAGAAGTTTTAAGAACGATAACTGTGGTTTATACGGCAATATAGAAAAAGTTACTTCGGTTTTAAAAGAAAAAAATGTTCACTTAAAGGTCGACAATACAATATTACCAAAAAAGGAAATTCAAATAATCTTTTAAAGAAATAACAACGAACTCTTTAGTTTACACACACATACACAGAGACACACACACACACAGACATATATATATATATATATATATATATATATATATATATATATATATATATATACTTTCTGAAATACGCTATGGGGATTTCTTATCGGCTTACTTCTTCCTATTATCTATTCTTTGTTTTCAACTCTTTTCTGCTGCCATTTTCTCCGTAGATATGATTCCCTTGAAGGCCTTAATAGGATATTTGATTATATGTTATGAAGGATTAAATGAATACACTTAAATACCTAGCTGTACACTAATGTCAAGAAAGTGAACTAGCATGCTTAAATGAATATATATCTTCTACACACCGTTATATATATATATATATATATATATATATATAGAGAGAGAGAGAGAGAGAGAGAGAGAGAGAGAAAGAGAGTCTTTCACAAAAATTGATATCTATATCATAATCTAATATCCTGAACAATTCTCATTCAAATAATTTCAAATTTTAACAGCATTTGTAGAAACAATTCAAAATGTTATTTTTAGTCCTTTATATATATATATATATATATATATATATATATATATATAATTAAATTGTGGGTACAGCAAAATATATTAAGAATATGATTGTTTAACTGCCTGCACAGAGACGGGCGATTCATAGAAATATATATCGCCTCTAGAAATTTAAGTATACAGGACATTTCGGACGACCATAAACTTTGTTCATGTCCCTGAAATTTGTCGCCACATACTTGATATTATTGTCAATGACATTCTCTGGGTACCCGTTATCTATGAAGATATCCTTGATAGCTTTAAGTTCATTCTCAATCTTGCACTCACTACAAATGTTAAGAGCCCCAGAAGAAAGACACCTAATTAGATTAAGCTTCCTAGATTTTGGGGCAAAAGAATGCCAATCCAAATATATTCCGGTAAATGTGGGTTTCCTATAAATCCTTCTTTCCCACATCCTATAAATGGAGTTGAGGAAAGAAGAATTTATGGTCGTCCGGAATGTCCTGTATACTTCAGACTACCCTGGGTTGGTTCTGCTACCGAGTCTTTTGTGAATATGATTGCCTCTTCTGTATATCGTTGCCATCATGCTGTTAACCTAACACCAATATACACTTCGAGGCCGGCCTTTAATTCTACGAACAAGGACAAGCTGCCTATCTTTAAACAAAATCATTTATTTTATAAATTTGTTTGTCGATGCAATTCGACATATATAGGTATGACTTGTCTCGAAGTGAGGGTTAGGCAGCATATACCAGATTTTTGTCAGGCCGATTAACATCCGGGCATTCTCAAGCAATGGATTCGGCAACTGGTGAACATTTGCTCACTATAAATTGTTGCAGAACTCGTTATGAAGATGATCGTTTTTCTGTCTTGCATAGAGCTAGAAATAAGCCCGATCTTAAATTTTTTGAGGCGATTTATATTTCTAGGAATCGACCCTCTCTCTGCAGGCAGTTAAACAATCGTATTCTTAATATATTTGGGGAACTCAACTGTTGTTTTTTCTCCCCCACTATCTGGCCATCCTTATTACATATTATTTATATATACCCCGTTTTTTATCGAATTTCCGGTGTTTGATACTTGAAAAGAGTCGGACGAAAAGGTCCTTCGTTTTTTTGTTGTTTTATTTAGTTCCCCAATTGTAATTACCAATGGCATCTTTGTTTATTATAATATATATATATATATATATATATATATATATATATATATATATATATATATATATATATACGTGGTGTATTCAATAAGTTTCCAGTTTTTTTTGTTTTTTTTTTGTTCAGGCATTTAAAATTGTCGCAGACACTTGAAAATTCTCTATGTAATTGTTATATATCTTTTGAGATGACTGACCAATCAAATGAACAGCTACAGTAGCAATTGGAATACACCCTGCTAAAGTCTGATTGTCACAGTTGATGAATTTCACAAATGCAATCTGAACGTGAAGACACTGAGAAGAACGATATGCAATAAAATTCTGTTTTAAAATTGGAAAAAATGCCACAGAAACGTATGGAATACTTCAGACTACTTTTGGACCATCTTGCCTGAATCGAGCATCAGTTTTTGAGTGGCATCAGAGATTCAAGGAAAGCAGAGAGACTGTGAGGGGTGATGAGAGGTGTAGGAGGAGTATGGGAGTCAATACAGCAGAGTTGATTGGCCAAAGGGTTAGGGTTAGGGTTACTATGTTGAGGTTTTAAAGAAAGTTCAGGAAGAGATTCTGTCGAAAGAGGCCAGCACTCTTCAAATCGGGTCAGTGACATTTCCACCAGGACAATGCACCAGTCCACAACTCCATCCTTGTCACAGACTATTTGACTAAGATGGGCATCAAGACAGTTCCTCACATTCCCTAAAGTCCAGACCTTGCCCCCTGTGACTTTTGGTTATTCTCTAAGCTCAGAGGCTGTCGTTATGAGACAATTAAGGAGATGAAAGAGGCTGTAACGAAGGTCATTGACACGCTCACAGAAGAGGACTTCCATGGGGTATTTGAGAAGTTGTTAGAACGGTACAATAAGTGCATTGCAGCTGGAGGAGATTACTTCGAAAGGGACTCGAGTTTCATGTGTGTACTATCAATAAAAGTGCCCATACGAAAAATGTCTGGAAACGAATTCAATGATCCTCGAATATATATACATAGGGTGGAACGATAGAATTGTCGTCCTAAAGAAAACAACACTGCAGCTTTATTTTAAAACTTTTATTCAAAAGTCAATTCAGGTAACTTGATTATGTCGTAGAGCTGACATCTATTCAATGTAGCTGCCTTCAGCCTCAATCACCGCCTCGATAAGGATCCGGAACAGGGAGCCTGTCTTTTCCACAAGCGCCGGCGGGAACTCGGTGAATACTCGCTGGATGGCGGCGTTTCAGGTTGGTTTTGGTGTTGTGGAAGGTCATGTTGATGATGTTCTCGACGTATGACCAAACGAAGTAGTCCAGCCGGTTCAGCTCGGGGGAGGAGGGGAGCCAGTGAGAGAAGAGCCCAAAGTCGTAGCACTCCTTCTGAAGCCAAGCCTGGGTCTCTTTGAACTTGTGGGCCGGTGCCGAGTCCTGTAGCCACACCCAGGGTCTGCCACCGGCCACCTAATTGCACCAGGGGATCACACTCTTCAGCAAATCCAGGTACACTTTGGTGTTGACTTTCAAGCCGACTTCGAAGATGTGATGTGTCATGATATGGCCCTCACTTGGAACCACTTGAAACTTCCGCTCCACCACCTCCAATGGGTCGCCCGATGCATTGAGCTGTGCTTTCAAGCGTTGAACCGTCCGGGTTTGTATTTTGAGGGTGCTGGCAATGGTCCTGTTGTTATATCTGGGATCGGTAGAGTGCATGAGTTGTACAGCGGCGCATCTCTGATCTCGCTCGTTGAACATTTTGTCACTTTCAGACATGATAGAAGCCTCCCTTTTGCTCTTGGGATTTGTACATAACTAGCCAACTAGTAGATAGTCTGCAACAAAAAAGAAAACCGGTTTTCATTAAACGGAAATGGAATCATGTTGTCTTTTCTAGGGTGACAATTCCATCGTTCCACCCTGTATATATGTATATATATATATATATACATTCGTAAAGAAATGCCAGTTACTTGAAGAGGCGTTAAAATATTAAACGTGGAATTCTTGCTTGTTTCCACATATACAGTAAAAATTTGCCACTATCTGAACGATAACTGATCAAGTTATTTGATTACTAAGTAATATCATTTTTTCTGAAATACCGTTTACATCTCGAATTCTTTAAAAAACATATATATATATATATATATATATGTGCGTGTGTGTGTGTGTGAGTGTGTACAATTGTATGATAATCACTTAATTTTAGGATAAATGCATGAATTTATCAACAGTTTTTTCCAAGAAATATTTTTTGTTCATTTTTTTATTCACAACTCTCTCTCTCTCTCTCTCTCATTCTCTCTCTCTCTCTCTCTTTGTCTTTCCCCTTTCCTTAGATTTCTCTCACTCTCTCTTTCAGACTCCTTCTCTCTGATTCTCTCTCTCTGTCTTTCCCCTTTTTTCTTAGATCTCTCACTCTCTCTCTCTCTCTCTTTCAGTCTCCTTCTCTCTCCCCTCCCTCTTTGTCTCTCTGATATATATATGTGTGTGTATATGTGTGTGTGTATTAGCACGTACGCATGTGTGAGTGTGTTGCCTTAATGCGTATCTTTGCAAGTGTATAATGGCAATGCGTATGTGTGTGGTTGTGTGTGGAGGTGTGCACGTCTGAGAGGAGAATGTGTATGCGTTTGAATGTATATGTAAGTGTGTTGCAGTATGTGTATAGAGGTGAATGCGTTTGTGAATGAGCAAGTCTGTTTTCTTGCTTGTGTTTTACTATGTGTAAGCGAGTTTGTGTATGTTAGGGTGTATGTATGTTTATGTGGGAATAGCCAACGCGTACATTAATAAGTTTGCACGTGTTTGTTTTTTCTGCGTGTATGTGTAAATCTATAAGTGTGATTCTGTATACGGGGTCAATGAGTACGTTTGTGAGTGTGTCCGCATGTGATAGTGTGTGGGGATCAATACGAATATGTGTATATGTGTTTTTTTATGTATGTAGGTGAATGCATATGTGGGTGACCGTATGTTTTCTTAGACTTCGTGGGTCAGTACGTATATATGCTTGTGTCAATGTTCATGTGTGTCCGTGTGTGTGTGCGTGTTTCACTGAGCGTGTGTATATGCAAACCTGGGGGAATATCTATGTAAAAGCGTGTGTCAGCGTGTAAGCGGTTTGTATGTGTTTATTTCAGTTTTGTTTTGTTTTTGTTTTGTTTGGTTTTTTTTTTTTTTTGGCATATCAACTCTTGTAGGTTATTTCATCTCAAATTCTTGATATACACATTTATTAAATGTATATATTTGATTTTTGATCACATTTTGTCGATAACATTTTTAAAAGAGCATTTTTGGACGCTCATAAATCGTTTCAGTCGTTGGAGGTGCCCGTGGTGTAATGGTTATCGTCGTAGGAAATGAACACGGCGACACGAGTTCAAACCCTGGACGAGACTGATTGCATTTCACATTGTACTAATACCCTTGGGAAAGGTATGAATCCAATTATTCGTAGGGCAGACTGGGTTCTTTAGCCTTGGTGAGACAACTAGTCTAGGAGAATTAAAACCTGTTAAACTCCGCTTAAAAAAATTGACCTTGTGTCATATCCTGCCCGAGCGGAGGGGTTGGGTAAACAGGATAAATCGTTTCAAGAATTGCTATATAACAGTCACAATTTAGCATCTGTCATTTGTTTGCACACATAGACAAAACGCAATCAAGTGCTACCACTCTCCAAGGATAGAACCTCGCCATCAGATTGTTTAATATTAGATGCAGTCGGTGTATCCTACAGCCCCAATCGACTGGGTTGTATTAGAGTCTGAGTGACAGTGAGTCTCCTAAGTTCTAAAGGACTCATCTCAGTACTATAACTGAATTTAGCAATGCCGTACTCTGGATAGTCCTAATTCTTCCTTTAATCTGACTATTTCCCAGGTTTTTACAGACTCTTCTAAGTGTTCCGACTACAACTGGTGTTACTACAACCTTCATTTTCCACAACTCTTTCAGCTGTCAATCAAGATTTGTCTACCTTTTCATTTTCTTTTATTTCAAGCGGTGATCTGGCAAAATTCACTTGATGGCAAGTTCTTTTTTCTTATTATTTAGCTCTAGGTCTACTCTTCTGGCCGGGATTTGGTGATGCGTGTGTATGTCAAAGTCCCATATGAGTTTATGTGTCACTTTCTAGGACCGGTGCTGGGTTGTGCATCTACCATTTGTTGGTTCGGTCAAATTTGAATTTCTTGCACATTTCCCAATGGATCACCCAGTCGTGTCTAGTCTTATACTCCTTCTATTATTATTATTCCTTGAGAATTTTTCAAATCAGCGTTAGCTTATAGTTTTTCACTAGAATTTGAGTAACTACAAGTTTCATTAAGTCTCAAGGACTCTTCCCAGTATTCTGGCCGATCTCAAAAATGTAGTAATTTGGATGATCTCCACTCGTCTTCTTATCTCCAAGTCCTCCAGTCCTTTTATTAATCTTTTGGCGACTGTACTAAGATCATCAATTACAATTGGTATAAACGTCACTTTCATGTTCCTCAGTTTCTTCAATTACCTTGCAAGCTCAAGGTGTTCATCCCTCTTTTCACGTTTTTTCAATTTTTGTCTATGGTCAGCCGGGAGAGCAAAATGCACAATTTGGCTAGTTTTCTTTTTTTATTATTGATTATTATAAGGCCTGGTCGTCTGGTTGAGGATTAGTGATCCGTTTGTATGTCAAAATCCCAGAGGAGTTTGTATGTGTCATTCTCCAGGATAGATGTTAGATTGTACATATACCATTTGTTCGTATGGTCAAATTTAAATTTCTTGCTGGGTTTTTTTTTCTGTTTGTTTGTTTGTGCGTGAGTATATATATTTATACGTAATACATTAAAATTTAATTAATATTTAATTTTGTTGCTTTAAAATAAGGGTCAGTTGTCTGGATATCTACAAGGGGTCTACACGGGCCTTTGCTTATTTTAAAATAATGAAGCCACTCTCTATTTTCTGAAAGATTTTTGCACAGGTTTGGAAAGTGCAGCACCATCTATATAGAACGAGCTGCTTATGACTTTTATTGCTTCCTAAGCTTAAAATTTGTCTCACAGAAAGTTTGAGGACGAAGGGGACATTGAATCATGTACAATTATGCATCTTCGTAACATTTTCAAATAAAATAAGTGTTCAGTGGTATTTCAACCAGTAGAAAACTCGGTGGAATAAACCTATTGAATGGCAAGAAGACTATTTCAATTAAAGTTAAACATCTCATCGATTATTTCTAATAGGGTAAATGTAACTGCTGATTTAATACTTACTGAACAAGCCTTTATATCTATCTATCTATCTATCTATCTTATGTACGTATATATATATGTGTGTGTGTGTGTGTGTGTGTGTGTGGTTTGTTTTAGTTTAGTTTTATGGAATGTCAACCATTTTAGATTATTTTATGTCAAATTTATTTTTGTACATATGAACAGTTCTATTTGAAACAATCCAGTTAAGCATGAGTAGGCAGTTAAATTGTCAAAACAGTTCCATTTCAAACAATTCAGTTTAGCATAAGTACACAGTTTGAATGTAAAAACTCTCTTATTTCAAGCAATTCAGTTTAGCATAAATACATAGTTTAGTTCTATTTGACCCATTGATAGGACCCTAACAGATGCTACCATTCCGAGCTAGAGTGGACCTGAGAGCGAAGACAATAAAGGGTTACTCCGCATTCCCCAAAGCTCCAGCATTACTGGAGCCTCCTCATCAAATTGTTTAATATCATATCTAGGACACTCGTTAGGGAAGTCTTACCCCTCTGCAGAGATGCAGTCGGTTTGGTTAAAGACTACGGAATTTTTCTTTTTTTATGGTCTAACGTATTTTTCTCTAGCTTTCTACTTAGCTTCTTTTTATCATGTTTTATGGAATAGAGAATTTGCCGAACGTTTTTCTTACAGGCGGTTTCGATCACATCGTTCAACGTTCTTCATTATTGAGAGGTCATTATGTTTCTATTTCTTCTGCCTCCTTTTTTATCACTGGTGGGTACTTGTGTGCAATAAGTGTATATCCCACTTGTTTTCAGGTTTTGTTTTTTTTTGGATTATACTTCTTAATATATATTTATTGTGTCATCCTCAGACAGACTGTTTCGTTGTATCACAACTCTTCTGTGTGACTAGACATGGTGGACGCTTCAAGTTGGGACCAAAACCCGCCTATGTTTACGTTAGACGGATAACCTACCGCTCAGCCATTTTGGTGACCTAACGTCAGCTCGGGAATTTAACTCATTTTATATTAACTTTAATTTGCTTACATTTTGCGCTATCGAATATGGAGTGCTCAGTTCATTAGAAGAGTTTTGCATTACGTAAGTGGCACCCGCAAATCCATTCTCAAGAGTGCTCAACCCTGGGAGGGGATCGTATATTTTCTCATTCACAGACAGCATTCAATACCGGCCATTGCATGCTAAACATCTTCAGCAAAGCACCCCTACAATAACAACCCCTTTCAAAAAATAAATATTACACACAAACTAAATTTTTAAAAAATATCTACAAAAAATGGTAATTCTTTTTAAAGTCATTTGGTTCAGTTTGGTTTAAAACCATTGTAGGTTATTTAATGCCAAATTCTCTATATACATATATTATCATCATCATCATCATGTCGCGCCGCCTGCGCGGATATCCCTGACCGTCTCTCGCCATCTCTCCCTATCATTCATCGCCTCCGGCAGGTCTTCAGGGTTACATCCCGTGTCCTCACATAGCTGCTGTATGTAAGTTCGTGCTGGTCGTCCCACTCTTGCACATCCATGAGTGGGGGTCCACAGGAGTACATCGCTTATGAGCTCGTCCTTGCTTCTCCAGCAGTGTCCTGCGTGTCTGGTTCGTCGAACTTGCATAGTTTTTGTGATGGGGGGCAAGTGTCCGTATCGTTGGAGTCTCGTGGGGTGTTGTCGCCAGGACTTGTTTAATACTGCTCTCAACATTCTTGTGTAATTTCCGTCCAGCCTCCTCTCCAGCCGCTTCGTAAGCGTCCATGTGGTGCATCCATATAGCAGTATCGACACAACCGCTGCCTGGAAGAAACTGCGTTTCATTTTATCAGTTAGGTCCGACTTCCATATGATCGAGAGCCTATCGATAGCTGTCCATGCCTTCGTCAGTCGTGTGTCGATGTCTTTCTCGGTTGATGAGACGCTGCTTCCTAGGTAGGTGAATTTGTCGACTAGTTTCAGAGAGGCTCCGATCCACAACCTCACAAATACTGACCATCCGTAGAATCCTGGAAGGCGTTCGGGCAAAAAACTTACAGGCGACATTACTATTTGTCGACTTTACCAAGGCATTCGATTCCATACACAGAGGGAAGATGGAGCAAATCCTACTAGCATACGGCCTACCAAAAGAAACCGTAGCAGCGATAATGATTCTCTACAGAAACATCAAAGTGAAAGTACGTTCACCAGATGGAGACACGGAATACTTCGACATTGTTGCAGGAGTACTACAAGGAGACACAGTAGCCCCGTACCTCTTCATCATCTGTCTAGACTATGTGCTTAGGACTTCGATCGACAAAATCAGAGAAAATGGCTTCGAGCTGACCAAGAGAAGAAGCAAAAGGTACCCCGCAAAAACAATCACGGACGCCGACTACGCTGATGACTTGGCGTTACTAGCGAATACGCCTAATCAAGCAGAGACACTACTGCATAGTCTGGAACGAGCCGCAGCTGGCATTGGCCTCCATGTCAATGCAAACAAAACCAAATATATGTGTTACAACCAAACGGGCAACAACATATACATATATATTAGATATATATTATTCGGTTTGGTTGGGTTTTATGGCATCTCAACAATTGCAAGTAATTTAATGCCAAATCCTCTTCATACATATATATTAAATATCTATGATTTGGTTTGGTTGTGTTTTATGCCATATCAGCCACTGTAGTTTATTTCATGCCAAATCCACTTCATACATATTTATAACGTAAATATATGATTAGCAAGAAT
Source organism: Sepioteuthis lessoniana (assembly GCA_963585895.1). Classification (NCBI taxonomy): domain Eukaryota; kingdom Metazoa; phylum Mollusca; class Cephalopoda; order Myopsida; family Loliginidae; genus Sepioteuthis; species Sepioteuthis lessoniana. Next base: position 52,457,918 of record OY757926.1, on the reverse strand, counting down.
ATAGTTGATATTTTTAATTGGTCTAATGAGTAGAGTGTTCGCCAATGGTCCGGGAAACCAGGGTTCAATCCCAGGTCGAGTCATACCAAAGACTCAAAAATGGTACTTGATGCCGCTGTTGTATAGCCATGACCATGACCAACCTTACAAACACATAATACATATACATCTATATTTTCATGCAGAATCATAACGACGACACAATAAAGACGAGCTACTCAGTTCTTAGAAAAACATACCTCTCGCTTAATTTGAAAGGGTTGTGTGTGAGAGAGAATTGGAGACCGAACAGAACTGCAACATATTGACCCCAACTCTTATGGCCTACAGTGTTTCTTTCCCGTCTCCTGAGCTTCTCAACCGGGGGCCTGGGGCCCAGCCTCTGCTGGGTGCTGGCTTTCTCTACCGCATCTTGTCTCCAACTGATTGAATTTCTTGTGCACTGAGTTATATAATAGTTCCACACCCACCTTCTTCTTGTGGGCCTCACAAATTGCACTCATTCAACCCATCCTCGGTCAAGGTTATACTCTACTATTCCTCGACCGGATGCACCTGTTATGTACACAGGTGTATTTCCTATTTTGACAGCCCGGCCGGGTCGTAGGTCAATATACAACACCGCCTGGCTTAGCATTCAGGTAAATATCAAGGTAAAGAGGGGCAAATCAAGGAATGGAGTATCACCCTCTCCTATGCCTCGGTGTAGTAACTATTGGAAAAGGAACCTTCCGATCACCCTCGACTAAGCTCACCAACTTTATTTTCCTTTTAAACAAGCATGAGACTATTTTTTGCATAAAGTTGAATTGTTTCAGTCATTGCTAACAAATATAGTTTTATTCATTATTAATCATTTCTTTTGCTGACAGTCTAGTGATTGCCACTAAACACTAATTATTCTCTTCAACATTACTCATTCTTTTACTCACGGTTAAATGACCCCAAGTATTGCTATGTATTACTAACAATTCAGTTAAATATCAGTGACTTGTTTACAGACAGTTAAATGATCAAACAGTTCTATAGATAAACATGTGCGAATGATTGATTTGGTCATTGTTGGTTATTTAATGCCAAATCTTCTTTTTACATAGATATTAAATATAAAACTTCTAGACACATTTTGATGATACATACAATCAAATGATCAAACAGTTTTATTTCTAACAATCCAGTTTAGCATCATTCCAAGTTGGATGTTTTCAAGTATTGTTCAGTGACACCAACAATTCCATTAAACATCATTCATTTCTTTACACATGGTTATATGACCAAATAGTTCTACTTCAAACAATTCATTTTGGCATCAGTACATAGTTAAGATGTCAAACAATTCTATTTGACCCACAGATAGGACTCTATCAGTTGTTAACACATTGGAGGTGCCCGTGATGTAATGGTTATCGTCGCAGGATATGGACACGGCGACACGAGTTCAAATCCTGGACCTGACTGATTGCATTTCACATAGCACTAATACTCTTGGGAAATGTATGAATCCAATAATTCTCCCTCCAGCTATGGGTAAATAGTAGGACAGACTAGGTTCTTCAGACTTGGTGAGGCAACTAGTCTAGGAGAAGGAAAACTCTGAATTCAAACCTGTTAAACCCCGCTTAAAAAATTGACCTGCCCGAGCGGATCAGGATCAGTTGTTAACACTCTTGGGCAGAGTGGACATTAGAGCGATGGCAATGAAGGGGTACTCCGCATTTTTCAAAGCTCCAGCATTACTGGATTGTTTATTGTAATATCCAGGAAAATCGTGTGGGGAGCCTTACCCCTCTGCAGAGGTGCAGTCAGTGTATTCTACAGCCCCAGCTACCAGCGCCAAGATGTAGACTGAGCACGTATTGCCAATTAATGTATTAGATAATGATTCGTAGATTCTCTTAATGGTCGCTGGAGAGATTGATGGAAAATTGAACCTACTTCAAAAACTAATCGAATCCCTCGTTTGTCCTGCAGCTTTCAAATTAACCCGATTAAAATAATTTGGGATGAAACAAAATATTTTCTACTCAGCAAACGAATGGGTGCTTGTTGAAATTATGAAATTCATCAATCTTCAAATGTTTTCAGAAATGATATATGTTCTTGAAAATTAATTGACTTTCTGTTGGATAGAATGCACATTATCACATTGAATCATGGACGCAGGCGTGTATACAGATTGTTACGGACAGAGGAGAAGAGAAAGCGCCAAAAAGATTCCATACAATGTACGTACACACATGCACATACACAAACACCCTCCACACACATTTAAAATAAGTTTTTCTTTGAAATATTACCAATATATATATCTATATATATATATATAGATATAGATATATTATATTATATTTTTGGTACATGAAAATTTTTATAGATAAATGAATAACGAAATCATTGGTAAGAGGGGGAATCTATTTTAAAACAATAAAACAGTGAGGGCCCTTTCGTCCAGCACTTGTCAAGCTTAGTCACCAGGAAAATAATTAAAAACGGGGTGTAAATTAGATAATTGGATTGAAGGGACTGCATCAAGTGTCGCACAGAAGGGAAGTACTTAGCTGAGGCTGATTAAAACAATTACGACGCTAATGTATCTCTTTGCAAAAAACCAGCTACAATATCAAAGAAGCCGGAGTCGCCATCAGGTGAGCGAAATACTGCGTTTGTGTTTTTGTAAAGCATTATTATTGTTGTAAAAGTTTCTTTGGGGAGACCATATGTTTGTTGTATTTGCTATATTTTTAATCTGTCTATGAAATCAAATATTTTCGAGATATCAACGAATAATAGCATTTTTGCGCTTACATAGAAACAAAAATACGAGAACAATCGAAGATATACTTTGAAAAAAAATTCCAAGTTGAAACCCGGAATTATATGTGAAAATACCAAATAAATAAATAAATCAAAAAGCCCTCGTCAAAATTTTAGAAATCTGTAGAAAAGTAATGAAATAGATGGAGATCAGAGAGACTTGAAAATGAGCAACAAATTTAATGTCGTCAGATATCACCAGAACACCTGTGGACGTGTGTTTCAAGTTTTAAAAAAGGTCTCTAATTTAAAAAAAAAATAGTAAGCAAACAACATAATACAATTTTGATGCTTCGACGGATAGTCAGAATCTGATAGGTTGTAGATCGATTTCTCCGAAGACCGTTCTGATTTTTCCGAAGAATTTTCTCAATTTGAGGATCTGTACGGTTGAGAAGCAGACCTTAGCAGCTATAGAAGATAGAATTATTTCTCTGTAGTTGCTTTTGATTTTGAGGTCACATTTATTGACGAAGGAGGGATGCACCCTTTGTAAAATTCTTTAAATTAATAATCAATTGACAATTAGTAGACATCATTATTTCACCCAATATTAATATGTAATATAAACTGATTGAAAAAAATTCAGTTTAAACGGTTGATTTCATGGCATACCAACCATTGTAGGTTATTTAATGCCAATTCCTCTTCATGCATGCATATTCAATATATATGATTTGGTTTGATTGAGTTTTATAGTATGTCAACCATTGTAGGTTATTTTATGCCAAATCATCTTTATCATCATCATCATGTCGCGCCGTCTGCGCGGATATCCCTGACCGTCTCTCGCCATTTCTCCCTATCACTCATCGCCTCCGGCAGGTCTTCAGGATTTGGTTTGGTTTTATGGCATATCAACCGTTGCAGGTTATTTAATAGCAAATCCTCGGTATACATATATATCAAATATATGGGATTTGGTTTGGTTTTAAGACTTATCAAACCTTGTCAGTTATTTAATATTGAATCCTCTTTATAAATTGTTGTAATGGATTATACCACACCCAGTCATGTGTAGCGACTATATATGCAGGGAGCAAGATATTACAGCGTCCCACGCCCCGAGGATTAGGTCGACAGCATTAATTTGCTGCTGGCTTTGTCTAGCAAAGGCAGATTTAAGGCCGAAAGGCCCCCAGCTTTGTCTGAGACACCTTCGGATGGACGATCTGCATCACTGACATCATTGTCAACTTTGTATAGAACAGTGGACCTCGCTGTCCACTTTAAGCTATAATCTGACATCCATGCCTAGACTCATGTTTGAATCCATGTCCAGCAAGGATCATCAGGCCCACAATGCACAAAGTGGGTCGATGATCAGGGACCTTCGAGTCATTGATCTTGTGTCAAGTCCTGTCTGGTGGGAAGCTGAGACAAATAACGGTCCGCGATTCAGGGACGAAGCCGGTGGCATTAATTTGCATGGTGGCTTTGACCCCAGACAGCATTGTCCTTTAAAGACATACAAGAGGCCTAGAAGCCTCGACTTTGCCTTGGCCACCTTCGGGTGGGTGAGCTACATCATTGCTCCCTTTTCACCTGTGAGTAGCACTGGACCTTGCTGTCCAGTTTAAGTTATAATCAGGCATCCCTGCCTAGACCCATGTTTGGGTCCATGTCCAGCTAGATTCATCTGGCTCACATTCCACTTAGTGGGTCGATGACCAGCATAGTCAAGCAACGCTGGAGCCTCGGCTTGAGTCCAACCTTCCCCTCCCCTAATCCCCACATTAATCTGACATTTAGGTTATTGACATTGTGTCAAGTCCTCTCTAGTTGGAAGAGACAAATAACGGTCCGCGCCCCGAGAATGAAGCCGACGACATTAATTTGCTGTTGGCTTTGACCACGCCCGGCATTTTTCAGCAAAGGCAGACTTGAGGCCGAAAGACCACCCGCTAGAACTGCACCTTGCTGCCCAGTTTAAGCTGTAATCAGGCATCCCAAGTTTGGGTCTATGTCATCAGGCTAACATTGCATACAGTGGGCCTTTGACCAGCAAAGACCAGCAGCGCTTGAGCCTTGGCTTGCGTCCGACCTTCCCTTTGCCTAAATTTAAGCTGTCATCCCTCGGCAGATTATAGGCCAAAAGGCCCTCGGGGTCGGCCGAGCCACCTTCTAGTGGACAAGCTGTAATATTGACAAGTGGTTGATGCCCTGGCAGACTTAGCAGCTATAGAAGATAATTATTTCTCTGTAGTTGCTTTTGATTTTGAGGTCACATTTATTGACGAAGGAGAGGATGCACCCTTTGTAAAATTCTTTAAATTAATAATCAATTGACAATTAGTAGACATCATTATTTCACCCAATATTTATATGTAATATAGACTGATTGTATCCCTTTTAAGGACAAAAGATACATATAAATGTAATATGTAGGATTAGTTTTAGTTTTGTTTTGAGGCATATCAAACATTGTTATTTATTTAATATCAAACCTCTTTTACTCATGTTTATTAAGAGGGACGCATATAATAAACTGAAGTAAATCAAAAAGTTGGACACAATATATATGTATAATATTACCATTGAACGAAATAAAATACTGACCTCGAAAAAGGTCGAATCTCACTTAATACAGAGTGTAAAGTTTATACCCATAGCATTATTGATTTTCTAACCGGATCAGCATTATTCCGACCTAACATGAAATAAGTACAAAGCATTCCCTGTGGAGCAATTACATTTTCATCATTTCCAATAAAAAAAAATGTTTCATCACCAAGTACAAAGGTCTATGCCACGATTGTAACTGACCGTACCTTTAAAAACATTATTTAGTCGAGTTTCATGGCATCTCGAACTTTGTTGATTATTTAACGCCGAATCCTGTCCATATGCATATTAAGTATAAATTATTTGTAAGCAAGTGCAGTTAAATGTCAAACAGTTCTATTTCTAACACTCCAATTTAATGCAAGTCATTTGTTTGCTCACCGTTTAAATATCGAACAGCTCAATTTGACCCATAAATAGGAGACTATCAGATACTCCCTGGGAGCATTAGCAAGAAGGGGTACTCTACATTGCCCCAAACTCTAAGGCTGGTGTCTCACCATCAGATTGTTTTATATCGTATACAGGATACTCGTTTGTGGTCTTACCTCTTTACAGAGATGCAGAGCCCCAGCAGACTAGCCCTTGAAAATATAAATACATTAATTAGATGGAGCTAACATTATCACTGGCCTAAGTTAAGTTCTACCACAAAGGTGACAGTTTAAAATATGGGAGGCAAAACTTCCATACTCTGTACCTAGTAACAAAAATACAAGAACAATTGGAACTTACAAAGCAATACTGAAAAAGTTATTTCAAATCGAAACAAGAAATTTACTAAATTGTCTGTGAGAAACAGCCGGAAAAAAAATCCGTCATGAAAATTTTAGAAACCAATAAAGAAGTAAAATGAACAGGGGGAGATCCCAGAAAATAGAAAATGAGCAACTAATGGCGTCTGACCCCCACCTCCTCAGAAAACCAGTCACTGCGAATTTGACGAAAAAATGTCTCCAATTAAAAAACAAGCAAACAGATAACTTAGAATGGCCCACTGCGGTGAGATCGCTTTCACTTTGGAATCCGCCTCCAAAAAGTTGCCGTCAGTCTACAATTTATCCCTTTTCGTCACCGAATGAATTTTAAACATGTGAGATACTTGATAATGAAATAAATAAACAAACAGATAAATAATGAATGGATCGAAGTGAATAAATCGAAGTGAATAGATCGAAGTGAATAGATCATATAAAAAAGTACGCTTCATCCCTTTGTTGTCAATTGATTTAATTTTTTCTTTTTGTTTTAGATGTAATATCAAACTAATCCTATTGACGGTATTCCTATGGTGAAACACATCAATCTGATTTTCCATTGCGACTTCTTTTTTGTAACACAGCTTACTCAGATTCATATATATACGGATGCATCTATATAAAGGTGTATAAAAGGACTTTCACGTTGCGTATTGGCTAAAGTTCTGTATTGTGATATCGTAGTGAGGTCGAACGCGACTCCAATTATTATGTTTATTCTCGGACTATAATACTCTTTAACAATTGTAAAAAACAATATCCCTTCTTGTAATTAATATTTTTTTTTATCACTCATACTAGATTTTACTAGTTTCAAAAGGATTTCTAATCAAAATATTTTCTCATACGGAGACGTTATTTTAGAAAATTTTTGACGAATATCCCAATTTTGTTAAATTTGTTTTATAGAGTAACAGAGTGCCTCATTTGAATTTGTTTTTATTAAATAATAAATAATAAATAATAATAAATATAATGTTTAATAATAAAAGAAAAATATGATATTAATATGAAAGTAAAATATAATATTAATATAAAGTAAAATATAATATTAATATAACAATTACATAATAATAAATGAATCCTACTGAATTACCGATTTGGAAAAAAATTGAACCCCTCTTAATACAGGATATGCATTTCACTCGAAAGCAATATCGATTTTCTACGTGCTCAACATTATTCCGAAGTAATAAGAAATGATCTGAAAGCGTTTTCTGTATACCATTTACTGATTAACCAGTTCAAAAATAAAATAATTAATTAGTGAATCATACTTAATTTTGTATGTTTTCATATAATTTCAAATCAAAATATTTTTTTAGTAAGATTATTTTTTTACAATAAAAAAACAAAACAAAACAAATGCGTTTTTTTTAATAGTTATAAAAAAATGAAAATTTTAATACTTTTCTAATACTTCAAAAATGAAAAAAAATTTAAAATTTATAAACCAAACGTTATTTTAAAAAAGATAGATGATTTCTTAATCCTTTGAAGGGTGTTAATTTCTTTTAAGCTACAAAAAAAAGTTAATCTTAAAAAAATAAATGAACTGGAATAAGATTTAAAAATCGATTTTTGAACACTAATTACATCACATAGATTTTGAAATAGAACGCTCTTAACGATTATAGAATGCTAAACATTTTCTCATTTTTTTGTTTCATTTTTTGTTATTTGAAAACAGTTTTTTGATGGTTAAACAACTGAAACGTTTAACATTTGTATAATTTTCATGGTATAAATAAACTGATCCTCGGAAAATATTTTTTATATCTATATACTGGATTTATTGTATTTCCATCTTTCTTTTATTTAGAAATACGATGGGGAGAATTTCCTCGTTAAGATATATTTGATAAGTATAAGTATATTTTATCGACAATTTTTATCCTTTCAAATTACTGTATGGATGTTATTATATCCGGCCGGAATTGGCTCATAAATTTTCCATAATTGATTGGTTCACGATTATTTTCGGACCCACCTTGGGCCATCACCAGAGACTGTGCATATTGCAAAGGCGGTACAACCTTTGGACGTAAATTACAACTTTGTAAGAATCAACAATAAACAATAAACGCTTAGTTCTTGGATGATCGCAAAATAAAGGTCGGAGAAACATTAATTTTCTGGTAAGTCGAGCAATCTTGGTCAGCCACCTGAAATAAACTATTTTTATTAGAAAAGAAAACGTGTTTTTGAGTCAAAATATTTAAAATAGAAGTACTGAGTGTTTCCAATTTATCGCCAAAATTCAAATCAACTGATGAATTTTATTAGAAATACACTTTAGTTAACCTGATAATTAAGGTGATATAAAAAAATGAAACCCAATAATCTGTTTGATATCAATAAATTTATCCCCAAAACCTTTGTCTGTTCACTATGGAAGAAATACAAGCACATTGAGAGCCTTTGTTTTCCCAGTTGGAAAGAAACGCCAACTAAAGACACCAAAACTGAATTCATCTATTCCATCATACATGATGAACATCATGAAAATACTTTCACCAGAACATCAGGAAACTCATTAAGGATGGAGAATTTATTAATTTAAAGAATGAATTGGAATCACGCTCTTGGACATCGTTTGTTAACACCGTGAAAAACTCCTTTGGAAATCGTTGTGCCAAAATATGGTGTTAGCAGAAAACTGTAGAAAAAGCTACAGGACACAGGCACAAATATGAGTTTTGAGGTTCATTTTTTTTTTTCATAGCCATTGAGATAAACTTCCGGATAATTGCGGTGATGTGAGTTATGATCAAGAAGAACGATTTCATTAGGAAATTAAAAAAATGGAAGAGCGCTACCAAGGACGGTGGGACAAACGAATGATGGCTGATTACCGGTGGAGTATCAAAAGAGACTTAAATAACATTGAACACGACAGACAATCAAGAAAGAGAAAAATTTTACCATAGTTCTTATGTTCACAAAGGTTTTATTTCTACTGTTCGTTTATCAAAAATTTGTTGAAGGTATTTGTCGGTCTTCGTATATTCAATCGTTTTATTTTTATAAATTTGGGATCTGATTGTTATAGCAAAAATTGTATTTCTCAATAAGCAGATCAATATTTGTTAGTTTAAATATGAATTGAGATGTCTCTACGATTTTACTTTGGGAAACGTTGCCATCGGTCAATATCACATATGCAGAAAACAATTTAAAAAACACTTTTTTTTCTAAAAATGAGTCATTTCTATACAGCCAAAATGATTGTTAACCTAGAAAAAGTAACATTATCATCTGATTCAGCACTTTCAAGTTAACTGAAAAAGATGCTATGGTGCCTCGACGCCATTTTAATTATGTTGTTGTTGTTGTTGACGAGTGTAATTATTTGAAATATCTGATGTTACTACAGGGGTACATGAACTCTCAACCATCGTTGGTTGTTGGTGCGATCACGCTGTAAATTATAAAATGTTTTATGTGATCATTTTGTATTTAAAGTGAGAGCGTTCATCGCGAGCAGTTGACGTTGTGTTTGAACGCGCAATCTGTTGGTACTGGTTTGAATGAATAATATCCACTGATTAGTATCACGTGACAATGAATCTCCGAATCTGTGGAACTGTGCGTCTGTTTGATATATTTAAGCATTATAACTCCCAACGGCTTTTTTTATATCAGAAATTCATCTAGTATTTAACATCTTTTTTTACATCACAAAAGGTAAAAATATTTCAAATACGAAATGCCAGCTGACGTGAATTGCTACCAACTTCCAATCCACCATTCATATCTTTCGTTTGGCCGATATTCTTTATTCAATAATTCGACTCCATTTCACGTGGCAATTGTAAATTGTAATTGTGTTCACCAATGGTCCGGGTGACCGAGGTTCAATCCCAGATCGAGTTATACCAAAGAGTCAAAAAATAGTGTTGATGCCTCCTTGTTTAACTCTCAGCATTATAAGGCAGGGGACAAGGGTGCGTGGAGCAATCCAGGTTAAAGAGTAGCGCCATCCATTAAACCTCGGCGCAGTAGCTATTGAAAATTGAGCCTTCGGGTTACCCTCCAGTTCGGTTGACTAACACACACACGTATATATATATATATATATATATATATATGTGTGTGTGTGTGTGTGCGTGTGTGTGTATGTGTGTGTGTGTGTATTTATACAACCTCACATCACGACCAGGATGTAAGAAATCTGCATTTTTAAGCGGAGTTTAAAAGCTTTGAAATCCGAGTTGTCCTTCTCTTAGACTGGTTGCCATACCCTGGTTAAAGAGCTAAACCAGCACGACTAAAGAGCTAAATCAGCTCAACTATTTGCCTATAGCTCGCGAGAGAAGAGTGGTATAAATACCCTTCGCAATTATTAGCGCTGTAGGAAATACAACAACTTCGTCAAGGATTTGAACTAGAGTCTCCCTGTCCATTTCCTACGACAATAACCATTATACCGGGGATACCTTCTAACAATCACCTGCACACACATACATATACATATACACACACACTTATATATACATAGGTGTGTGTGCGCGCGCGCGTGTGTGTGTGTGTGTGTGTGTGTGTGTGAGTGTATTGAGGGTAGGTATATATGTATGTATGTACGTCTGTATGTTTATTGCTGTTAAGCTGTTAATGAATATATGTACATGAAATATAAATGAACAGGATAATCCAGAGAGCCTTATGAAGATGCGTGTCGTTTTCTCTCAATTCTTTTGACGCGAACAGTGATACGTATATGTATGTGCAATTGTTTATCTTTTCAGAGAGAATAATAGATTTTGGATGTCGATTTTAACAAAGGTTCGTCTGAATAGATTCGGGAAGGAAATGAAAGAAGGAGGAAAGAGAATTTGTGAAAAGAGAGAATGAGCAATTCTCAGGAAACAATGCAATAGCCTGTGTGTAGAGGGAAAAAAGAGGAAAAATGGAATGTGTATGGAGGAATGAGAAAGTAAAAAGGAATAAGGAATATTAATTGAAAAGAAAGAAAGAAAGAAAGAAAGAAAGAAAGAAAATATTTTAGATCTAAAAAAGGAAAAAAAAAGGAAAAGTATTGGATGAATAGAAAGATATACAAAGAAAGAAAGAAAGAAAGAAAGAAAGAAAAAAAAACTTAGATAAAAAGAAGGAAGAAGTACTATCGTATAATACCAAAGTCTGAACCCAGAAAAAGAAAGAAAGAAAGAAAGAAAGAAAGAAAGAAAGAATCATATTGGCCCTAATAGGAAACAGAAAAGTACCCATGATTACATTGAAAGAAAAAAAAAACTTAGATTAAAAAAATAAGGATTTCAGATTTCAGACTTTGGTATTATAAGATGGTACATTTTATAATACCAAATGTCTGAAATCTGAAAAAGAATGAAAGAAAGAATCATATCGGTCGTAATAGGAAACAGAAAAGTAGCAAGGGTTACATACAAAGAAACAAAGAAATTGACTTTTTAGGGGACAAAATGCGAACATAGTGTATAAGGCTAAAAGAAAAGAAAAAATGATAAGAGGTAAAAGAAAGAAAGAAAAGAAGAAAAAGAAGCGAAAGAACACATTGATATATGGAAGAAGCTTTCTATAGAATACTAAATGGGATTTGCATATAGCAAGGAACAAAGAAAGAAAGACAAGCCGAGCCAATAAATTAGAGAAAAAAAGAATAGATGATCGGTAAAAGAATGGGAAAACTGTAAAGAAAAAAAATTGAAAAGATAAAAAACTAAAACAAAAACAAAACAAAAACTTGAAGCGTTCACTTTACAATTCCCGCATGGAATGGAGTCGAATTATTGGATAAAGAATATAGTCCAAGCGAAAGATAGGAATGGTGGATTGGAAGTTGGTAGCAGATCACGTCGGCTGGCTTTGTGCAAGGCTGAGGCACCTAACTGGGAAACTATGCCACGTAGAATTGGAATTCCAATATCATCAAGAAAATTGGATTGTTTGCAGCCAGATGGAATTATGGAGACCATTGTGGAAAAGGCAGAAAAGAAACGCTATGAGGTGAAATGGAAGCTGTGTTTGACGACATTGCGATATATTTACGCGCCAGTGTATTTAGAGCAAGGGATTGCAGTTATGGTCGTGTAATTGGCTCAGTGAGATAGATAGAAGAGGCTAAGATAGACACATACATACATACATACATACGTGTTGAATAAAATACATATGAACAATGTGGGATAATTTGCTACACAGATAGACGTGAAAAGATTGATAGATAACTTGAGAGATTGACGGATAGATATGAACAATCTGGAATACAGAGAATACAATAGAACCATCTGAGATAGATAGATAGATAGATAGATAGATAGATAGATAGATAGATAGATAGATAGATTAAAACAGAGATAGATTTGAAAAGATTCTGATAGATCTGCACAGAGAGAGAAGAGGGAATATATATATATATATATATATATATATATATATATATATATATATATATATATATATTGTTTGTGTGTTTATGCATGTGTTGGGAGAACAGTGTAAATGATTAAAGAAAATGTGGTTCCACGAATTTAATAAGTTTTATTTATTTCTTTAAAGAACAAATGTTGAAATTAAAGTTGAAATTAGAAACATTTCGAATTTTGGAAAATAACTGAAATTCACTCAGAAGGAACGATTACGAAAGACAAAACTATTGAATACTAAAAATAGCAAATTTTACCCCTTTATTTGTAAGATTTCGATAGGCTCCAAATTGGATAAAAGATGTATTAATTTATCTGTGATTTTAAATGATTTTAGGTGAAAAGTGTGTAAAGGATTTAATAAAACATTGTTTTACAAATTTATGAATTTCATTTCTTTAACTTACGTGAAAACTACAAAAATGGCAGTTTCTTTTCTTATAAGAAAAGGTAATATAAGTTAAAGCGAAAATGTAAATATTAATTGCAGTTTGCATTGTTTTAAAATTTAGTAATATGATTTATGTTTGTAAAAGATTTTTGTGTGTGCATGTTACTATACAGAGGCAAAGTATTTTCATATGCTGAAATTAACGTATATGCTAAGCTTAATAATCAGTAGTTAGGAATATTATATCAGCACCAGCAGCTCTATAGAAGAATTGAGACTTAAGATATATTTCCACTTGTCGAAAGAGTAAAGCAATGTTAGAGTTAGATACATCCTGAAGGAATTGAATGCTGTAAAGTAACAGAAAGTCACCGAATAGAAAATAATACGAAATTTGAGCAGCTACAGGGATGAATCAACCGTATACTAATAATGTATTTTATAGCTGTATTCAAAAGATTTAGAAAAAACTTCAAACTAGATCAAAAATGGATAAATTTATCTACGATTCTAATTGGTTAAAAATTTATTTCTAATAATCTAGGAGGGAGAAATATGTTAAATCATTTTGAATTTTTTATCTTTCACATTTTTGTGAGGCAAATTAAACTGCATCGTCTGCAAACTCAAAGAACGTCTACAGTCTTAAGCAAAGGCATGGATTGGACAAGATATGCAAAAATACAGCTTCAAATTTTTCAAGCTTTTGGAAGTCATTTTCTTTTCACAAAAATTAACTCTTTTGTTGGGCATTGAAATCATTATCTATCTATCTATCTATCTATCTATCTATCTATCTCCAGTAGCGAGCATAAAGATCAGAACGATGTTGGGAAAAAGTGTAAATGTGCAATAACTTTTTATTTTAAAACTTCATAGAATATTTTTTCAAGGAAAAATAAGGATATAAAGGAAAATTATATAATTCAAAGTTAATTATATAACATTCGAAATAATAGATGATCAAAAAACATCAGAACAATTAACAAACTCATGCTATTATAATGGATACATCATATCTAAATGAAAATAGCAGTCATAATACATTAAGACATGGTGTGTAGACTTTTACAATCAATAACAGCTTGACATCTTTCGCTACACGAGCGTATTAAAGTCTTGCATTCATCAATGGATATTTTCTCCCGTTCTCTTCTCAAATTAATTCAGAGTTTTTAGACGTTTCATAGATTCTTTTGTTTAGCTCTTTCGTTTAGGATACATGTCTGGGCTTTAAGCAGGCCACTCCATAATTGTAACATCCTCCTTAGAAAGAAACGTCTTAACATACTTCGCTGTGTGAAACGGTGCATTATCTTGCATGAATACAGTTGGTTGATTAATTGCAGTTCTCAAAATAGGTACAATATATTTCTTCACCATCTCTTTGTATACAGTTGCGTTAATTTTACCGTGTAGCCTAACAAGAGATCCTGTACTATCACAGAAATCATGCCAAACACCATCACACCTCCTCCTCCAAATTTAACGCTGCTCTTTGTGCACTGAGACGAATATCGTTCCTTAGAACTTCCTCGAACGAACATTCTCCCATCACAACCGAACAGGATAAACTTTGATCATCGCTGAAATGAACACATCCCTGTGTTCTTTAGTCCATATGACGTGTTCAATGGCAAATTTAAATAGACTCATATTGTTCGATTTAGAAATGTAAAGCTTTGTAGGAGCTACTCGACTGGTCAAATTTATTTCATTTAGTCTTCAGGAAATAGTGCGCCATGCTATTTTAATGCCAAGGTTAGCATTGCCAAGTCGGCTGGGGCTGTAGAATACACCAACTGCTTCTCTGCAGAGGAGTAAGACCCCACCCCTCAACGAGTATCCTGGAAAGTTTTGGGAAATGCAGAGTACCCCTTCCTTGCCATCTCTCCCAGGTCCATTCTGACCCAGAGTGGTAGCAGCTGGTAAGGGTTCTATCTATTGGTTAGATAGAACTAAAACGTGGTTTCAGTTTACTGTTTTTTGCATTTAAACTAGGTATTTAAGCTAAACAGAATTTTTAAAAATATAACTGTTTTGACATTTAAACTGCGTACTTATGCTGAACTGAATTGATCGAAATAGAACTGTTTTCTTCTATATAGTGTACTTATGCTAAATTGAATTATCTGAAATAAAACTGTTTTGACATTAACTCTGGGTATTACTCAGTCGGCTGGGGATGTAGAATACATCGACTGTTTCTCTGCAGAGGGGTAAGACCCCCAACCACGAGTATCCTGGATATGACACTAAACAATCTGATCGTGAGGGTTTAGTGATGCTGGAGCTTTGGGGAATGCAGAGTACCCCTTCATAGCCATTGTTCTCAGGTTCACTCTGGTCCAGAATGGTAGCACTTGATAGGGCCCTATCTGTGGGTTAAATAGAACTAACTGCATACTTATGCTAAGCTGAATTTTTTTGAATTAGAACTGTTTGACTAAACTGAATAGCTTGAGATAGAAATGTTTGGACAATTAAACTGTACTTACATTTAAACTGTGTGCTGATGTTAAACTGAATAGTTTGAAATGGAACTGCTTTTGACATTGGAACTACACTAACACTAAAGTGAATTGTTTAATATGGAACTGTTTTGAAATTTAACTGTGTGTAAACAATATCTACGCTCATGCTAAACTGAATTAGCTGAATTAGAAGTTTTTGAATAAACTGAATAGCTTGAAATAGAAATGTTTTTGACAATTAAATGGTGTACTCATGCTAAACTGAATTGTTCGAAATAGAAATATTCCCATAAAAATGGATTTGGCGATAAATAACCTACAAAGGTTGATATGCTATAAAACCCAAACAAACAACTAACCAAGGTTAGCATTAGCTCTTTTTACAGATAGATTGGTTTGGTTTGGTTTGGTTTGTTCGGTTTTATGGCATATCATCCTTTCTAGCTTATTTAACGCCAAATACATTTTTGTGAATCATCAGTTCAAACAATTCAGTTTAGCATGAGTACACAGTTTAAGAGTCAAAAACATTTCTATTTAAAACTATTCAAGCAGTTATATAACAATTCAGTTTAGTGTAAGTACAATTTCAATGTCAAAAGCAGTTCAATTTCAAATAATTCAGTTTAGCATCGGCACGCAGTTTAAATGTAAGTACAGTTTGATTGTGAAAAACATTTCTATTTCGAGCTATTCAGTTTAATCAAGCAATGCTAATTCAGCTAATTCAATTTAGTATAAGTACAAATTTTGATTACACACAGTTACATGTCAAAACAGTTCCATGTCAAACAATTCAGTTTAGTGTAGATACAGTTTCAATGTCAAAAAACAGTTCTATTTGAAATATTTCAGTTTAGCATAAGCACGCAGTTTAAAAGTAAGCACGATCTAATTGTCAAAAACATTTCTATTGCAAGCTATTCAGTTTAATTAAACAATTCAGTTTAGGATAAGTATGTCGTTAGTTCTATTTAGCCCATAGATAGGGCCCGATTAGGTACTACCACGCCGGGCCAGGGTGGACCTTGGAACAATGGCAATAAAGGAGTGCTCCGTATTCTCCAAAGCTCCAGCATTAATCGGACCTCACCATCAGACTGTTTTGTGTCATATCAGGACACTCATTGATGGGGTCTTACCCCTCTGCAGAGGTGCAGTCAGGGTATTCTAGTCCCAACCAACTGGGCAATACGCAGAGTTAATGTCAAAACAGTTTTATTTCAGATAATTCAGTTTAGCATAAGTACACTGTTTAGATGTCAAAACAGTTCTATTTCGAGCAATTCAGTGTAGAATTAGTACGCAGTTTTAATGTCGAAACAGTTTTATTTTAAACAATTCAAATCAGCATAAATACGCTGTTTAAATGTATAAAAACAGTAAACGCCAACCACCATTTAGTTCTATTTAACCCATAGATAGGACCCTTATCAGGTGCTACAGCTCCGGGATAGAGTGGACCTGGGAGCGATGGCAATAAATGGGTACTCCGCATTCCCCAAAGCTCCAGCATTGCTGGTAAGTCACCATCAGATTGTTTAGTGTCATATCAAGGACACTCGTTGGATGGGGGTCTTACCCTTCTGCAGAGAAGCAGTCGGTGTATTGTACAGCCTCAGCCGACTGGACAACTAAAGATAGCATTTCCTTTTTTGATTCATTACCAATCCATTTGCCTTCCCTGGCACTTGTTTTTCTATGCCTGGCAGGTGGTTTCTTGGCTTTACATGACCCAGTTTCCTCATTTAAAAAATACTATGAATAACGCATTTCGATTTCCCCATAGTCTTTGAAATATCCCCAATCTAGATTGTATCTTCATTACGTAACTTGACTATCAGTTTTCTAAGTTCCACCGATTTTGTCACCAATTTATAAAATAAGAACCGGTGAAGACCGGGTGTAATTTAGTAAAATACACTATCTTTTATCATACCCCACAAACTTTTTTAAATAATACAAAATAATTATTGAATTTTACTGATTTATTTAATCGTTCTGATGTTTTGATTATCTATTTTTTTCGAATGTTATATAATTATTTAATAACTTTATCAGACTAAATTTATTAAGCTTTATGTTTTGGAATTATATAATTTACCTTTATATCCTTATTTTTCCTTGATAAAATGTTCTGCTTTAAAAAAGTTATTTCATATTTAGGCTTTTTTAAAAACATAATTCTGACCTTAATGCACGCTACAGTATATCTATATATATATATATCATCCACAGCCAGACTGTTTTGTTCTACCAGAACTCTTCAGTGTGGCTAGACACGGAGGACGCTTGAAGCCAGGATCAAAACCCATCCAACTTTACGTTAGACTAAGTCTCAAACCGCTCGACCAACAAGCGTACCACGTTGCCTAAGGGAATTTTTTAAGGTATTTATGTAGCAACAGCAGGAGCAGGGTCCGTTTGTTTACATTTTTATACTCTACTGGCTTACCAGAGTGCTCAATTCTTTCGAAGAGCTTTGCATTATGCGAGCGGCGGCCGAAAATTCCTTCGCCAGAGTGCTCAACCCCATATATATATATATATATATAGAGAGAGAGAGAGAGAGAGAGAGACATGGTGAGAATGAGAGAGGGTGAGAGGAGAAAAACGTACTGCTAGAGAAATATATGAACTTAGATTGATAGACAGGCTCAATATGTCACAGGTCTAAGATACGGAGAACTAGTAAGAACCGAACCCACTACAGAATAACCATTGACTTGCAAGAATGTCGTGATCAATTTTACAACCTGATGAAGAGCCTTAGATATATAGATGCAAAAAAAAAATTAGGACAGATTAGGATAGATAGATAGATAGATCACACGGAGTTCGGTATATATGAGCAATATAAGATGGATAGGTTTTATTTACTCAAAGTCTCAAAAATATGGGACCTAGTGAGTAAAGAAATCATTGCTGAATAGCCAGACTATCATCACTTCCTGGGGAACAATTCAAGTTATTAAGAGGAAGATAAATTTGAGCAGTTTAATCTATATATATATATATATATATATATATATATATATATATATATGAATTGTGTACTGGGGCAGCAAGTCATTAGTTAAGTGTGTTCTGTTGAAAATCACGAAGTATTTTCTTTTTAGGAAGAGTTCCAAGTCTTCTTATTTTCCTTATGTCTGAGTCCAGGTAGGAAAGACAATCCCCCTTTCTAGCTCAAACTTTTCACTGGTCGTCTTTAGGGGTTGTGTTTGATTTTTTGATGTGTTGAGTTGCGATGAAATTTTATATCTATTTGGAGTATTTTTTTCGTTATAAATTTACATATCCATTTTAAGAGTGTTTCTCTGAAAATAACATAACAGCTAATATCTACATTGGCCAGCCATATTAAAACAACACTCTCTCGTCGCCTAACGTACCACCTCAAAGACATCATAAGGTTGCGTCGCCTGCACGGATCTCCCTGACCCTCTCCCGTCACCCATTTCTATCGTCCATTGCTCCCGGTACGTCTTCAAGGCTATATCCTGTATCGGCACAGAGCTGTCTTAGTTCTAGCTGGTCGTCTTGCCTTTGGCCGTCCATGTGAAGGAGTCCACAGGAGTAAAACAGCATCTAATGACAAAGCATAACAAAGACACGGACAGACATAAATAAGGAATATCGTCATTAATAATGCACACACACACACACACACATATATATATATATAGGTATCATTTACAAATCTTCGAAGCAATAATGATAAAAAAGACTTTAAAAACTGCAATAAATAAAATTGCATTCAACACAGGTATTAACATATTCGGTAGCTAAGCATTCTCCCCTCCTGACAGCATGTGCTAACTATAAAAATCGAAAAAAAAAAACCACTCCGAATAAATATAAAGACTCACTGGTATTCACAGCAACAAACAATCAAACACAACCCCAGAGGACAACCAGGGAAATGGTCAAAAACGCTTGGGATAGTACGGGGTACTTTCTTCACCACTTTGACCCTAACACAAAGAAAATAATAAAACTTGAAAGTCTTCACTTAAAGATCCTAAAAAGAAAATATTCCACGGTCTTCAACAGAACATTCTTTGATATATATATGTATATATAAATATATATATAACAACTTTGTACTGATACAGGATGTTGCATGGAAGACCCAGCGAGTGCGATGGACGTATAGAACGAGTGACGGGAGAGTGTCAAGGAAATCTGTACTAGTAGCATGTTATAATGATGAAATATAAACAGAGAGAGAGTGAGAGAGAGAGAGAGAGAGAGAGAGAGAGAGAGAGAGAGAGAGAGAGATGGTTATAAAGTGAGGTTTATAGGAACGATAGATAGATAGATAGATAGATATGAAGGAAGAACCAGACTTAAACATATATAGAGATATGGCACAAAGAGAAATAAAGATTTTGGGTATATTTTAACTGAACAGAAATTTGTCTTCAAATTAAAGTTTGCAGCTGACCGATCGAATATTTTATTCCTTTAATCCTAAAAAAAAAAAGACATTCCGAAATGAAAACAGTCAGTTGGTAGATTCTAGTTTTCACCTCATCCAAAAATATAGTACTATTGCAAAAATATCTAGTTCTTCCAAAAATATAGTACTATTGCAAAAAATCTAGTTGGTTTATAGACTTAGTTTTTGAAATCCAACTTGACAATAAATTTCCCAGCCCACCTGGTTGGGGCTGTATAATACGCTAACTGTATCTCTACAAAAGCGTAAGACCCCCGACTCTCAATGGGTGTTCTGGATATGATACTAACCCAACTGATAGTGAGGCTCCATTTCTTGAACTTTGGAGAATGTGTTGTACACCTTCATTACCATTACTCCCAGATCCACTCTGACCTGGTGAGGTAGCACCAGTTCCGGCTCCATCCATTTTATTTATAACCACGACTTGAACTTGGAAACCCAAAACGCAAATGGACTCTGATTTCAATACTGAGTTGCCTTAACGCTGTTGGCTCATTCGCCTTGCACATAACAGCGTTCAATCAAAGTCAATAACAGACTCTCAAGGCGTTCAACAAAAGGAAAATGCAGATTGGACTGGAATGTTCCTCAATGGTGGGAGAGACGGGGGTTAATACCAAAGACTCAAAAAATGGTATTTGATGCCTTCTTAATTTACGTTTTGCATTATATGGAACAGATCAGGATAAGTGGAACTATCCAGAGTAAAGAATAGCGCTCTCCCCGACTCTTCGGTGTAGTAGCTATTGAAAGGTGTCCTTCGAGTCAGCCATGACCTCGGTGGGCCAACTTACTAACGCTAAAAGGGTGTTCTTATCGAGTTGGCCCTAATCGAGTTGAGTGTAGAGGTGGAGGATGGTAAATCTCTGAAAATCCATGAATATTGGTGAGTCATGGATTCATTAAGACTAACTTTATAAAACTTGGTGACTAAATACAACACCGAAACTGGATTCAAATGTACGTATCTCGTTAGTCGATACGGAACACGAAGCCAGATTTAGATTTGGTTTATTTTAATTTGGTTTTATGACATATCAACCACTGCAGCTTATTCATTTCATGTAAATATATATATATATATATATATATATATATATATATATATATATATATATATATATATATATGATTTGTAAATAGATATCATTTTTGGCACACAGGTAAATGGCTTCAAGTATTGCAACATAGCTGTAACAATTTAATATTGATCATTTTTTGTTGATAATTTCATGTTTAAATGAGATAGACCAAATTTGTCTGAACACTAGTTTTGCTATTTTTTCTACGCATTTTAATTGATTCAATTATTGCAATCTAACACTTATAATTCTATTCAATGTCAATCATCTGTTTGCAAACAGTGAAATGTTTACAAATATTGCTATTTAACACTAATTATTCTGCTTAACACATTCATTCATTTGCACGGAGTTAAAGAGTTTCAAATATTGATATGTATTTCTAACAAATCAATTAAAATTCAGTCATTTGTTTATATAACTATTAAATGATCTAACAGTTCAATTTGAAACAATTGAATTTAACATCTCAATTTTTGGCACACAGTTTAAATGTCAAACCCTTTTATTTGACCCATAAATAGGACCCTATTAGATGCAACTCTCCAGATCAGAGTTGACCTGGGAGCAATAGCTATGAAAATGTACTCCAAAGCTTCAGCATTACTGGAGCCTGGTTACCAGATTGTTTAGAGCCAAATCCATCACACTCGTAGCTGGGCCTTACCCCTCTGCAGAGATGCGGTTGGTGTATACTATTGACCAGCCGAGTATCCGTTCATATTTCTTCATACAGGATTTTATATATTGAAGGTTTTTAGCATTTAGTTTACGTAATAAGGTAAATGTCGGTTTAAAAATATATTAAATCCTAATGAACTAAATTATGATATTGTACAAAGGACTGGGCTTCTGAGTCCGGATATGAAAATTGGAGAGCAATATTGATATTGAAAAACATAGAAAGAAGATTGATTAAACTAATAGATAAAGTAAAAGATTAGTATTACCAGAAGAGATTAGAGAAATTAAGATGAATTACGTTACTAGAAAGAAGAATGAAAGGTGACCTAATTGAAACACCCATAAAAATAATGGAATTTTTAATCATGGTACTATTTACCAACCCCTCCGCTCGGGTAGGATATGACACAAGGTCAATTTTTAAGCGGAGTTTAACAGGTTTGAATTCAGAGCCTTCCTTCTCCTAGACTAGTTGCCTAGCCATGGCTGAAGAACCTAGTCTGTCCTACTATTTACCCATAGCTGGAGGGAGAATTATTGGATTCATACCTTTCCCAAGGGTATTAGTGCTATGTGGAATGCAATCAGTCTCGTCCAGGATTTGAACTCGTATCGCCGTGTTCATTTCCTACGGCGATAACGACTACACCAATTTTTAATCATGGTAGACTTTTTCAATATTTTCCTCCAACTAAAAAGTTACTAGTTTTTTTGGTTGTATTTTATGGCAAATCAACTCCTTTACATTTTTTGATGCCATATATATATATATATATATATAATTTGTAAATTTGACATAGCTCATTTGTTAGGACACAGTTAAATGGTTTCAAATATTGCAAATAATTCAATTTAATATTAATCATTTGTTTACGTACAATTAAATGGTTTCTAGTATAGGAAATAACTGAACATTTGTATTCGAAACATAGAAACCAGGTCAGAGTGGATCTGGGAGTAATGGTAATGAAGGTGTACAACACATTCTCCAATGTTCAAGAAATGGAGCCTCACTATCAGTTGGGTTAGTATCATATCCAGGACACCCATTGAGAGTCGGGGGTCTTACGCTTTTGTAGAGACACAGTTAGCGTATTATACAGCCCCAACCAGGTGAGCTGGGAAATTTATTGTCAAGTTGGATTTCAAAAACTAAGTCTATAAACCAACTAGATTTTTTGCAATAGTACTATATTTTTGGAAGAAATCGCCTAATCGAATCAAAAACAGCAAATAGTGTGAAAATTTTCAAATTGAATTGGGTGATTTCACAAATAATGCTAAGAAAAATAATTTAAGAGGGCATTTTTGGGAACTGTTGGATAAATTACCAAACAGAATTTGATCTGTACATAGATATTGTATTAATATTGTATATATTCTGTGCGGAGTCAGTTGTTGGATTTTATTAGGTAACTTTGTCCCACACGCACACACAAACAGATACAGTTCTTTATTTCGTTTTTCTCTTTATAGGTCTCATTTTGTTTCTATCTTTTTCACTCACTCTAACACATTTATTTTCTCTCTTTCTTTCTCTCTCTCTAAAGTATACACAGATACATAGTGTGATATTTTTTCTAGGCCTTTCTACTTCTTTCTTTTTGTTGCTTTCTTTTTTACTCCTTCTGATTCACACACACACACACACACACACACACACACACACACACACACACACACACACACACACACATATATATATATATATATATATATATATGTATGCACGCATCTATCTATCTATCTATCTATCTATCTATCTATCTGTGACCCACACATACACACTTTCAGTCATTTTACTGTTCCTCTCTCTCTCTCTCTCTCTCTCTCCCACACACATATATATACATTCAAACATACACCAATACGAACACAAATAAGTTCCTTTTCTCTCTCTTTCTTTCTTTCTTTCTTTCTTTCTTTCTTTCTTTATTTATTTATTTATTTATTTATTTATTTATTTTTCACACATCCACTTACTCATACATCCAGTCATTTCTTTTCTCTGTTCTTCTCTCCCTCTGATTCATATTCTTTTTCTTTATCTCTTTCCCCCCTCTCTCTCTCTCTCTCTCTCTCTCTCTCTCTCTTACATGCACAGACATGCATTCAGTCACTTTCTCTCAGTCTAGCCGCTCTCTTTCTTCCTGTAACTGTTTCTCTTTATATATCTGTTTCTCACAAACATGTACACACACGTGCACACATCGAGTTATCTATCTATCTATCTATCTATCTATCTATCTATCTTTTAGATTCACTCAACCCCTCCCCCTTTATATACATGTACATATGAATGCGCTTGTTTTTGCGTATCTATGATACTGACGTTGGAACTGTTTCTGAACAAAAAACCTTTCCTATTTGGGCATATTCAAATTTGGAGATGCGCTCTTTTCATTTCCCCAAATTCTTGAACGGAAAGTTCTTAGTGGGACAATAAGTCATCAACTGTGACGGGTTCCGTCTTGTTGCCTCATTTGACAATTGGACGCGAATGCATCTTAAGTCTCATTCTACAAGCGTCACTCTTAGCCTTTTTCCTCCTTTTACATTGGCATTGCCTGCTGAACCGTTTCCGGAGATTCCGGAAATGTTCGAAGACATTTTGGCGCCGGACAGACCGTTTAATGTCGTCAGTTAAATGACAATCGACATTTTTGCTGCACTCCAAGATTTCAGTTCATCGAGACACAATTGTAAGGCCGGCCGTACAATTGGCCCGTCGTCTGATTGTTACCATAAAAGGCATCGTCTTTATTCGGCTTTTCCGTAAAAAAAATGACTAAGTGTGAGTATGTGTGTGTGTGTGTGTGTGTGTGTGTGTGTGTGTGTGTGTGTGTGTGTGTGTGTAAGAGAGAGAAACTGATAGAGACACAGAAATAAAAATAGAGAGAAAATCGGAGAAAAAGAGTAAGAGAAAAAAATATAGACCCAAAGAGAAAAAAAGACTGTGACAATGTAAGCATGGTTGCGTGTGTATGAGAGAGAGAAAGAGTGAGAGAGAGAGAGAGAGAGAGAGAGAGAGAAATTTAGGGCCAATTAATTAGAGAGAGAGAAAAAGAAAAAAGACAGGGAAAGAGAAACATTGAGAGAAAGAGAGATAAAGAAAGAATAAGTGCAGTAAAGAGTAAGAGAGACAGCCAAGAAAAGAAGAACAGAAAGAGAAGAGAGAGAAAGGAAAGAGAGAGAGAGAGAGAGAGAGAGAGAGAGAGAGAGAGAGAGAATCTCTCAAAAAGATAAAATGAAACGGAAAAAGAAAGTAACAGCAAAAACAAAGAGAGAAAGACCGGAAAAACAAAGTCGAGGAAAAAACGGTGATAAAGAAAAACAGAGAACAAACAAGAAACAGAGAGAAACAAATGGAGATATCTGAGAAGAAGAAGAAGAAGAAGAAGAAGAAGAAGAAGAAGAAGAAGAAGAAGAAGAAGAAGAAGAAGAAGAAAGTGGAGAGAAAGAGAAAAGAGGGAAAAACGAGAGAGAGAGAGTTAGAAAGAGAGAGAGAGAGAAAAGATGAAAATACAAAGGAAACAAAAACAGAGAGAGGGAGAGAGGGAGCACGAGGGAAAGAGAGAAAAGAAGAAAAAGACAACAAAAAAAACCCAGTGAAAACATGGTGAGAGCGAGAGAGGGAGTAGACAAAAAAGAAAAAACATAAATTAAAAAAAACAAAGAAAATAGAGACAGAGTGAGGAAGTAGACAGAGAGGGGGGGAAGAGAAAATGACTAAAAAGAAAAAAGGCAAAAAAAGAAAACAGAAAGACAACAAAAAGAAAGAGAGAGAGAGTGGGGAGGAGAGAAAAAACTAAAAGAGAAAATAAATCAGAGAAAACAGAAAGAAAAAGAGCGGGAGAGGGAGACAGAGATAAAGAGAGATAGAGGGAGCGAGACAAAAGAAGAAAATTCTTTTGTCTCGCTCCCTCTATCTCTCTTTAACAAAAATAGAAAAAAAACTGAGATAACAGAAAGAGAGAGAGACAGAGAGAGGGAGGGAGGGAGAGAGAGAGAGACAAATCATCAATAGTCGTATGATAATTTATTTTAAAACTTTTGATTTTTTTACTTTTTTTTTTATTTGAATGTCCTTAGTGTCACGTCGTGTTGAAATCACTCTAGTTGTCTGTTTCATTCTGGTTGAAGTATCCCAGCAAATGGACTTCTAACTTTCCTGGTTGTACTTAAAATGAATAAGGAACTAGAAATACCTTTTTGTTCCTCACATGGCAGTGTGTCTGAGGAGGTGTCTTCGTGGTGTAATGGTTAAAGCGATGGACTGCGGAATCGTAGTAAGCATGTTCGAACGCCAGATGCACAATTACGTTCACTTTCAGGCAAATACCCTAAGGAAAGGTATGAACTTCCTTATTCTTACAGCTATGGGTTAAATAGTACCACTACTGTTCTTCTTTGACTTTACATAACCTAAAAAGGTTGATACACCATTAAACAAAGAAACCAAACCAGTGTTGCCGAACAACATTGCCTCTATTTTGAATTCAATCTTTCTTTGTCCTAGCGTGGTTGCTCTACAAAGGCTTGAGAACCTAGTCTATGGTTTAATTTTACCAAGGGATGGTCTGATGGCATATCAGCCATCATAGGTTATTTAATGCCGAATCCTGTTTATACATATATATCAAATTTATGTTTTATAAACACATTTTGTAAATAACATTTTTGCACATGGTTAAATGGTTTCAAGGATTTCTATCAAACCCGAATGATTCTATTTATATTGATAGCAATTGTCAACAACAAATTTGTTGTCTGCGATTTTTAGCTGATTTAGGACAAATCTGAGGCGCTGAATCCAAAGATCACATTGGTTTTGCTCAATCAGGTCAAGTCTTTGAGCTATAGCCACATGTCGTTTTTTACGTTTTTGTTCAAATGTCCACATGTGTGGAGCATTTTAGATGAAGTTTGTGGGGGTAAAACGTCATGTCAAATAATCGTTTTGATTGGAAAGGATTATTTTAACGACAATAAGTATTCAGGTCCGAAATTTCTGGGTATTTATTTCAAAGGGATCAGTTTGAAGTCATAAAACCTCGAAATTTTCCAAAAAAAAGTATAAAGTTGGTGGATCAAAACTAAAGTTAATGGGGCAGCCGCTACAGGAAGTGTATAGGAAAATCCATCCGTGCATGTACGGGTGTTTTCGCTTCATGTGTGTTGCGGAATATTTGCGTTGTTGTGGTGGTGGCGCCAAATACGGAATGCGGTGGGCTGCGGTGGCACCAATTTATGACTAATTTGTACCTATTTTGGTTTCCAGGTCAATGAAATGGCTTCGGCCAGAAGATCGTGTAGAAATAAGCCCGACGTGTTCTGCTACATATGTGGAGAATACACCATTGCTCATTATAGGAAGCTAGTCACAAGTTTCATAACGCGTGATTACCATGCTTCTTTTGGTATTAAACTTCCTGGCCTGGATAAAGTTTGGGTGGACCAATGACAAGAGGAGCCTGAACTTTGGAATTCCCATGGTTTGGAGGGAGCCGACAAACCATGTCACTGACTGCTACTTCTGACTGCTGTGGATGTGACTGGGATCAACAGAAAGAACCGGAGCAGCCTCAAGTATCCTGATCTTCAATCAGCATGTCGTCCTGTTGCTCATTGTGATGAAATTCCTGTGCCTATCTTCGGAGAACTTCCTGACATTAGTAACGAAGATGCCTCCACTGTTGAAGGACATGAAAACGAAGAAGTGGTTCTTGAAGATGAGGCTCCACGTCCATTTTCCCAAAAGGAGTTGAATGATCTAGTTCGTGACCTCAGCTTGTCAACAGACCCTGTCGAACTGTTGGCATCCAGATTGAAGGAAAAAACCTCCTCCCTGACAGTGCTCACATCAGCTTCTTCCGCAACAGGCATCAAGAGTACCTCCGTTTTTTTCTCTACTGTGAAGGACTTGCTTTACTGTGCAAATATTGCGCAGCTTCTGCTCAAGCTTAGAGTGCCACAGTACGAACCCAAAGATTGGAGACTGTTCATTAACAGTAGCAAGTGATCACTGAAATGTGTTCTGCTACACAACGGCAATCAGTTTGCCTCTGTACCCATCGCTCACTCGACTACACTGAAGGAGAACGATGAAGCGGTGAAGTATGTGCTGGGGAAAATTGGTTATGATCAGCATAAGTGGTTTATTTGTGTTGATCTAAAGATGGTGACATTTTTGTTGGGACAACAGTCTGGCTTCACCAAGTACCCGTCTTTTCTGTGCATGTGGGATAGTAGGGACCGTGCTCAGCATTACACGAAGAAGGGCTGGCTTTTGTGGGAGGAATTGGTGCCTTGCAAAGAAAGGAACGTCATCAACGGCTCTCTGGTGGACAGAGACAGAGTACACTTCCCACCGCTGCACATTAAGCTCAGCTTAATCAAGTAGCTCACCAAGGCTTACTTTTGCCAGGTCTTTCCAGGATTGACCATGGAAAATTTGAAAGCTGGAATCTTGGACGGTCCTCAGATCCGGCAGCTCATCAGAGAACCAGAGTTCGAAAACTCAATGAATGAAGTGGAACTGGAAGCGTGGAAAGCATTTGTTCTGGTAGTGAAGAACTTTCTTGGCAACGATAAGGCCAGAAACTACGCAGTAATTGTCAACAACATGCTGACCGCTTTCAGAAACTTGGGTTGCAGTATGAGCGTCAAAATGCACTACCTATTTTCACATATGGACCGGTTTTCTGAGAACCTGGGTTCAATGAGTGACGAGCTGTGGGAGAGATTCCATCAGGACCTGAAAGAGATGGAGACCAGGTATCAGGGTCGCTGGGACGCAATCAGGATGGCTGACTACAGTTGGGATCTGAAGAGAGACCTCCCTGCCGGTGAGAATTCCAGTAGTGCGAGGAAACGGAAGTTCAAGCCCTGCAGTTTGAACAATGGTGAAGCAACATGCAATTTACGTGTACTTACCTTTATTAATGCCCACCATTAAGTTTACATCAATCGATGTTTCTATCAGGTAATCAATGTATGTCTTTGGCAAAACATTTAATCTCTTAAAAACATATTTAGGATGATATGTGTTGACAAATATCAGCTGATAATGCCACAAAAATGTAATCGATTTTGTCCAAAGATCTGATTCTTTTTTAAATCAACCCCGAAAAAAACCCTGACCTGATGGAGAGAAACGGATGCCATTTCCTAATTCAGCAGTGTAAAAATAACCTAAATCAGTGGTAGAAATCTAGACAACATTCAAAAAGTAAATAATTGTTTCCCAGTGTAGTTTGTCAGGACAGCTTTATGGTTTAAGTATTGTTATGTAACAGTAACAATTTAATATAAGTAATTTGTTTGGAAACAGTTTACATTTCAAACAGATCGATTTGATCCAAAGAATCCGATCAGATGATGCCACTCTGAGTGAGTGTGAACCAAAGAGCGATAGCTATGAAGGTGTACTTCACATTCTTCAGAGCTTCAGGACTGGCGCTACACAATCAGATAGTTTAATGTCATGTCCAGGACTGTTTGATGGGAGTCTTTTCCCTCTGCAGAGATAGTCAATGTATTCTACAGCTCCAGACGACTGGGCCAAATCAATATAGGTAGAAGAGATGGAAGTATTCTTTTTTCAAGGGCAATAACACCAAGTGAAACCTAAATTCGTCAACGATTTGAACTCAGTTCGTCGAGTCCATTTTCTACTACGGTAACCGTTACGTCATATGTGCCTCCTACTAGGTGTACAACTAGCCGAGAACTCTAGCGGTAAGTTCAGGAAACGGTCACAGAAAATTGGAGATTTAAATCAGAACAGCTATCAGAGAAATCGATCCACGACTTCACAGATTCTGATAATAAGCCGAATTATCGAAGGAGTACGAGCAAAAAATCTCATTGCAAGTTTGTAAAGTTCTCAGGGCAGTTGAGTCCAGGCAGAGGAACGATGGGGCAAAAACATTTCACATATGCCCCCCTAAAGGAAACTGCGGCAGCTTTAATGATGCTCTAAAAATACGAAAGTAATGCGTCATTCAATCGATCGTTTCTCTGATATTTTGATATTGACGCTGAAGTCTTCCTAAGAGATATATTAACACTATTTCCATTTAAAAGCAAGTAAAGTTGGCGACTGTAGTCGAGGGCGACCAGAAGGCTCCCTTTTCAATAGCTACTACACTACTACGCTACTCCCTTCCCTGGATTGCTTCACTTCACCCGTGAGACGTATCTTATATTGCTGAGTGTTAAGCAAGGAGGTATCAAGTACCATTTTTAAAGTATTTGGTATGTCACGCCATGGGATTGAACCCGAGTCTCCCGAAACCATTGGAGAACATTCTACCCACTTTCCCTACATTATGTTCCACGCACGTCAATAGATCTCATGAAAGAAAATGGTATCACACACACAAGAAAAACGCTAGAAAAAACGATATCCCTCAGAAACCATTGTGGATGCCAACAATGCGGATCTAGAATTTCTTACAAATAAATCCGCTCCGGTCAAATCCCTGTTACACAGCCTGGAACTAGCAACAAGGAACTTCTACGTGGACGAAAATAAGACAGCTCATATCTTTTAAACAAGAAGTAGCCATTAAATGGTACAACTCTGAAATTAGCACACCTGTTTTGCATACGGCATCAGTATCTCATCTACAGAAAACGATATCAACATGTACATTGGAAAGACGTGGAATGCTAGTGACAGCTTATCAGTCATAAAGATAGATACTAGATAGACATTTGTACCACTCCGTCTTAAGTAGTTGTCGGACCCTGTTGTAACCACGCCGTGGGATAAGTTGACGAACACACGAAACATTGTTTTAGTTCACTAACACAAAGGTTTATTCGCCAGTACATTTTTAAGTAGTTGCCGGGACAGGAGGAGAGTATGAAAGGTGAGTTGACCACGTTAGCTGGACAAAAAGAAACATGTCATGAGGAGAAAGAGAAAGCAGAGACAAGTCTTGAATTTTCCTTCTGGTTTTCTGTAGCAGTTCTAACGTGTTTGTTTGCTGATTTCGTCTTCATGGGTTCACGTCCGGTGTGATACCCCTTTTCGAGGCTCACCTTAAAATAGTGGAGGGCGTCATTTTCGTCTGTCTTTACCTCCCCGCGTCTGGCTGCTAACTCATTTTCAAACCCGCGTAGTCCCACCTGGTGTCTTTAGTAGGACATATCAATTTCCGGTGCAGAAGATCTGGGACCTCCAGTTTTTTTTTTCAAGTCATTTTTAATTACCGTAGCCATTTAACCATGACTGGCTGACTTAAAACCAGTGCTTTGGCCTGATTCACCGTTGACTCTCTGACTGCTTTTTCTTCTTTTATTTTTTCTTCTCTCTTTCCTTTCCCAGAAATTCTCTCTATAACTCGGACTTACCGTATCCCGTTACAAAATATTTCCGATCTTCAAAGCTATACCTGTATCAGTACTATATAGGATTGCACCACCGGGAATATTAGAGAAAAAGCTTGTAGAAACTATACAAGAATGCTACATACTGTTTTGAGCCAATCCTGGTAGCAGAACCTCTCAAAATAACAGGTGCTCTACCACTTTCTTCTCATCTCACAGACTCTACATATAAGACAAATATGACGTGTCTAGAACTCCTGGGAAGCAGGAACTAATCCATTAGCAAATTCTTTGCAGACTCTTAGACATAGACTCACCAGCGTTGGTTGACCAGCTCTTTGAGGACTGGATAAAGTAAAGAGGACTTACCAAGATAAATGTCCTTTAGGGACGGATGGGAAAAAAAGGGTCAAGAGAATCAGTGCTATCAGTTTCTTTGTTTGATGTCATATCAACCTTCGTGGGTTATTTAATGCCAAATACCCTTGTAGAATAACAGTAGTGGTACTATTTAACACATAGATTATATTGATTCAGGTACTTTGTTTAATGGTATCTCAACTTTAAGGGGTTATTTAATGCTAAATCATCCTTGACGAATAAGAGGAGTGGAACTGTTCAAACTATAGCTAGAAACGATAAGAGGGTTAATACCTTTCCCAAGGGTATTAGCCTGAAAGTGAATGCAACTGGGCGACTGCAGTCTGAGCAGATCATCAGACTTTCAGTAAACAAATGACATTTCTAATTGAATTGTTAGTGATACATAGTAATAGAAGGAACAATCTATGCGCAAACGAACTTGTAATGCCGTAAAAAGAATTATTCATGTTAAAATATTCGAAACCATTTAACTGTGTGCAAAGAAAAAAATGAGCTCAGGTTCATTTAGAAATGTTATCAAGATGTGTTTACAAATCATTTATGTTTAATATATATATATATATATATATACTAAACATATATATATATATATATATATATATATATATAAATACCCTGTCCGGTGGCAAAAGCTAGCTTGGTAGCGCCAGGAGTGGCAGTAGCGCCTTGAGCTACCGAAACTGTGTTATCACTCTGGTTGGCAGCTGATGAGGATAGGGTATCGCACGTGCCTTCACACATGCTTTCCCGTAATGCTGGAGCTTTAGGGAATGCAGAGCACTCATCATGGCTCGAAGGTCCACATTGACCCGGAATGGTAGGACCTGATCCTATTTACCCAACCCCACCGCTCGGGCAGGATATGACACAAGGTCAGTATGGTAGAACCTGATAAGGTCCTATCTATTGGTCAAATAGAAGTTTTTGACATTTAAATTGTGTTCAAACAAATAACTTAGGCTCACTTAAATTGTTAGAAATTAAACTGTTTGTTAATTTAATTGTGTGTAAACAAATGACTGATGTTTAATTGAATTGGTAGTTATACATGGCAATACTTGGAAGTATTTACCTGAGTGCAAATGAATGAGTAATGTTCAATAGGTTTGGTTTGGTGTTTAATGGCATATCAACCTTTGTAGGTTATTTAATGCGAAAGGCATTCTCCAAGAAGAACAGTAGTGGTACTATTTAACCCATAGCTGGGAGAATAAAGGATAAAGGGGTATTTGCCAGAAAGTGAATGTAATAGCGCGATTGGAGTACGAACTCGCGTACTACGATTCCGCAGTCCATCGCTTTAACCATTACACCACGAGGACACCCCCATGTTAAACAGAATTATTAGAGTTAGATAGCAATACTTTATTATAATAATAAAGAGGATTTGGTATCAAATAACCTACAATGGTTGATATGCTAGAAAACACAACCAAACCAAACCTATTTTGATAATTTCTCTAAAATAATTGTCTTGTATTAATGCATTTACAACAATTCATTTCCTATAAACTTTTCATCCAAGAAAAGGCATTTGCTAAAACACTTAATCTACAATGATTTATCAACAATAATGTATTTGAAATACAATTTAGTTTTCTATAAACTATTTACTAAAGAAATTTATCAATAATATAATCATTAAAACAATTCATCTTAAAAAAACAATATTCCATAAATCATTTTCTGTAAAAAAATATCAGCAATTTATCAATTAATTAAAACATTTTATCTATGACAATTTACATACAATAATCTTTCCTTTAAAAAACATCAGCAATAATCTATCTATTAAAACAATTTATCTATGATAATTTGCGTACAGTAACTTTTTTATTTTTATTTTTTTTTAGATATCTTCAATAATCTATTAGTCAAAAGAATTTTCCTCAATAAACTACACGTAATAATGTATTTTCTCTAAAATACTCCTACACAAATCAATTTATTAAAACAATTATTTTCAATAATTTACGTACTATAAACTAGTTTTATCATCAGATATTATCAGTCGTCGTCTCTTTATTAAAACAACCCATCAACTATAATTTACTTTCTTGAAAAATGATTCTTTACAATAATCTGATAATTAACCCGATTTGTCTACAATATTTTACAAACAATAATCTATCTGCATACATCTATTTTCTGTGGGTGACCCGGGTTGTGTCCCTAGACAATCGAATATTAATAAGTACGTGCCCCATTTTTTTCAGATTTGTTACACATCTAAGCAAAATACGTATTAAATTACATCTATTTTTTTTTCAAAATTATCTACAATAATCAATTCAGGGAAATAATTTACCTCTAACAATTTAGATACAATAATTTATATTCTATAAAAGATTACCTACAATAATTTCTTTATTAAACCAATTTATAGACATTAGTTTGCATGCAATAATTTTCCATAAAAAGATAATCTACGATTATTTATTTACAAAAAAAAAAAAATTCTCTCAAAGAATTTATCAACAGATACAATCTATCAGCGAAGATATAAAGAGGGTATTAACAATATAAATATGTCACCAAAATGTTTATGAGTTTAGCTTTTGCAACTTTAATTTCCACTGAATATACAGTACAATTATACTCAGTAAAATAATCCACAATTTCTTTATGCAATGTACATATAAAGTGCTATGGAGCTGTTTTTACTTTCTTTTCTTTGGTGGGGGAAAAGGGAGATAAATCTTGCCTTGAAAATTCTATTTGGACATTTGAGACAGATAACTTTGCTCATGTCTGACAAAATAACCGAGGGGTTATCAGGTTACGTTGCCATTCAGTGAAGAGACAATGCATGTTCATCTAGTAGAGGATTTCCTTTGCTTCTTCTGCAGTTTACTGATCATGTGAGTGGAGGAGAGAGATAGAAAAAGAATGTGACGGATCTCTTTGCAAGTCACAATGTTTCTTCTTCTTCTTCTTCTTCTTCTTCTTCTTCTTCTTCTTCTTCTTCTTCTTCTTCTTCTTCTTCTTCTTCTTCTTCTTCAGGGAAATGGTCGGGGCTTAGTAATAAGCAGTTTCAAATGTATTCGAAATTCCTCTCTCTCTGGCCTTGGCATGGTTTTAGTCATAGTTATATTCAAATACTGGGCCCTTGGAGACCGGGGTTCAATCCCAGGTCGAGTCATACTAAAGACTGAAAAAACGGTACTTGATGCCGCCTTACTTAACACTCAGCATTATAAGGTAAGCATCAAGGGTAAAGTAGAGCAATCAAAGGAATGGAGTAGCGCCCTCCTATACACCTCGGTATAGAAGCAATTGAAAGGGGAGTCTTCAGATCACCCTCAACTGGTTATTAACTTTATTTACTATATTCAAATGCTTTCGAAATCTATCTATCTATCGTTCTTTTAGCACGTCCTATAGCGAAGTTCAAGCGCCTAAGCGATTTTCTGAGTGAGTGTATCCGGTTATATATATTATATATATATATATTATAAGAGTGTTGGTTGTCACTAAATCACTTTATGGGTATGTGTCGAAACAAGTACAATATAATATGGAGAGTGTTCAATATCTAGGATAGAGCTATTATATCACACAACATCAACAAAAAACATATAACTATTAAATAACAACCCTAACCATCAAACTGCCACCCCAATCCGCCATCTATTTCCTTAATCAATTTCCTTAATTTTTCAATGACAACACCCTACCCCTCAGTTATAATCATCTTCGTATACAAACTCACTAACGATTATTTAACCCCTTTATTATTTCATTACGCACATACAACTAAGGAGATCTATAGTATATAATATTTATACAATATTTCATTTATTTATCTATTATTATTATTATTATACAATCCCCACTAAATATTACACCAACATATTACAATACAATATAACCTTACTTATAGCCACTGTGATTCTAGCCTACCATAACACAACCGTTCAAATACGCTTACAAATCAAATTCTTATTCATTTTCCTCGACGTGCAGTGATGATGTTTTGTTACATAGCTATAGTCACCTAAATAAATAATGTAACGAATTATTAATACACGCTTGAATTCGTTTCCGCTAAACCTAACGCACTACGTTCGTAGCCTTATTTAACCTCATAAAACACGCATCCATATGTATCTATAACACATACACGCATACGCACACACCCACATACACTCACATACTTACAACCACACATAAACGAAATCCTAACGGTTTTTTCTCTGTATTTTATCGTATTTTTGATTTTCAATTCATTCCATCTTCTTGACTGCCTGATGATTGTTGTTTTGCAAAAACTCCATGAAACCCAGAATCGCAGACTATTTTCCATGGATTATATATATATATATATATATATATATATATATATATATATATATATTTATTTATTTTTATATATATATATATGAATGTATAATGATCTTCACTTACGACCCATGTTCAGAAACATATTTAATGTTCAATTTTCTCTCGTCAACAAATCTGCACCAAGTCACTAGCGCCTCTAGTACATACGCATGTTTGACTGGTGCTCATTGTACTTCCAATAGATTGGCATTTTTCAATATTTATGAACTTTTATGACTGTCATTAACTTTTTTGACTCAGAGAAATGAAGAGACATTATAGAATTTTTAAAAAAATCTAAAAAATCTAAAAAATCTAAGAAATGCTAACTTAAGGAAAAATTTTAGGTGATTGATTGAAAATATATTCACTTCTTAAAAATCTAGTTTTGTAGGTGAGTTATATCTGCTCATGAATTAATAAGCATAGATTGTATTTGTAGACAGATTGTTTAAATGAATTATAATCTCTGATAAATTGTTCTTTTCAAATTGTTCTAGACATGTTTAATTAAGATGTTTTTCAACCATTTCAGAGGATATTATTAACGCAATTGTTGTTGTCAAACAAATCACTTGTAATGGAATAACAATAGAAAAGATCAACAGTAATATTTGAAAAGCATAGCCCAAATGTCCCTTTTGTGTCAAAAAGCATTTTCAAAATTACCACTAATGTGGCGGTAATGTTTTCACTTTCTTTGAGATTTAATGATAAGATACCTAAACTATTCTATCCCTGGTAAAAAGAATAGAATTAGCACATTCAGAGTGCGTTCACTTGCACATTTCTTTTATTTAGCAATAAATAAACTAATAGCAAAGAAGATATAGCAGACTTTTTAATAGTTGAACATTTTAACTTCATAAAAGAAGATTAGATAATTTATATTAATCCTTTAATTTCTTTTCAAGCCATGCAAAAGAACATATGGAATAACACAATACCTAGGAAAAGATTATGGACTAATCTTGTACGTTTTTAATCTTTTAATCTAAAACAGATACATTTGAGGCATCGACGCACTAAATGGTCAACTGTTAAAAGACAGTTCAGTAAAAACTAAACAAGCTCTTTGGCAAGACTGGTTGAAAAGAAAAATGGTTCCAAAAAAAAGAACTGTTTATTGAAACAAGGAAAACGATCGTAAAACTTATTCAAGAAAGTTATTCACAGTGGAGTAGAGTGGAAAGACATTGTTTGTTCCCAGTCAGATCTTTGTAAAATTTGGTACTAATATAAAAAAAGGAAACCTACTGTTTGACCACGAGAGATATCAAAATGTCTGGATAGAAAACTCAAATCAATGTGCCTTGAAAATAGAAAACGTTAGACAAAACTAATGAAAAAAAATTGCCCAAAAAAGAGATTAAATGCTTCAAAAAGAACTAAACAGAAATCGGTCGAATAAAATGGGATTTACATGCATAAAATCAAAAATGAAAACCAGGACAAACACAAAAATTGATTTTGGTTTGGTTCGGTTGGGTTTTATGGTATATCAACTATTGTAGGTCATTTAATGCCAAATCCCCTTTATACATATATATCAACTATACAGGATTTGGTTTTATTGGCTTTTATGGCATATCAACCACTGAAAGTTATTAAAAAGTTTAAACATATATTATAGAGGATTTGGTTTGGTTTGGTTTGTTTTTAGGGCATATCAAACATTGAAGGTTGATTAATGCCAAATTCTCTTTATACATCAATATTAAATATATAGGATTTCGTTTGGTTGGTTTTTATGGCATATCAACCATTGTAGGTTATTTAATGCCAATACAGGCAAATACACCTGACCAAGCCGAAACACTTCTGCATAGTTTGGAACGAGCAGCAGCAAGCATAGGCCTCTATGTTAATGCACACAAAACGGAATATATGTGCTATAACCAAACGGGGGACATCTCCACTCTAGAAGGAACCCCACTTAAACTAGTAGACAAATTCACGTACCTAGGAAGCAGCATCGAATCAACCGAAAAGGACATCGAAACGAGGCTAACGAAAGCATGGACAGCTATCAATAGGCTATCGATTATATGGAAATTAGACCTAACCGATAAAATGAAACGCAGTTTCTTCCAGGCAGCGGTCACATCGATACTGCTACATGGATGCACTACATGGACGCTAACAAAACGGCTGGAGAAGAAACTGGATGGCAATTACACAAGAATGCTGCGTGCAATCCTGAACAAGTCCTGGCAGCAACACCCCACAAGACACCAACTGTACGGCCACCTGCCCCCTATCACAAAAACTATTCAAGTTAGACGAACCAGACATGCAGGACACTGCTGGAGAAGCAGAGATGAACTCATAAGAGATGTACTCTTATGGATCCCCACACATGGCCGCGCAAAAGCAGGGCGACCAGCTCGAACGTACATTCAGCAGCTATGTGAGGATACAGGAAGTTGTCCTGAAGACCTACCTCAGGCGATGAACGATAGGGAGGAGTGGCGAGAGAGGGTCAGGGGTATCCGTGCTACCAGCGCGATATGATGATGATGATGAAATATATATGATTTTGTTAGGATGGGTTTTCTGACTTATCAACCATTTTACTTGACTAAATGTCTGAGACGAAGCTTGTTGATTTTTATCATTAAGGGTTTTCGGACTATTGTATTCATCTTTATTGTTATTTCCACAACTTTTCGGCCGATATGTCCTCCGGACTTCTTCAGGTATTTGTCGAATTCGGGAACCTTCACGGATCTTCAAACTACGTCCTTTATTGAATCCCGGGGGTTGCCTGTTCTGATTCCGTTAGCCATAACCGGGTACAAGTGTTAAGTATTCCGGCATTGTTACTCACCTGTAGTCAGTATTGAACCTGCAACCTCCAGATGATTGTCTCCTTAGAAGCTTAGGGAACTAACGCCTATAACCAGCAACTATGTCCAGCAAGACACATGGTGTAACAAGTGAGTAACAATACAAGAATACTTAACACTTGTATCCGGTTATGGATAACGGAATCAGAACAGGCGACCCCAGTGGATTCAATAAAAGACGTAGTTCGAAGTTCCGTGAAGAAGAAGGCCGGAGGACATGTCGGCCGAAACGTTTGGAAATAACAATAAAGATGAAGACAAAAGTCTGAAAACC
>OY757926.1:52409109-52414109 GCA_963585895.1 Sepioteuthis lessoniana | reverse complement strand
CTCTCAGTGATGGAATAATTGTACTTCTACTGTCCTTCTACAAGGATAGCTTTGGAATTAAATAACTCTTGAACATCAATATTTAATTTACTAAGCTTTTTGCTTAGATGTAGCACAAGGCCGCATGAATGGGGCACCCAATGAGAATCGAACTCACTCGTGTAGGTTTGCTAGTCTAACATGCTAACCATTACACCACCCGAGGCAATATGCCATTAGACAAAGAAACCAAACCAAATTTTATAGTCAATAAATTTGCCAATTTTGCTTAAAACTCTCATACGCTCCGCCCGCTTGCACTCTAGAATACACCTTCATCAGAGGAGTGAGACCACACTAATGAGTCCACCTGATGGTAGTTGGTGGTAACCCGTAGTGCTTAAGGACGGGACCCTGGAAGCAGAGCAGTCTATGACCCGGAAAATGAAGTGTTCATGTGACCTTCAGAATTGCACATTGGCTTTAACTTAGCTGGACAAGGAGTTAGAGACACCACCCAATCCGATCTGATCAGCTGTTCATGTCAAGCCCGAGCATGGATGTGATTGTCTCGATCGAATTCTTCAAATCTATGTTATGGCAAACAATTACCCTATCCTACTTTATCTTAAAGATGCTTGGAGGCACTGAGATAGCAATACATAAAACGATATAACAGTGTGTAAAGAAATGAATAATATTAGGTAGAATAATTTGGATAAGATAATAATTCTTGAAACCATTTGTGTCACTAATATTTGAAATCATATAACCAAGTACGAAAAAAAAGGGGTAACTCGTTTAGAAATGATATTACGCACGTGTATTTCCCCACAAAGTTAAAAAGATGATACCCCAATTTATATACTTTATATAAAGCTTCATGATTTATTGTTGCATATATATATATATATATATATATATACGTGTGTGTGTATTTTTTAATATGCATATATATATAATATATATAAGGTATGTTGATACAATTGTTAAAGAAATGGCTGCCATATTGAGTAAATCTACTGATTTTTGTCGATGTTTTTATTTTGTTGTTGCTTTTTTTTAAATTAAAATTAATTAAACTATTCGCCTAAATTATATATATATATAATTTGGCAACTGTAGTCGAGAAACCCGAAGGCTCCCTTTTTGATAGCTACTACACCGAGCCGGTTCATTGGCCTAGTGAGTAGAGTGTTCACCAATCATCAGGGAGATCAAGGTTCAATCCCAGATCGAGTCAT
The DNA here is from genome assembly GCA_963585895.1 of Sepioteuthis lessoniana. Classification (NCBI taxonomy): domain Eukaryota; kingdom Metazoa; phylum Mollusca; class Cephalopoda; order Myopsida; family Loliginidae; genus Sepioteuthis; species Sepioteuthis lessoniana. The sequence continues at coordinate 52,412,886 of OY757926.1, read as the reverse complement.
ACCAAAGATTTAAAAAATGGTACTTGATACCTTCTGGCTTAACATTCAGCATTATAAGGTACGTATCAAGAGTTGAGAGGAGCAATCAAGGAAAAGGAGTAGCGCCCTCCCTAATGCCTCGGTGTAGTAACTATTGAAAAGGGAGCCTTCGGGTCGCCCTAGACTTCACTCGCCAACTCATTTACATTATATATATAAATATATATGAAAAGTAAGTAAAATAAAGTTGGCGAACGTAGTCGAAGGCGACCAGACGTTTTCAGAAGCTACTAAATTGAGTTGTAGGGTAAGGCACTACTTCTTTCCCAGGATTGCTCCACTTTACCCTTGATCCATACCTTATAATTCTGAGTGTTAAGAAAGGCGCCATTAAGTACCATTTTTGATTCAACCTAGGATTGTATCCCTGTCTCTCGGGCTATTGACCAACTCTCTACCATCAAGGAATATATATATATATATATATATATATATATATATATATAGTTGCAGTTATAGAACGGAACAACAATAGATATTTAAATAAAAAAATTGCATGTACGTTTATGAAATTTTCACAAATATACTTGGAACAAGTATTAAATATTATTATTAGATATAAGATTTTCTAAATTTTCTTTTACAGTCAATTGAAAAACAAAAATATACATTTTACCCTAGTCAAAGTTAAGGAACGCATCATAAATCCTTGTTAGATCAATATATAAACTTGCTGTATGGAGATGCACGTGGTGTAATGGTTATCGTCGCAGGATATGGACACAGCGACACGAGTTCAAATCCTGGACCTGACTGATTGCATTTCACATAGCACAAATACCATTGGGAAAGGTAAGAATCCAAATATTCTCCCTCCAGCTATGGGTAAATAGTAGGGCAGACTAGGTTCTTCAGCCCTTGGTGAGGCAACTAGTGTAGGAGAAGGAAAACTCTGAATTCAAACCTGTTAAACTCCGCTTAAAAATATAAAAAAATGGAGGTTCCCGTGGTGTAATGGTTATCGTCGTAGGAAATGGACACGGCGACTCGAGTTCAGATCCAGGACGAGACTGAGTGCATTTCACATAGCACTAATACCCTTGGGAAAGGTATGAATCCAATAATTCTCCCTCCAGCTATGGGTAAATAGTAGGGCAGACTGCGTTCTTCATATCCTGCCCGAGCGGAGGGGTTGGTAAATAGGATAAACTTTCATTTAAAGACATTTTAACAATCATCCGATCTTCCCGTTTGGTAGTCATATGAGGCCAGCCAGTTCTCGGTTTTGGTTCAAGTGGCTTGTTAGCCTTAAATCTACTGATTACACAATAAACAACGCCTTTTGACCTTCGTATGATGTCAGCAATTACAGAATACGACTTGTCTTCATGATTTGCTAAAATGAACTTTTTTCTCTTCTCGAGTTGAACAATTGCATGCTTTCAGCTCCGTCTCGGTTAAAAATTCTTCCAACAATGTATGACAGTAGACTATGTATCAAAATTAGCAATCAAGTTGTTTAGAATTTACATAAATTACTATAATTCAACAGCGTTCCTTAACTATTGACCATGGCAAAATGTATATTTTGGATTTTTAGTTCACTATCAATTTACTGTAAAAAAAAATAATTAGAAAACTTTATCTGAAATAAATGCATATGTTCCAAAGATATTTTGGGAAAATTTCGTAAACGTACTTGCAAATTTGTTAAGTTAAAATTATTTAAATATTTGTTGTTGTGTTCATTAACTTATGGCCGCTACTATATATATATATATATATATATATATATATATATATATATATTGATATAGATAATACCTGAAAATGTTTTTGATAGTACAATGGTCGATAATAAACAATAAGATGCTAATGTCTTTAGTTCGGAATAGATATACTACCAGTGGTGTAATTATTAATGGGTTTGAATATATATATATATATATATATATATATATATATATATATATGTATATATATATAAAGTTAAAATAGTATAGAAATACATTTGGTGTCTCAGTTTCTTGCCAATGCGAACATCAGACCTCTGTTGAAACTTATCAATGGTTTGATGATCTCATAAGCGAGTAACTAACACTTACCAGGTGCTGTTGACTATATATATATTGATTGATTGATTATATATGCAGAATATATTTTTATTAAACAGCCCCATAAGTATATATAATATATGTATATATGTACGTATGATATATATATATATATATATATATATATATATATATATATATATATATATATATATATGTGTGTATGTGTGTGTATCAATGCATGTATGATTTTGTGTTTATCGATTGACCTACGTGGATGTATGCGCAAAAATCTTGAAATATATTCGATCGTTAAAATATAAATGTTGAACGCTTACACACACAAACACACATTCTCTTTCTCCTTCCTTCCGTCTCTCTCACTCTCTCTCTCTCTCTCTCTGTCTCTCTCTCTCTGACACGCACACGTATCTACGTCTCTTCTTGTGCTTGTGTGTGTCTGTGAAAACTTCTATGAATGTATGGGTGGTTTTTTGTATAAATTTATTTTCCAAGCGTATATCCTTTTTTTTTATCAAAACAACAACAACAATAATAATAAAAATAATAATAATAATAATAATAATAATAATAATAATAATAATAATAATAATTTCCTCTTCAATTTTTCGTAAAATTCCTTTCTAATTTAAAAAAAAAATTCCCTCCAACTTTATACTTTATGATTCAACGAAGCAGGAGAGTTGTTTTTTAAAGATTATTTTCTTTTATTCTAAAAAAAAAACAAAAAACAAAAAAAACGAATGGATCTGATTTTCATATACTATATCATTTTTTTCGACGACAACTCCGTTCCGGATTTACTTCCACTTCTTCCTCCCACCATTTTGAAGAGTAATATCAATATCATATTCCAGGTGCTACTCAAAGATTCAGAGTTTGATCGATGCCCGCGAACAATATGTTGCATAGCATTTTACCGCTGCCTTTGTTTTAGTAAAACACTCACATTTCTCTGGACGAAAAATGAATTGAAGAACGAAATATAGAAAGATACACAGCGTAAAGAATTTGATAGCTATTTTTCATATTAGTTATCAGTATATTTCTATTTCTTAAAATCTGTTTTCAAACCCTAATGTTGAGCTTTCGACCTCCTTTACGTTTATCGAAATACATCTGGTCGCAGAAATTTCTCGACCCCTTAGATAGTTCCATCGGTCCAATGTGACTGCATATTTAGAGGTCTCTTTATTGAAAGCAGAGTTCAATGGGTTTTTTTTGCAACATCAATATCATATGAGGATTATGTTGGAATAACGAGAAAATTATATCTCTGTTAAAGAGGGTTACTCAAAATATTATATGGTTATTATGTAGTTGGTTAGTGTTTTATGGCATATCAACCGTTGTGGGTTAATAAATGCAAAACCCCTGTTTATACATGTTTTGTAAACGTATAGTTTGCTGGTAACTTTATTACTATTTTGATTGTATTTGTTTACTGAGAGTTAAACGAGTTTACTTATCTTTAACGGGTATCCTGCGTGGAGAAGATGGCTTCCAGTTTGTTTATTTCTTTTCTTTTCTTTTTTGTAGGAAGTTATTTTCTTATTTGGGATTGTTTTATTGACCTATTGAAGGGTTGTTTTATTGATCAATTAGGGACCGTTTAGTGACCTATTGGGAGCTGCCTAGTTGTCTGGAGCTGTAGAATACATCAGCTGTACCACTGCAGTGGGATAAGACCCCCCCAATGAGTGTCCTGGATATGGCACTAAAC
>OY757926.1:52242371-52408909 GCA_963585895.1 Sepioteuthis lessoniana | reverse complement strand
CCCCCCAATGAGTGTCCTGGATATGGCACTAAACAATCTGATGGTGAAATTCCAGTGATACTGGAACTTTGGGGAATGCGGAGCACCCCTTCATTACCATATCTCCCAGGCCCACTCTGGCCCGAAATGGTTGCACCTGATAGGGTCCTATCTATGTATTAAATAGAACTAAGTGCATTCTTATGCTAAACTGAATTAGCTGAAGTAGAACTGTTTGAATAAACTGAATAGCTTGAAATAGAAATATTTCTGACAATTAAACAGTGTAATTACATTCAGACGGTGTGCTTATGCTAAACTGAATTGTTTGAAGTTGAACTGTTTTTGACATTGAAACTGTACTTGCGCTAAACTGAATTGTTTAATATAGAACTGTTTTGACATTTAACCGTGTGCAAACAAAATCTGTACTCATACTAAACTGAATTAGCTGAATTAGAATTGTTTGAATAAACGTAATTGCTTGAAATATAATTTTTTTGACAATTAAACTGTGTACTTATGCTAAATTGAATTGTTTGACATAGAGCTATTTGCATAAAAATGGATTTGGCGTTAAATAACCTACAAAAGTTGATATACCATAAAAAAAAACAACAAACTGACCTATTGGGGATTGTTTTATTGATCTATTAAACGAAGCTTTTTATTATCAAGAGAAATCGTAAAACTATATATGACAATACGATCTCGGTGAGCAAACAAAAATGTTTACGCTGACTTCAAAATTACCAGTGACAGGTTTAGCAGGCCAGAAATGAATACGAAATTTCAGAGAAAACAGAAGTAAAAGAGGATGTCAGTTCGGTGAATTCTTCACTCCAAGACATCAGAAAATCGTGGCCAAATGAAAAAGGAAAAAAAATGTTGCTGCTAGTAGATATTACAAAAGTGCTGCGAATTTTTGCCATAGTTCTTTGTAAAGATCGGCTGAAGTGAGGGTGTTATGGAAATGTAGATCCTTTTGAGACAATTTGGAGTCTCTGGATAGGTGTCGGTTGAGCAAAGATAATATTTATGCCGGCTTTTGTCTGGCATCGATATTGAAATGAAAAGAAAAGAAAACGATTACGCTTCTTTCTTGCCATCTTGCAATCAATCAGTCGAAATCTATGCCTCCATCTTTGTTGTTTTGTTCGTCTTCTTAATAAACAAAAGCCGACGTGCAAAGCTATGCACTGACGATTGACAGGCGCCATCTTTCTATTTTTCCCCTTACTGTTTTTTCTTCAAACAAGCGCGCATAGACACAAACGAATTAGTGAATGGACATTATAACCGGCGTTCATTCTGAAGACACGACGTGCGTCACGCAAAGGTGGAAGGAGTCAAGACAGATGAAGCTAAATGAAACCTCACTTCCCTGTAATGTAGCCACCGTTATATTATTTGGATTAGTATATAATTACGTTCTGTGCGAACACAGAACCCACAAAATTGCCATTCATGTGCAAATTAGACTTGGAATGTCTTTGCTTATATCGAAAATTACTGTTCGCTCAGTCGGCGGAGCTTAAAATATACTTACTGAACAACCCCCGGTTCTTACAGAAAAGTAAGACATCCACTCCCAAAATCATGTCCTTCGTCTCATGGCGAGGTTCTAATCCTGCAGTAAGGAGTAACATTTCATTGTCTGGATTTCTGAGACGAAGCCTGAAGATTCTTATCATTTAGAGTTTTCGGACTATTGTCTTCATCTTTATTGTTATATTCACAATGTTTCAGCCGATATGTCCTCTGGCATTCTTCAAGTGTTTCTGGTTGAACTCAGGAGCCAATCCAGAACTTCGACCCACTTCCTTTATTTAATCCAAGGGGATCGCTTACTCTGATTCCGTTAACCATATGGAGGTACAAGTGTTAAGTAATCCTGTATTGTTAAACGACTGCAGTCAGGATTGAACCTGCAACTTTACTTAGAAGCTGAGGGGACCAACTCCTATAACAGTTTGCTTTGGTTTAATGGCATATCAACATTTGTAGTTATTTAATGCCAAAGCCATCCTTCTAGAAGAACAGAGTGGTACTATTAAACCATAGCTGTGAGGTTAAGGGGGTTTATTCCTTTCCCAAGGGTATTTGTCCGAAAGTGAACGTAATAGCACGATTGGAGTTCGAACTCGCTTACTACGATTCCGCAGTCCGTCGCTTTGACCAATACATTACGAGCACCCCCCATAATAACAGTTACGCTATGTATCCTGCTGAACATGGCCGAAATAAGGTGCATATAACAATAAAGATGAAGATAATAGTCGGAAAACCCTGAATGATAATAATTCATTGTCATTGATTTTTGGTCCATTATGACTTGGAATGGCAGTTCTTATTTCGGTCCTATCTATGTGTCTTTTAGATCTCCTTGCAAATTATTTGAATAAAATAAGATTGCTTGATATCGTAGAAACTTATCAAACTACACTAAAAATTTTGATACCAAAGTGCAATTTACGCAGTACTCTCACCTCTAGACAAAATAACTCTAGACGGATTGACTAGCCGATAAAATCAGTCTTAGTTAAGGCATTTAAATAGCATTTCTTTCACGAAAATACGGCGGTAGCCCTTAGTTTTGGCTGGTATGCATATATATATATATATATAAATATACAGTCTTCTGAGGATAATTTTAATTTTAGAGATATTAGCCATCGTAAAACGTTTCGGTTTTTAGACATCAGTACAAATAAGCTCCTAAAAGAAGCGAAAGAGATGTGAAAGTTTTTAAAATTGCACTGTTTTGAAGTTGTATGAAGCAACCAGCGTTCTAAATTTTTTTTTATCATAAAAACGAATTTACCAGACATATATATATATATATATATATATATATATATATATATATATATATAAAGAGACTTTCATGGTTTAATGGTTTCCGTTGAAGGAGATGAACATTACAACTCTTGAGCTGGATGCTTTTCTTGAGGCGCTAATTCTCTTGGGTTGGTATGAATCCGACTATTCTCCCTCCAGCTATTGGTAAGTATTAGGGTAGATTGAGCTGTTACTATGACAACCGACCAAGGAGAAGGAATACTTTGAATTCAAACTTGCTAAACTACGCATAAAAAAGTCCTTGTGTCACATCGCTCTCGTTTAGATGAGTTGGATATATATATATATATATATATATATATAGACAGCTATCGATAAGCTATCGATCATATGGAAGTCAGACCTGACAAATAAAATGAAACGCAGTTTCTTCCAGGCAGCGGTCGTGTCAATACTGCTGTATGGATGCTCTACTTGGACGCTAACAAAACGGATAGAGAAGAATCTAGTCGGAAATTACACAAGAATGTTGCGAGCAATATTGAACAAATCCTGGCGGCAACACCCCACAAAACACCAACTATACTGCCACCTGCCTCCCATCACGAAAGCTATCCAAGTTAGACGAACCAGACATGCAGGACACTGCTGTAGATGCAGGGACAAACTCATAAGTGATGTACTCCTATGGACCCCCACATATGGCCTAGCAAAAGCAGGTCGACCAGCTCGAACATACATATAGCAGCTATGTGAGGATACGGGATGTAGCCCTGAAGACCTGCCAGGGGCGATGAACGATAGCGAGAAGTGGAGAGAGAGGATCAGGGATATCTGTGCTCATATATATATATATATATATATATATATATATATATATATATATATTTATTATTATAATTATTATCATTATTATTATGTAATAGCTTTATACTTGATATTGGAGAGTCTCCATATTATATTGTACTCGGTTCGAAACAAAATCACGAAGTGATTTAGTGACAACCAACACTGTTATAATATATATATATATATATATATATATGGTCACGGTATTAGAGTTCAGTGAAATGCAAACAACTTGGTCCAGGATTTAACACCGGTCATTGTGTTCACCCAAATATGGGCTCCTTTTGAGTGTATAATGTTTAAATGCAAGTAATAAACTATTTCAATGAAAATTACCCTATTTTCAAATGAATATCAGTGATGGTCTTCTTTATTGCCAATACTATATATATATATATATATATATGGTTGAATACGAAATTAAAATTTTCATTCTATTATTATTATTATTATAAGTATTAGTATTTTTAAAACATTATATATATAATATGAATTGCAGTAATATATATATATATATATATATATATATATATATATATATATATATATATATATATATATATATATATCGGGTGGGTATTCGTGTGTGAGGCGTTGCAGAATTACTTTCGCACAAACAATCAGGATCATTATTTAAAAAATCAGGAAGCATGCTTAACCGATATTGAAATTTCAATTCCTTGTTTCTAAAATGGAAAGTTCCACAAATAGCACGGGTGTGTTTTGAATGATGAAATATAATCGTGAACTGTGAACCTATTTTTTTAACTTCAGCTCAGAAATTTAATAAATAATTCAAAAATAGAATCAAACCGATCTCTTCATCACTTTCGGTCAGATTTGTGTTAGAGTGCCACGTTTATTTATCTACTAGCAGATTTGCATGTAATATGATGCACTATATATATATATATATATATATATATATATATATATATATATATTATTATCAATTTTTCTTTATATATATATATATATATATATATATATATATATAAAGAAAAATTGATAATAATGTAATCCAATGAGAAGGAGAGATTTATTGAAAAGCAAAGTTGGCACTATAGCTTTTCGGTTCTAATGAACCCGCATCAGGTCTATGGGGGATGATATTAGTGATGTTAAATTAACGATGGGTGTTTAAAAGGGCAAAATACAAAAACCTCAGGAAAATTTGTATAACAAGAAAAAGTTGCCCGTTTAATTAGTGGATCAGCATTTGCTGCTTTAAATTAAGTCATTATTTCATTATTTACTCCCACCCACAGAAATATATATATATATATATATATATATATATATATATATATATATATATATATCGATGCATCTGCTAAAGATTAAATTTAGGTATCTGTGAACTCTGCATAGAGTCCGAATGTAGTGAACATAATAAATAGATAATAGCACATTATTTAATAGATATATATTTAGTACAGGAACATGTGAATGCTCTTGAAGCTATTTCCAAACCTATTTGAAACTGATAGAATTGTTACATCTTTATCCGTGCTTCCTCTGATCGCCTTAATTGATCAAAAGAATAAAAGGAACTAATATTACTCATAAAAATTTTTTCGTTAATCATTTCTTTATTCGTAGTCGATCTTAAATTAGTACAGAAAGACTATAAGACTATACATGATTGGGTGGACAAGGTGATCTACTGGGAATTATGCAAAAAAAATTAAATTTGATCATAAAAACAAATGGTAGAGGCACAATCAAGAATCTGTCTTGAAGAATGAGACACACAAACTTCTGTGTGACTTTGAAATTACAAACGGCCAGATGACCAGACCTTGTAATAATCAACAAATGAAAGAGATCTTGCAGAAATGTGGAATTTGCTGTCTCGGCTGACAACAAAGTAAAATTTTTTAAAAAGTGAAAAGCAGAAGAAGTACCTCGGTTTTGCTTGGGAATTGAAAAAAAACTGTGGAGCGTGAAATTGACGATTTTAACAATTGTAATTGTCGCTCTTGGTACAGTCACCAGAAGATTATTAAATGGACAGGACTTGGAAATAGCAGGGCGACTGGAGACCATCCCAACTACCGTATTATTGAGATCGGCCAGAATACTGAGAAGAGTCCTGGAGACATAAGGAGATTTGCTGTCGTTCAGACTTCAGTGAAAGGCCACCAGCGTTAGCAAACACTGATGTGAAAAACTCTCAAGGATTAAATAATAATTATAGAATTTGGGACCATTTTTGAAGTGGATGAGGGAAGAACTTCAACAAATGAACTAGAGAACAAGAAAATTCATGACGATACATAAGGCCTAATATATCAGAAGTGACATAGACAGGCTTTTTGTGTTCAGAAAAGGAAGAGGACTTGTAAGTATCGATGATAGCGTCAATGTATTAACGTGACAACTCGAAGACTACATAAAAGAGCACAGAAAGACTGAAACGGAAATAGCAAAATAATCAACAGAACAACAATAATTAGAAAACAAACATGGGTAGAAAAAATTGTACGGATATTTCATCCGACAAACATGCGAACTTTCTCAGAAGAAGACTTGGAAATCACTATGAAAAGAAATATCAAGAAAGAAACTGAATATCTTCAAATAACAGCACAAAATAATGCCCTTACGACAAATTACTTTTATGCAAAAAATAGATAAGACGCGACAAAATTGCAAGCGTAGGTGATAAGAGACAAAACGATCAATCATATAATGAGGAAATTAACGGAAAAAAGTTTATAAGACTAGATGAGACTGAGTGGGGAAGATGATCCACTAGGAAAATTACAAGAAATTTAAAATTTAAATTTGACCATACGAACAAATGGTAAATTCGCAAACCAGAATCTGTCCGGGAGAATGTGACGTACAAACTTTTTTTTAATGATTTTCAGATAGAAATAGATCATCTTATCTCAGCCAGACGACCAGACCTAATGATAATCAACAACAACAAAAATTGGAGGGAATCTGCCGTTTCGGCAGACCACAAAATAAAATAAAAGAAAGCGAAAAGAGAGGTAAGTACCAAGACGTTGCTAGAAAGCTTTAAAAAATCTATGGAACAGGAAGGTGACAGTGATACCAATTGTAACTGGTGTACTTGGAACAATCCCCAAAGGATTGGTACAGACACTGGAAAACTTGAAAAATAAAAGAAAAGTAGAGATCATCCAGACAATAGCATTACTAAGATCACCCAGAATACTGAGAAGAGTTCAGGAGTCGCACTCAAACTCCAGTTAAAAATCATCACCTAACACTGGTTTGAAAAACTGTCAAAGGATTAAAATAATAATGATAATAATAATAATCTTAGCAACCTCCCGAGACTTGCTCTCACTCAGACATCATTGAAAGACCAGTAGCTCATGCTATAGTGAAAAAATCGCAATGACTGAAGTAATAATAATAATAATAATAATAATAAGTGGAACCCTAACAACATGTCTGGTGTCATGATCGTCAGGTGTTCCCTAAATAGTTAACATATGAGAACCAGTGGCATCCAGAGAATTTTTGCTCTTCTAATTTCAGGTGCACAAGCAACGACCAAAGGAAACTCTTTACTAAGAGACACCAACTGGATAAATGCTTTGAAGAAGACAACTAATGTACTTCACTATTTTTTAAGAGTAATCTTGTACAAAGAGGGTAAAAAAAATAATCATAGAAATTTGGACAGAGACTGCTAGATTTAATACAACAAACCAAAGACTTTCTGGCCTAGTAAGAATAATATTAAAAAATGGTTGATTTTTTTATCCTGACATCTTAGAAAAATCTGAACGAGGAATTTGAGAAGAATATAAAGAAAATCCTCCGACTCGAATATGAATACTAAATACTGAAAAACAAGAGCCAACTAACTGAATTGAAATGTGAAATGGAGAAAACCGAAACATGACAAATCTCATTACAAGATAACTAATGATAACCCAAGAAGACAAAATAAAAGCAGAGTTAAAGAAAATCATGACTGAAAAGAAGACTATATTTCTATCCATAAGTAACAAAGATAGAAAAAAGGTAAATAAATTCTTACAAAATATTCCAACAGACAAAAAAACTAAAAAAAAAAACGAAGTAATTTATGTGGGAACAAACCTAGTCTGTGAGAAAAGTTGGTATTCTTCTAAGGAACCAGATCAGAAATACAAAAGCTGGAAGCGAAATGAGACTAGAAGAACAAGAAAAGGAATCTACAGCAATAAGTGCGAGTGTCAAGGAAGGAAAAATACACGAAGGTATGGTGGTAGGAAAAGAAAAAATGCAGACATGACTGACGACGCAATTTGAGGAGATGAATCGAAAGATTTTGGTGAAAGAATAAAGACTTAAAAGATACCAAGATATGGTCAAGCATTACAAACAAAATAGGATATTCCAAAATAATGAAAGAAAATTCTACCACTGAGTAGGGGAGAATGAACGTGGACATACCAACGACCGGATGCAAAGGAACCAAAACAATTTAGGAGTAAATTATAGGAACAGAAAGGCCAAATGGATAGATAACACAGAAAAGAATTAGAAGGAACTGATGAAAGCCAAGAGGGATCACTCCAAACAACACTCAAAAAAGTACCAAATTGGAAAACGACAGACCATATTTCTTTGTTTAGGTTTTATGGTATATCAAACTTTGTACGTTATTTATTGCCAAATCCATTTTTATACAAATAAACAGATCTATTTTAAACAATTCAGTTTAGAATAAGTACAGAGTTTAATTATCAAAACCATTTCTATTTCAAGCTACTCAGTTTGTTTATGTTTGGGTTTTATGATGTATCAACCTTTGTAGGTTATTTAATGCCAAATTCATTTTTGAAAAATAAACAGTTCTATTTCAAATAATTCAGTTTAACATAAGTACACAGTTTAATTATTAAAAACATTTATATTTCAAGCTATTTAGTTTAGTCAAACACTTCTAAAAGTAAAGTTTCAATGTGAAAACATTTCTATTTCAAACAATTCAGTTAAGTACACAGTTTTAAATGTCAAGAACATTTTTATTTTAAGCTATTCAGTTATTTCTTTGCTTGTTTGGGTTTTATGGCATATCAAGCTTTAGAGGTTATTTAATGCCAGCTCCATTTTTATAAAAATAAACTGTTCAATTTAAAAGAATTCGTTTAGCATAAGTAAACAGTTTAATTGTCAAAAATATTTCTATTTCAAACAATTCAGTTTATTCAAACAGATAAAATCAAAATAATTATACTTAATTATATATAGTTTTTGTTTACACCCAGTTAAATTTCACAACAGTTCTATTTCAAACAATTCAGTTTACCATTGTAACCCGACGTGCGGTTAAATACTTAATCAATATGTAAAAATTAGATTTTATGAAATATATGAAAATTAATACCTGTATATATCAAAAACAAAAAGATACTTAAAATAAGTATCTTTTTGTTAAGGCCTAAATTGATCAAAAAATCTGGTTGGTTGTTCCTAAAGATCAGTTAAGTGCGAGACAATTGTTTTTGATTTAAAGGTCAGCGAATTTATTTAATTTTTCAGTTGTCAACTTCATCGATCATAATTATGAAACGGGCCATTTCGTAAAAGATATTTTCTTGTCCATATCTTGAAGTTCAATGTCAAAAAGGAGATTTCATTTTGCTTCAACCTAAATAAAGGTGAGCAGGTCACGGCTCATCCAATCAGGTGAGGCTGAGAATCTTTTTTTCAACCCCATTGCTCTAAACTTGTTCCCATTGGTCAAAGCATCTAAAAAGGGTTTTACCTATACTTGTAAGATATAATCCTGAACTAGGATTGGCTGACCAATGGAAATATGCCTCCTAATTTCTCTTATTGGACAACCAATCAAAAACCCTTTTTAGTCCAGATATTGATCTATAAAAAATGGGATGGAAAAACTAATCTTCAGAGATGATGAGAAAAAGGATCAAGAAGTGACTCAAGACTGCCAAAGAAGCATCCCTTCAACTCTAGACCCGAGGCACTCCGAACAACCTTCAGATTTTACAAAATTTAAAGTCTCAGACTTTAGAGACATTTGTGTCATTCTAACTGCACCTCATCGTCACTCTTCCTTTCTCGATATCCTTTCTTATAAATTTTTGCCAGAAAAGCAAACCTCGTTGTTTGTTATTTATTGTCTCATAAACGTGTTTCAATAAAAACTATTTTTTGATATTTGTTAAACAACGGGTTTTCTCTATTCTTTGAGTTGCTAGACAATCTAGCCATTCATATTACTTGACTGTCAGAAGAAGATCCGGCTGAATTATGTCACCCCCCACTTCTTGATCTTTCAAACACAGCGTTGACACAGAATGATTTGACAAAGCAAAAAGTCGGAAGTTAATGTGGTAGTCACGAACGCAATAGTCACAACAAGTACTGTGACTAGTAGTCACACAACATTGGGCTCCGTGACTAGCATTGGACCACACCGTAAGTACAATTTGTATGTCAAAAATTGTTGCATTTCAAACAATTTAGTTTCGCATTCAAAACGGTTCCATTTCAAACAGTTCACTTTAGCAGAAGTACACTGATTAGCTCTTTTTGACCAAAAGATAGGACCCTATCAGGTGCTACCACTCCGGGCCAGAGTGGACATGGGAGTGATTGCAATGAAAAGGTACTCCTCATTCCCCAAACCTCTACCATTATTGGAACTTCATCATCCATTTGTTTAGTGTCCTATCCAGGACACTGGTTGATGGCATCTTACCCCCCCCCAGAAAAACATAGGGCGTTTTCTACAGCCTCAGTCGTCTGAGCAAGACACAGACTTAAAGGTAAAAACAGTTTTATTTCAAATAATTCAGTTTAGCATAAAGTACGCAGTTAAAATGTCAAAATATTCTTATTTTAAACAATTTACTTTAGCACAAATAAGGGGTTTAGATGAAAAAACACCCCACCTCATCCCACACAGTTTACTTATATATGATCCAGAGAGAGGACCCTATCAAGTCCTACCACTTCTTGCCAGAGTGGTCTTGGGTGCGATAGCAATGAAGAAGTACTCCGCATTTCCCACAGCACCAGCAATACTAGAACCTCACTATCAGATTTTTTTAATGTCGTATCGAAGACATTCGTTGGGGGAGCGTCTTATCCATCTGCAGAGATGCAGTCAGTGTGTTGTACAGCCCAGCTGACTGGGCTAACAGGACACTTGTTGGGGGAGGGTCTTGCCCCTCAGCAAAGAAAACGTCGGTATATTCCACAGCTCCAGCTAACTGGGTAAGCTATACCATGATGGCATTCTGGTTTTAAAAATTCACTTTTGTCCATGACAGACTGCTTCTTCAACTGAGTTGAAGCAAGAATATCCGAATGGAGGACTAAGGAGAAAACTAACCTGATTTAGAAAGACCCCTAAAAAGGATACAGCGCGGCAACTATAGACTGTTGATGTATCTAGATATGATGGGGAAACTCCTTACCGTACAGATTTGGGAGTACATCGATTACTCTCATGTTAGCCACTGACTGTTTCTGAAAGAAAAGAAAGAATGGCACAGGGGAACAAGAAGAGGATCTAATTTACTCTGCATTGATCAGCACATCCTCAAACAGAGCAACATAAGGGCAAAAAAATGTAGCCATGGCGAGGATCAACAATAAAAAAGCCAGTGATATTGTCCTGCAATCCTGGATTATAGATTTTCAGGAAATGTACAAGATATCTGACAAAGTCATAAAAATCATCATGGAAGACATGAAAACTAGAAAGTGGAATTTCTAGCAGGAGGAAAACCTTAGAAGTGGTAAATATTCATAGAGGCATCATCCAGGTTGATTTGCTTAAGCAATTACTATTTGTAATAGCAATTATGCTACTAAATTACATACTTAGGAAGGCTGCAAATTTACAAAACCTCGAGAAAAGACACATCACCTTACGTACATAGAATACATCAATCTATTTGCAAGAAATTAAAAAGAAGAGACTCTGAAACAAACTATAAGAATATACAGCCACGATATAGGAATGGAATCTGGAATAAAAAATGGGTAACACTCATAAGGAAAAGCGGAAAATGACAAATGGTGGAAGGAATTCAACCGCCAAATAAAGAAAGAATCTGAACGCTTGAAGGAAAATAAAATCTCATTTAATTTTATTGGAAGATGGTTATTAGCATGTTTGGGTTTTCTGGCATATCAAGCTTTGTAGGTTATTTAATGCCAAATCCATTTTTATGAAAAGAAATAGTTCTATTTCAAACAATTCAGTGTAACATAAGTACACAGTTTAATTGTCAAAAACGTTTCTATTTCAAGTTATTCAGTTTAATCAAACAGTTCAAATTTAAACAATTTAGTTAAGTATTAGCATAGTTTTTGTTTACACACAGTTAAATGTTAAAACAGTTCTATTACGAACGATTCTATTTACCATAGTACTGTTTCAATGTCAAAAATAGTTCGATTTCAAGATATTCAGTTAAGCATAATTATACAGCTCAATTTTATTTAACCCATTTATAAGGCCTTATCAGGTGCTACCTTTCTGGGCCAGTGTGAACCTTGAAGCGATGGCAATGAAAGGGTGCTCTGCTTTCCCAAAAGCTCCAGCAATACTAGAAGCTCACCATCACATTGTTTAGTATCATAATCAGGACACTCGTTGTGGGGGTCTTACCCGTCCACCGAGATGCAGTCGGTGCCCCAGCCGACCTGGCAAGCTTTTGGAAGGAAACTCCATGAAACCAGCGGAGTTGAAAAAAAAAAATAGAAAAAAAGAAATGTACCTCAAACGAACGAGAGAACTTCTGGAAACCAAACTCTGCTGCGGAAATCTAATCAACGGGAAAAACACCTGGCATGTCACCCTTGTAAGATACTCGGGAGTATTTTTAAAATGGACATAGGAGGAACTCAGACAAATGGACTAGATGACAAGAAATTTAATGACGATGCAAAGGGGCTTACTTCCGAAAGGTGGCATAAACAGACTATGTGTATAAAGAACAGGAGGAAGGGGACTCACCAAAAAAAGTGGTACGAAAACGCGAGGACTAAATTAAAAGATGAAAGACTAAATGCAGCGGTCAGCAAAAATAGTCAGATCATAAGGACACACAAAATATCAACAACAATGAGGAAACAAAAATTAGAAGAAAAACAACTGTATATATAGTTCTAGCGACAAATTGACGGAATTGCACGCGAGAAAAAGGCCTTGTTGCCGCTAAAAAAAAACTCTATACTAATTTGCATAAAACAAAACACCCAGCCAGATCCATCACAGTGTATTCTCTTTTATACCTCGTGTGAAAAAAACTTTTTCTTCTGCTATCGTATACGGCTACGTAACCATATTCCTATAAAAGCTAAAATTTTTAGAGTTACCTGAGTTGTCTTGTTTTTGGCATTGCTAACGTCAGTGAGATCTCGTTCGTATTAACCTCCCGAGCTGCTAAAAGACGTTCCGACCAAGTTACACTGATCTCCTCTCTGTGGATCATTAAAAACACAACGTGGGAACCGAACCTGGCCTGGCGGAAGATGCATGTCATCATCCCAGTAATAGGACCACATCTAAAAATTATTAAGACTTGTTGTCACATAGTCTCCGTTGAAAACCAAGTGTTAATAAATATCTGCTAACTACAAACATGTTAATCAATAAATCAACCAAAAAATAATATAAAATAAAAGTTAGCGTTCACTAAAAGCTGACTTTTTGGAAAATTGTAAAATCAAAATGTCTTCAAATTAGATTCCTTCGATTTAGAGACCCTCGAAATCTCAGAAATTGAGATCTAGAACAGTGTCCTGGTATTTTATTTTATCTTATTTCATTTTATTTCTTTATAGTTGTTGTTTTTTTTTGTGTTTTTTTTTTCTTTTATACATTCCTCTATTTTCCTATATTTCTGGGCGTAACTTCTTCGAACCCGAAGACATTTTCTGTGCGTAATATTAGTCATTAAATATTAACACTGCTTCTGCGTTTTCGTGATCGAATAAAAATAGTGTTGTGTTGGGAGAAGAAAGGGACGAGAGAAAGGTTAAGTCGTCAAAATTGTGAATTAAATACTGAAACGCTTGTGAAATGAGTCGATTGAATCGACTGAGTTTCTTTAGGTGCTAAAACACACACACACACACACACACACACACACACACACACACACACACACACACACACACACACATATGTATATATATATATATATATATATATATATATATATATATATATATATATATATATATAAAGCTCATACATGTTCATGAGTGTGTGTGTTCTCACGTTGCGTAGTGAATACTGTTCATAAACGCACACGTTTGGCTAAAGTGTTGAGAAGACGGGAATCTCAGACGTGAGGTCCAGATACTGAATCTTAAAAAAACAAAAACAAAAAAAGCACTCAGTACGTGTTATATTTAAACTAACTTCTGAAAAAATAAATAAATACCCCCCCAAAAAAATATTCAGCTATCTTTTACATTCTTTATAAACGATATCTTGGGCATGAAGCAAAACTGAATCCAGCGATGAAGGTTCGGTTTAGGAGCGCTGCAAAATTAGGAGTTTTCGTCTCCTTGTTATTACTCTCAATTGCACCCTGACTTTGACTGAGAGTGTATGACAGGGTTCCATTCATGGGTCAAATAAATCATTTTAAGATATTCTATTTATATTTACTCGTTGTCCTTTAAAACATGTTTACCACTTTAAAATGATTTTGAACATTATCAATTTATTGGCCCTTAAAACATTGATAGCACAACAACGAATAATATATTTAACTGTTCAAGATGATTGATAACTTTAAGAATACATTACCTCTTAGAACACTGTTAGTGCAATTATATATGACGTGTTAAGATAAATTATTTAATGATTGTAAACTTCATTAATAGATTGATATTAAAAACGTTGATGTTACAACTACGAATAAGCTTTTAACCTGTTTAAAATTATTGTGAAATTATTGAAAATTGACTCTAAAGACATACATATTGCAATAAAGTATAAAGTGTCTACGTATTTGATATTATTATGAAGATGCAATTTTTATACCATATGTATCTGAGGACAGTAAATGTTTGAACTAAATTCAGCATTAGATAAGCCAACAAGAGTTGACATAACGTAAAACCGGTGAGAGGACGTTCTCGATTAAATTTATGGTTAAATTTTTCCAAGTTTAAATATGAAATATTTTCGAAAACAGTTCAAAAAGCCGACATTCAAATGAATTTAGTTGACTTATGATCTTTTTTATGAAATTCAGTCAAACATTTTTCTTTCGTTGCTGACCCAAAATATTGATTCCTGCTCGAATTGGGTTATAATACCACTTTTTTTTTGGGGGGGGGTATTTTTTTTTTTTTCTTCATGACATCAAAAATAATTACTGTTTGCTTTTTTTGTCCCACACATAAACTGTTTGCCCTAAATGCCTGATTGATCCAGTCGGCTGGGGCTGTAGAATACACCGACTGCTGCTCTGCATAGGGGTAATACCCGCCCCCCACCAACGAGAGACTTGGATATGGCACTAAACAATCTGATGGAAAGATTCCAGTGATGGTGGAGCTTTGGGGAATGCGGAGCACCCCTTCATTGCGATTGCTCCTAGGTCCACTCTGGCCCGGCGTGGTAGCACCTGATAGGCCCTCTCTATGTATTAAATAGACCTAACTGCACACTTATGTTAAACTGAATTGTTTGACTAAACTAAATAGCTTGAAATAGAAATGTTCTTCACAATTAAACTGCACTTACATTTAAACTGCGTGCTTATGTTAAACTGAATTGTTTGAAATGGAACTGTTTTGACATTGAAATTGTACTTACACTAAACTGAATTGTTTAATATTGAACTGTTTTGAAATTTGACTGTGTGTAAACAAAATATGTACTTACACTAAACTGAATTGTCTGAATTAGAACTGTTTAAATAAACTGAATAGCTTGAAATAGAAATTTTTTTGTCAATTAAACTGTGTACTCATTCTAAACTGAATTTTTGAAATAGAGCTTACTATTTATATAAACATGGATTTGGCGTTAAATAACCTACAAAGGTTGATATGCAATAAAACCCAACCAAACAGCCAAGCAACCATTAAATACCTGATGAACTGATGTTTCAGTCAACTCTTTCCACTCAGATTATATACAGGTTATCTCAAAATAGATGCAACACATTATTATATAATAATGATTTATCACTGAGACAAGCGCAATGCAGGTCATTTGCAACACGTTCGGTAAAAAGGGAATCTTTGAGCTGGAGACATTGTATCAATGTTTTTTAATTGCTATTATAACTGCTTTCAGTAAATGCAACCTTTTTAAAGTTTCTTGTCTCAGTAATAAATCATTATCATATTAAAGGGTTGCATCTATTTTGAGACAGCTTTGAATTATTTGATCTTCAAATAAGTAGTGACGCAAAATATTTTTTACTCTCTTGTCCAAAGCATTGTGATCAAAGATTAATAGCTGTTATAGTATACAATTTTTGGATCTGAAACAAAAAACAACACATTATTATTAGTAAAGTTATTAGCAGTCACATGGGTTCCATATACTTTGAGACAACCTATGTCATTTTCTTATCTCCAGAAACAATAGATTCTTAAGATAGTTTCATTAAATAGTAAACTAGAGGAATATGTTCAGGTTTTTAGATCGTAGATTGATTGGGTTTCTCTCTCACTCTCTCTTTCTCTTTCTCTCTCTCTCTCTCTCTCTCTCTCTCACTATCTCTAAATATATATATATATATATAGATAGATAGATAGATAGATAGATACATAGATTAAAAAAAGCAATTTTTGAATTTAAGTAATACAGACCCTTTTTCACAGAAGTGAGGAAGTAAACTATGTCGGCCATATTGTTTTCATTTTATTGTCAAGATATATAGTACATGGATAGATAGATATCAACCGACTGAAATAGATAGATAGACACACACACACACACACACACACATATATATATATATATATATATATATGATTGTGACATCGTATTAAGCGAATTTGAACTCCTATCATGCTATTACGTTCCTGTTTGGATGGGTACCCTTAAAAAAGATATGAACCAACTTATCTTTGCAGCTATGGAAGAAATAGCACCACTACTCTTCTTCAGCAAGAATGGCTTTGACATTGAATTAAAAACGAAGGCTGTTATTCCTTTAAACAAAAAGACCAAGCCAAACCAAACCAAAACAAATAAAACCAAACATACCCACATGCATACATACATACTTTGATTGGATAGTATTCCTGGTGTAATGGTTACTGTCGTAGAAAATGGACACAGTGACACGAGTTCAAATCCTAGACGAGACTGTTTACATTTAACATAGCACTATTACCTTTGGGAAATGTAAGAATTCAATTATTCTCCCTCCAATTGAGGGTAAATAGTAGGACAGACTGTGCTCTTTAATCTTGGTATGGCAACTGGTCGAGGAAAAAGTGTTGTGGTGTGTGCAAGCACCCCCACGAGAGTAGACTGATCCAAGCCCATAAGAAACCAAAGCTTGCGAAGGGCTTAGTAACTGGGCACTTACTGAATACTGTATTTTCATACTTGTACATTTATTCCAAGAATAAATACCTATTATCTCATGAGTATCTTTAATTATATTACTAAGATATAACAGAAGGAAAACTCCGATTTTAAACTTGTTAAACTCTACTTAAAAATAGACCTTGTGTTACATCCTGCTATTAAGGAGGGTTAAGTAAATAGGTACATGACGGCTGCCAAGTTGATTTCAAGGATAGGCATTGTGTGGGATTATAACAACTGCACGATCTTTAGTAATACCAGTGTCTGAAGCTTTTCATGGAGATGAAGCAGGCGAGCCAGTCCGACTCATTTAAATGACACGTATTAAAAAATCACTGGATGTTAAATAACCGCATGTTTCCGACTAGATTGATCTTCTCTAAGACATATATTTTTATAAAAGCTTGATGCCCATCAACCCAACAGTCTTTCTCAAAGATGAATGAGTAATCTTAAGATATGGAATCGATCATATCCCGAGTTCGCTAATAGGATGCTCATCTACAAAAGGGCACATCAAAAATTTAACAAGGTTTTTTTTCATTCGGTTCTATGTCTAGCCAAACCCTTCATAAAATAAATCTGGGGAGATAGTATTTTAGTCATTAGTCATGCAACTATGTGACAGGTATTACTGAGTTATATGTTTTCCGAAGAACTCTTCAAGTGACGTGATACAAAAATACATACATACATACATACATAAAGATGACTCGCTTAGTGTAACAATAATTGCCGTAAGGACATAAATTTCTTTGAACCGAGTTCAAATACATGTGAAAGCTGTTTTTCTTTTTCACTTTACGAATGAATCCAAACAGACTCCCCAGCTTTGGAAAAAATGGTCAAGCTAAAAGATTTATTTAGCCTTGATATCGAAACCAATCTAGGAAAAGAGAAACTCTGAATTCAAATAAGCTGTTCTGTTATATAATTAAGGATGGTAATAAATTATACCACTTAATTGTTTTATTTTTAGTAATGAATTGTGGGTTAGTTACAAACTTTGAGTTAAAGTGTAAGTCACAGACTTCAAATGGGTGCACGTGTCGTTCTGTAGGACAGGTTATGAAATTGACAGGTTGTTTCTAAAATAGAAACAAAGAAAGGAACATCAAAAGAAAGAAAGAAAGAAAGAAAGAAAGAAAGAAAGAAAGAAAGAAAGAAAGAAATATCAAATGAATATTTGAATGAAAGAAAGATCAAATGAATAATTGAATGAGAGAAAGAAAAAGAAATACATATGCCCGACTTCATGGCTGAGAAAGAAAGAAAGAAAGAAAGAAAGAAAGAAAGAAAGAAAGAAAGAAAGAAAGATGTCCGGCTTCAAGGCAGTGGTAAAAAGAAAGAAAGAAATAAAGAAAGAATGTATGAATGAATGAAAGTAAGAAAAAGAAAGATATATGTCCGACTTCAAGGCAGAGATAAAACAAAAAGAAGAAAGAAAGAAAAAAGAAAGAAAGAAAAAAAGAATGAAAGAAAGAAAGAGAAAGAAATTTGTCCGTCTTCAAGAGAAGGCAGAGGTAAAAATGGATAAATAAATACATGGACTGCGATAGAGAGTTAGAGAGAGACAGAGAGAGAGAGAGAGAGAGAGATATGAGATGAGAAGAATATCTGCGACACAGAGATCAAAATGCTGAGATAGCCAGCCAGCCAGGCGTACCGAGCAAAAGACTAACGGATATGAAAAATGAATGGATATTATATTGAAATATAGAGAACAACAATATGGCTAATTCTGACTGACATTGACATTAAGCTGACCAAATAAGAAATAGGAAAGCAAAAATTGAGTTCATGCCCGCTCGCCATCCGGATAGCAGAAATCACCAGAGGTTATGTGGATTTCTCGAATCCATTGAAAACACGAGATGACAGAGTAGCCGCCCGAATCTATCGTGAATGACATTTTCCGTACGAGACGAGACCGGGGTCGCCATGTTTCATACGACGAATCCAAAAACGCTCATTTTGTTTATTGCAATATTTTTCTTAGAAGCATAGAACCCATCAAAATAGCTCGTTGTATACCACATAAATTCTTTCTCTGCCTCTCTTCATCTATCTATCTATCTATCTAATACAAGCTAATGTGACACAAATTCTTAAAGTCAGATTGTATCTGAAAATTTTTTTGGTGGGTGGCTGGGTGGGTGGTGGTCATGTCATATTCTAACCACAAAAATTCTTGATATAAATCAAATAACAATAAAGAACTATTTGAACTCATTTGCACCTTTCTAAATAGAAGCATGTGTATCATCATGGACTGCTGTTACAACAGGAACTCAATGGTTTCATAGGTCACCTTATATATTTCTTTAACTCATCTCTCTCTCTCTCTCTCTCTAGCTCTCTTTACACACACACATATATATATATATATATATATATACACGCAGAACTATATATGTGTGTGTGTGTATGTGTGTGTGTATTTAGGAAGGAAGGAAGGAGTCGTGTAAGTTTTGACTTGTACATTTCGACTTATAACCCAAAAAAGAGTTGTCATTGTGCAATAAAATCGTGCATAAATTTTTACACGTTTTCAAAAAAGAAAGGAACAAAATTTAGTTTTTCATTTTTACTGATTAAATGATATACTCCTATAATTAAAATCCATCGATTCGTGGAATTCGTTGTGGTTCTTTTGAACTCAGGAAATATATTTAAAAAAAAAGCTGGGAACTCTTTAGTTCTTCTTAAAACCTAATGTTTTTCACACAGTATTTTAAATTTAACACTAGCATACTCCACCCTTCCCCTTTTTCTATCTCACTGATGTTCATTAAATCCTTCTAATTGTGTCATGGACCGGGTACTTCCACTAGTTATAAGGATATATATATATATATATATATATATATATATATATATATATATGTGTGTGTGTGTGTGTGTGTGTGTGTGTGTGTGTGTTGAAAATCAGTTGTACAAATTTACTAGATTTTATTTCGCTAAAATGAGTGACAAGTTTCATGGAAAACCAACAAAAGTCACAGCCTCTGTTCTTAATAAGAAAGAGTATTATTAGTTAAATGTTAACAAGCCCTAATATATTATTAACCAAAAATAGTTAATAAGAGCATTGTTTTCAAATAAGTAATCTATTTTATATGTGTATGAAAGATCTTGTGATTATTATGCCACTATGTTGAGAGATAGCCGAGTCAGCTGGGATTGTAGAATGCACCAACTGCATCTCTGCAGAGGTGGCAAGACACCCACCTAACGAGTGTCCTGGATATGACATTAAACAATCTGATGACGAGGTTCCAATTTTGGAGCTTTTGGAAATGTAGTGCACCCCTTTATTGGCATTTCGCCCAGACCGGCTCATTGGCCTAGTGTGTACAGTGTTCGCCAATGGTCCGGGAGACCTGTGCTCAATCCAAGGTCGCGTAATACCAAAGACTTTAAAAATGGTACTTAATACCTCCTTGCTTAGCACTCAGCAATATAAGGTACGTATCAAGGGTAGTGTGGAGCAATCCAGGGAAAGGAGTAGCGCCCTCCCCTACACCTCGGTGTAGTAGCTATTGAAAAGGGAGCCTTCTGGTCGCCCTCGACTGCGGTCGTCAACCACACTTGCTTATAAATGGAAATAGTGTTAATGTATCTCTTTGGAAGACTTCATTCTAATTCGGATTAGTAGCCTCTGTTTGGGTCCTATCTATGGGTCAAATAGAACTGATTGAAATTTAAACTGAGTTCAAACTAAATGACTCAAAGTTTAGCTAGAAAACAATTTTTAACAAAAATAATTTACAAAAATCCTTAATTATTTAACATACCTAGTATTCATTCATTGCCGTTACTTTCAATTCTACTCTGGACCGTAGGAGTAGCAATTGTTTGGGTCCTATCAATAGGTCAAACAGAACTGTTTGATATGTGTGTAAAAATGACTTGTGTTGAATTGACTTGTTTTAATAAAACTGTTTGATCATTTAACTTTGAGTAAAAAAATTACTGATATTTAATTGAATTGTAAGGGATACATAGCGATAGCTATTTAACTTTGATTTATACGAAACTGAATTGTTAGAAATAAAACGGTTTGATCATGTAACTGTGTGTAAACAAATGACTGTTTAATTTAATTTGTTAGTGACACATTGTAATACTTGGGAACTATTTGATATTAATTAATAAAACTGTTTGATTATTTGATTTTATGTAAACAAATGACTGATATTTATTTGAATTGTTAGTGATACATAGCAATACAAGGAACCATTTAACTTTGACTAATGCTAAATGGAATTGCTTGAAATAAAACTGTTTGATCATTTAACTGTGTGCATCTATAAAAATGTATTTACAAATCGTATATATTTGATAAATATGTAAAAACATGATTTGGCATTGAATAACATCAAATGTTAATATGCTATAAAACTAAACCAGATTATGTTCAGAGAAAGTATATTCATGACGCTAATATATATATATATATATATATATATATATATATATGTGTGTGTGTGTGTGTGTGTGTGTGTGTGTGTGTGTGTGTGTGTGTGTGTGTGTGTGTGTGTGTAACGGTATGTGATAATAATAGTCATTAAGCAAATAATATCTGCAGAAACATCTTTATCGAAAAAGTAAACAATTCAAAGATTATATTTTGCTTGTAGAAATAGTTATTATGAAAGTACTAAGGAAATAGTTAAGAATTAGTTATTATAAAAAAAGAATATATTTTTGTATTTAATGCGATGTTGAATGTAAATACATTTCGAAGAATTGACGTTTGAAAAGTAACTTTACTACGCACAATAGAAATAAATACGAAAATAATTTTATATTTATACTTTTTGCATTTATCTTTATATTTAAATACGAAAATATTTTTATATTTATGTTTAGATACGAAAATATTTAATATCTATATTTTATATCCGAAAGTATTTTCCTTGCAGAAATAGTTCAGCGATGTCGAAGTTAAATACGTTTTGAGGAACTATGCACAAAAGAAATAAGTAGGAAAATAAGCAAAGATAAAGACAAATTATAATTGAAAACTGTAAAGTTACATCTTTCATCACTTTATTCATCAGATTTAGGGAAGCTCTAAATTACATCCAAAGTCAATCCAGTTATCAATGGTTTTGATTAGTTAAAAGTGTATTTTCAATAATCTAAGAAGTAGAAGATTTTTTCTTATTATCTAGGGTTTTTATTCTATAAGTTTTGTAAGGTGAATCAAATATTATGGTCTGCAACTCGGAAAAAAAGCAGATTTAAATTTTAAGGTTTACAGAAATTAGCCTTTTTGGTTAAGATAGAAATAAACTGATTTCATATATATATATATAGTAAAGTAAAATTAGTTCAATTGGAGTTTTCCTTTTCCAGTTTGGTTATATAATCAAAGCTAAAGAACCCAGCTTGTCATAATATTTTCCTATACCTACTGAAAGGAGAACTGATAAGTTCATGCCTTTGCAAAGGGGATTGAATGAAACGAAAACAGCCTTGTCCGAGATTTGAAGTCAGGTAATTGATTCCATTTCTCACATCACTTTTTGCGTGATTGAGCTATAAGCAATCCATCGGTTTGCCTACTAGGGGTTCATCTACTAGGGGTTCATCTACAAGTGGTTCACTATCATGTCAGATACCAACATTCACAAGGAAGAAGGCAACCGGCTTGAAAACATGAACTGTGGACTTGGTCGACAATACAAACTCGTGTGGTTACCACTGGCACCTGAAGAAGGGCTGTGTGTATTGAGCTATAGTCCTTGGCACCGACCTATATGGCTCAGAGTCACGGGTCATTTATCGTCACTATCAACGACTTGATCAGGTCCACAAGCACTGCATCTGTATCGGCTTCAGCATCCATTGGAGTGATTTCTTCGCCAGTGTTAAAATCCTAGGACAAGGGAAGATCAACAGCATCGATGCAATGCGATTGAAACCCAAGCTACGTTGTATTGGATACGTTTCCAGAATAAAGATTCATCACCGGCCCAAAATCGCATTGTACGGTGACCTCTCTTCTGACAATCGTGACTGTGAGGCACTAAATATTTAAGAACTGCTTGAAAAATCCTTTTCTGCCTGTCACGTGGACCTATGCCGATGCCTCACCCGAACTGAGAACTGAAATGCCAGGCATCTTATTACCGACCTTGTTGGTAATGAGATGTTAGCAGGGTAACCCTGCTAGCATCTCATTACCACACTAGCAAGGCCACCCTCAAGAACAAAAGGCACAGGCGAAAGAGGAACAATGCAAAGCCATGAAACAGTGGCCAGAACTTCTACGGCATCTACTGCAACCGTGCCTTCCCGTCCTGCATTGGCCTTAACAGACATTAACATACCAACAGTCGATGTGAACTATTTCCTTTTTAATCTTTGTTCACGAATTCAAGCAATGGATCCTCCTTGAGTGTCTCATATTCTACTAGAAACAATAAAACCCGAATATATTTGGTTTAGAAAAAAATAACTTGTCATAAAAATATTAGGGTGTACTTATTTATGGTCTTACGTGCTTAGAACATCAATTGATAGAAAACGGCTTCGAGCTGACAAAGAAAAGAAGCAGAAGATACCCCGCAAAAACAATTACCGACGCCGACTACGCCGATGACATAGCGATACTGGCAAATACACTCAACACTACTGCATAGTTTAGAAAGAGCAGCCACTGGCATTGGCCTCCATGTCAATGCACACAAAACGGAATATATGTGCTATAATCAAACAGGTGACATCTCCACACTAGACGGAATCCCTCTTAAACTGGTAGACAAATTCACCTACCTTGGAAGCAGCGTCTCATCGACCGAAAAGGACATCGACACGCGGCTAATGAAGGCATGGACAGCTATCAATAGGCTATCGATCATATGGAAATCAGACCTAACCGATAAAATGAAACGCAGTCGTATCGATACTGCTGTATAGATGCACTACAAAACGGCTGGAGAAGAAGCTAGACGGCAATTACACAAGAATTCTGCGAGTAATATTGAACAAGTCCTGGCGGCAACACCCCACAAAACACCAACTATACGGCCCCCTGCCTCCCATCACGAAAACTCTCCAAACTAGACGAACCAGACATGCAGGACACTGCTGGAGATGCAGGGATAAGCTAATAACTGATGTACTTCTATGGACCCCTACATATGGCCGGGCAAAAGCAGGACAACCATCTCGAACATACATTCAGCAGCTATGTGAGGATTCGAGATGTAGCCCTGAAGACCTGCCAGAGGCGATGAACGATCGGGATAAGTGGCGAGAGAGGATCAGGGATATCGATGCTAGTGGCACGACATCATGATGATGATGAAGGTGATGATTTTTGGTCTCAACTATCGTCTACAGCCTTAGAATTTTTTTCAAGATATCTGC
Source organism: Sepioteuthis lessoniana (assembly GCA_963585895.1). NCBI lineage: Eukaryota > Metazoa > Mollusca > Cephalopoda > Myopsida > Loliginidae > Sepioteuthis > Sepioteuthis lessoniana. The sequence goes on along the minus strand of OY757926.1, from coordinate 52,384,362 downwards.
TCAAGTATTTTCTTTATTTTGATCATTTGAATTGATACATTGAACAAGAATTGTCTTCCTTTTGTCAATTCATTTGTGGGAAGGGGGAGTTATTTGTTTATTTTTGTTTGTTTTCTGCTTTGTTTTTTGTTGTTGTTTTTTTTTTTTTTCATTTTTTCTTTATCACTTTTGTCAGAAACCCTTCATTTATTTTTTTTTTTTTTACTTGGCCAGACTCAACAAAACACTTTTAATATTTGATTCTGATCGTGTGTTTGCCATCCACTGTCCAAAACTATTTTGTCAAGTGACAGTCAAAATATCGACACCTACTGAGATATTTCTTAAAAGTCTAAAATCGGAGATTATGATTTCTATGCTAATGACATTCGGTGAAACATTGCCTCACATACAAGTCGACCCACGACCGTTTGCCAAGCAATCGATTGATATTTTCGTATCGTTTCATGAGATATTGATCAGTCTCATAGACCTTTTTTGAACTGCTAAAAGATAAAGACTTTACTTCATTTTTCAAGTATGTATCCACCTATCCTCAACACCACGATTAGGATATGACACAAAATCAATTTCTTAAAGTGGAAAACTGCTACTTTTGTAATATAATGGCCGAGGGATTTCTTTTTATATATCTTGCCTATCGGTTTAGTTAGGCTGAGAACCTTTCGCTTAGCGCATGGGTTAGTTAGGTGCAAACATGGGCGCAGGTGTTCACGCCCGCGCGGAGCGGACGTGTCATTCAGAGATGTCACAATAAAAATCCCAGGTAGAGGATGTGACCAAGGATGTGAGTGATGTCACGCACCGGAAGCGTGGGCTGAGATTTAAGAAAAGTCAGTTAGTTGAGTTTTGCCGTCGGAAGAAGAAGGTTGACTTTCGCTTGGTCGCCGAGGCCTTGTGGCGGGTCCGCATGTGGTGTGGGGCAGACGGAAAAGTCAGCATAGAAAGATGGTATATCTCTCCTTATGTCGAAAAACCTTTAAACTCAAAGGTAATAAAAAGTTTCGTACCTGAACTAAGAAGTCGTAAGTGTTTTTCGTATTGCAGGATTCCTATGTTATATATATATGTGCGTTATGGACATTATGAACGTTTTGCGTACCGGTATGAATATGTCGATTTCACATATTCATGAATGGCTATGTAACACTATACATTTAGTTTTCCTTCTCCTAGATCCGTTTCGTAATCATCATTAAAGGACCAAGTATGCCCAACCATTTACCCATAAGTGAAGGGAGAAAAATTGAAATCATGGCTTTCGGAATGGAATTAGTGCGAAGTAAAACGAAAACAGCTTCGCTCAGTATTCGAACTCGGGTTACCGATTCTTTTTCTGCGGACGATAGCCGTTATACTGCCCACACACCTTCATTTTGCATGTATACGTTGTATAAACATAAAGTCTCTGTTAAAGCGAAATATCAAAAATAAAATGTAATATAGAAAAAGCTTAACCTGGCACAAGGCCAGTAGAACTCTGAACTTAATCCATCATAATGGTAAAGCTTTACTTCACTTATTTGAAAACACTTCCTTTTAAGAGAAGGATCCGATAATTTTTTCCTCTGCGTAGCTTTGTCTAGAATCAGGTCACAAATTTGAGCATTCGAAATGTAGTCGATCAAAAAATAATAATAATAATCGACGGGACTAATTTACAAAGACTTCCCTTAAAGAGAAAATCCGATATTTTTCCTCATCATAGTTTTGTCTGGAAAAAAGTCAAAAGTTTAGGGTTCGAAGTCGCTTACACAAATGTCGTTAGCATCGGTGGGCCCTTTTAAGGGGTCGTTTTACGCAAAATAACTACAAACTTTACCGAAATAATAGATCTTAAAGAAATTATAAATCTTTTTTAGATTTCCCTGCTTGTTTTATTCTGCTCATTAAGCTCGTATTATTTTTAGATCGATTTATTGTCTCGATATTTCCTGTTTGTTTCTTGTTACCATAATGACCAATACTGAGATATGAAATCGGCTGCAGATATTTGATAGGTGCCTGTTTCACATCCTCAAAAATAAAAGACTCATATGCATTCGATGAAATCTGGGCCGTCTGGCAGATGGGCCGGATGGGTATCAAGGCTAATGATAGATTCCAGGGCGAATGGCTCACGGCTTCAGGTGGGCGATAACAAGCGTTGAATAGCACTAGACCTTCCGATCGAGTTTAAGTTATGAGCAGGCATACGTGCCAGACTCACGTTACATCTAGTGAGTCCAATTCCAGCAGGGTCATCTGGCTCACATCGCACTAAGTGAGCCTATGACCCGCAGAGTCCAGCAGAGAACGAGTCTCGGCTCGCGCCCGACCTCCTCCTCTATAAAAATAAACACTATCAAAAAGACCTTGCGTCAAATCCTGTCTAGTGGGAAGATGTAAATAATCATAGATCAAGTTGAAAAAGGGAAAACAGTAAAATTCTACACGTGTACACGCTAAATTCACCAGGAAATTTTTCCCTAATAATATTTTGCTTTGGTCTGGTTTGATTTTATGGCATATCAACCATTGTCTATTATTTAATGTCAAATACTCTTTATATATATATATATATGATTTGTAAAAAAAATTGTTGATAACATTTTAAAAGGAGCCAAAGCACATTCTTTTGCCCACAGGTAAATGGTTCCATCTATTGCTATGTATCTCTAACAATTCAATTAAACATAAGTAATTTGTTTACACATAACTGAATGATCACACAGTTCTAGTTTTAACGATTCAGTTTAGCAAAAATCATTTGTTTGTCCACAGTTTAAATGTCAAACAGTTCAATCTGACCCATAGATAAGACTTTATCAGGTTCTACCACTCCGGGAAAAGGTTGACCTGGGAGTAATGGCAATGAAGGAGTACTCAGCATGTAAAATAATTATAGATTTTAGTAAATTATTTTCGGTATAAATTGTGTTCTGGTTAAATTTTAAGTTCGTAGTGGCAGGTTTTCGATTTGGAAATATCAGGGCTTGCGTAGGCCTTGTTCTTTTAGAAACAGCTGTAAGCAAAATATTAACATGAGCAATTAGATAGATGTCAGCTGATTTTTAGCAATGACGTGTCACTAATTTTTTATGATTATGTGCGATTAAACCATTAGTCAATGAATAATTTGAAGAAAATATCTGAGAAAGAGGTTTCAGAGACATGGGTGATCGCAGTCAAGTCGAGTCGAGTCGAGTCAGAATCAAAGTAGAACGAGACGGGGCTTTGAGACGACAAAGAAGAGGCCTTGATATAATGTGATGTGCGTGCACAGGCCAACAGTCAGCGAAGAAAATAACTGTCCCTGTTCATCTTGCATAGTTCAGAGTACCTTTTTATCAAATCAGATAACTCATTTTTATTCACTCTCTGGGAAAAAGGTCGTAATAATAAAATATCTCATCATGCGAGCCAACAGACACTTCGTGTTCGTCACTTTTTATTACGGTGTGATTACGACAGGGTCTGACTAAAGCATATGGGGTACGATAACATTTATACAATTTGAGGTAGAGCTATACGTATTCCCCAAAGCTCCAGTATAAATGTAGCCTCATTATTATATTGTTTATTGTAATATCCAGGACAATTGTTGGGGAGCTCTTACTCCTCTTCAAAAGTGCAGTCGGTGTATTCTACAGCACCAGCTGACAGGGTGGTATGATTGTCTTTTGATTATTTCAAAAGTAAAAAAAAAACAATTTTTTACATTTCATAAGGGGGATTTACTTTCACATTTTAATTCAATATAAAATGATCACTCATTGGCGGGAAAATTAGCATTGGAAAACCATGTAGGCCTTGTCTTGAAGTAAACAGCAATACTTTAAACGATTTTACTGTGTGAAAATAAATGAGCTCTAGCTCGTTTAAAATTACCTAAAAGTATTGAGTTACAAATCATAAGTTAGCCGACCGTAGTCGAGAGCTACCCTATGGCCCCCTTTTCAAGATGATGTGTTAGGGAGGGCACAATTCATTTCCATGGATTGTTTCACTTAACCTTGATCCGTAACTTATCGTGCAGAGTGTTAAGCAAAGAGGCATCAAGTACCACTTTTTAGTCTTTGGTATGATTCAACCGGGAATTGAACCCAGGTCATCATGACAATTGGCAAACACTCTAACCATTATACATATATAAAGGATTTGGCATTAAATTACACATAATGATTGATAAACGCAACCAGCCAAACGAGACAGCTCGAATTATTATTTTTTTTTTTTTTACTTCGGTGGGGAGTGTTCCTTTTTCATTACTTTTTCCAGAAATTTGTGATCATTCTACATCAAATTAGAATGTAAAAGTGAATCCTCTTTTTCGGTTGTAGTTGAACATAATACCGAAAAAACAGTACCTATTTTATACGAACGATCCTGACTCGAAGAATCCAAGAAAGATGAGACTCACTCCAATTTCCTCGACTTTCTCTAAGTTTATACCATATCCGCAGAAATGGATATTTAATAATCAAAGACTGATTCTGGTTTTAATTCAAAGGAATCTTTAATGGAATCCTGAAAGAATAGTTTGATAAATCTTTTAGCGCAGTTGTCTAGACAAACATTTTCATATAAATTGAAACAATTCATATTTAATTCACTTTTTATCCCAATCAATAGAATCATGTGTAATGGGTGCTCGGATATATAAGAACACATTTAGCAATAAATGGTAGAAGCCCCTAGCAAATATTATGAAATATGCGCCAAATTTTAAAGTTCTCATTTCTCTTTAATTAAAGAAAGAATATTTAAAAAAAACAGCATCTTTATCTTCTATAGAAAATAAAAAGACTCCCAGTGTGTCCATATTATTAAACGCCATACAGGTAGAAGATAGCCAATTTCCAAATAGTGGACAGGATTTTTGTTCTATACCGTTTCTATGAACAGTAATAGGTATGACACTATCCTCATAGATATGTTGGACACTATTTTAAGGAGGGGTAATGTGCTAAGTCGGCGGTCACTCGGTTAAGGCTACCTGACGGGGGTGCCGGCGAAGCCTAGCATTCACGTCGTTGCGGCCGACCCACCTTGAGGCACAGGGGTCTGTCCCTCCAGATTCTAGCCCTCCGTAGAGCAGCTAAGTCTATCGCTTTTCACCCGAGTTGCCGCATTTTAGGGGAATGTCGGGGCCCGAGGAATTTTCGGAGCCACCTGGCGTGTCTGGACAACTAACTGGAGACACCATAAAAAGAACTTGTGTTGTACTCGTTCGGTTGGTAGGACGTACGACAAACACGAATATGCGGACTAAGTAGTCACCACTAGCAGTGGGTTACACTCTCCACGCCGCTGGCCAGTATTCTATTTTGCTAATGTTATGAAGATTTCCATTCCTTTTCTAAACTCCATTTTGGTTATTTCTCATTCAGTAATCTTTGTAAGGTTACACAAGTTGAGTTCAAGGTTAAAGGTTCGAAGTCACATAGACTGACCTAATAAGTGTGGACACAAAAATTCGTAAACAAATTGAGTTATTGTATGTATAGGAAACTTTTACACGATTACGCTGATAACGAAATAAAAGTGTAGATATCAATATCGAATAACTAGATGTACTTATTGATGATAAGGCTCTACAAGAGAGACTAAAAAGTTTTGTAATATGTTTGTATGTTTGACAAGTTCAAACTAAGTCATAATGCCGCAGAAGCAGCCAGAAATATGTGTTGTGCGAAAGGCGAAGGTGCAGTTGATTAGATTACAATAACCAGATGCTTCGACAAATTTCGCCCGGGTTGCAAGAACCTCGATGGAGGCAATGTCAGGTAGGTTTAAAACCGTGGATTCCGAGGGTGGGTTCCAAGTCATCGTGGCAAATCCGGCGAGAAAGCCTCGGAGAGTATTAAGCGAACTTGGTATCTCACAGTCCAGTATCATATTTTTTACTTTCTTGACCTCGATCAAAGCATCCGGAACAGACAAATTGTTCCACACATTATTAACATTTGTTTAACTTTTGATTCACCCCAGTAATAATTGAACTTTTGGCTGAACGAAGTGGTTCAAATTAGAAATCGTAGACATTTTCGTTGGTTGATTGTTTGGATTGGCTTATGTTTTATGGCGCATCAACCAATGTAGGTTATTTAATGCCAAATCCTATTAATTCATATATATTAAGTATATATGATTTGGCTTGGCTTCGTTGACTTTTATGGCATATCAACCCTTGTAGATTATTTAATGACAAATGTTTTTTCATACATATAAATCAAATACATATGTTTCGTTTGGCTGGGTTCTATGGCATATCAACCATTGTTCGTTATTTTGCCAAATCCTACTAATACAAATATATTAAGTGTATATGATTTGGTTTGGTTTAGTTAGTTTTTAGGGAATGTCAAGCCTTGTGCATTATTTAATGCCAAATGTGTTTTATACATGTATATCAAATATATATGATTTCATTTGGCTGGGTTCTATGGTATATCAACTATTGTTGGTCATTTAATTCCAAATCCTATTGGTACATATATATTAGATAAATATGATTTGGTTTGGTTTGGTTTGGTTGGGTCGGGTTTTATGCCATATCTACCATTGGAGGTTATTTAATGCCAAATCCTCTTTTTACACATATATTAAATAAATAGGGTTTCGTTTGGTTAGGTTTTATGGCATATAAATCATTGTAGGTTATTCAATGCCAAATCCTCTTTTTAGATATGTATAAAATATTTGATTTGGTTTAGTCGGGTTTTATAGCATATCAATCAGAGTAGGTTATTTAATGACAAATCCTCTTTATACTTATTATATGTGATTTGTAAACGCAGAGTTTGTAGATAAAATTTATGTTGTATTACGGAGAAAGACAACAACGCTGATGTTTAAGAATATAATCTTCTTTACTTTTCTTTTTTGAATAAAAATATAATCTGTTTTTTTCTGTTCCCTTTATCACAAAAAAATATAGGGATGGGTAAAGCGAGAGAGAGTTAAAGACAGCTGAGCAATACACAGAGGGACCGAGGTACGAATCGTCGGTGAAACATCTAATGGTGAAGCTTCTGTGCTGGACGGTCAATTGCTCCATGGAGGACTTGAGGCCGAAAAGCCCCAGGATTTTTTGCTGGGCAACATTCGGGTGGCCAAGCTGCAACATTAACACCTTTGTCCCCCTCGTATAGTACTGGACCTTGCTGTCTAGTTTAAACTATAATCAGGCATACGTGCCTGGACCCAGATTGGGTCCATGACCAGCTAGGCTCATCAGGCCCACATTGCACAAAGTGGGCCGATGACCAGCATAGTCAAGCAGGCCTCAAGCCGAGGCTCGAGCCCAACCTTCTCCCCTAAACCTCCAGTTTCATCGACCTTCGGGTCATTGACCTTGTGTCAAGTCATGCTTGATGGGAAGCAGAGCAAATATTGGAAGTGAAGCTCTTGCGATGGGCCTTTGAAGAATGGGGAGTACCCCTTTAATTACAACACTCTCAGTTTTTATCCAGAGTGGTAGAACCTGTTAGGACACCATGTATAGGTCAAACATAATAAATAACTAAATATAATTATTTGATATTTACAGCTGTGTACAAATTATCTATATTATATAGAAATACTTGATGAATAGAATCACTAATTTTAAAGATCATTACTTGAAGCCATTTGACTACGAGCAAACAAATGAGCTCGTTTATGAATAAAGTTAACCACGAACTATTCCTTTATATATCATTTTTTATGAATAACATAATTTATCATTAAATAACCTACAAGGGTTGATATGCTTTTGAACAACAACCAAAAAACCAACCCAGCAACTTATAAATTGACGATCTTTGTATTTCAAAAGATTTTAAGAAATATTACTTGGTGTAAACAGGTCTTAGGAATGTTAGGAACCTTCGTCATAGCTGGAACTCACATTATCAAGTTCATTTACTGTTTGTAATTCTTTTGCTAATTGCATTATCTATTTCTCTTTTTTTTCTTTTAATAAAGCTCATCTTTATGAGAAACATCTTGTTAGAAATTTGTTTTATCAAATGTTTTTATAATGATATTTGAAGCAGATCTTTGCAAATTTGTTTTATCAACTATTCTTATTAAGTTGTTTGAAAATGCTGTCAAAAGAATGTTTACGTTAGCATTGTGTAAAACTCCGTGTGTGTGTATTTGTGTAGATTATATTTGTGTATTGTTGTGTGTGGTCGTATATGTAATTGTTATTATGTGTTTGTGTGTGTGTAAGATGATGCATTCTCTGCGTGGTAGATTTGAGGTTGTCTCCTTAATATATGTGTAGCGATATGTAGTCATGATTTGAACTAAAGAAAAATCATCATGATGAAAATGAATTATTTGATTTAGCATGTAGGTATAACAGACTAAAATAGATGCTGGATCTAAAACGTAAGAATAATAGGTGAGGTGGGAATATCATGGTGTTAGAGAGACATAGTATATTGTAATATACTAAGGAGTATTATGCAATATTAGTATTTGTATGTTGGAATATGTTCTGTGTTAGATTGCAATAAAAATTTGTATTAGTTGCCTAGGTTGTGTTAATGTTATATTACATATACATTATGATGGGATGTACGTAAGGATTATAGTAAATATACTGTATTAAGACGTACTTCTAACAATTCCTGAAATTATGGCTACTATTATATCAAAATGTGGTGAGGGTGTTTGGAGATAGATATAAAGGTTAAATGGAGGAAAATGGCACTTACGGCGCGTCGGGTGAGTTGTGGGGTTATTCGTGAAGGAGTCTGGGGGTTAGTGATGGAGGTGGTATTGCTATGGCGGTTGGTTATGTTGGGGATAGCATTCGTGGCTAAGAAAGGGAAACCTTAAGAGAGAAACTGAATCTCTTCTACTAGCTGCTCGAAACAACGCCATTAGGACAAACCATATCAAGGCAGGCAGCGGTTGTGTCGATACTGCTATATGGATGCACCACATGGACGCTAACGAAGCGGCTGGAGAGGAAACTAGACGGAAATTACACAAGAATGTTGAGAGCAGTATTAAACAAGTCCTGGCGACAACACCCCACGAGACTCCAACTATACGGACACTTGCCCCCCATCACGAAAACTATACAAGTCAGACGAACCAGACACGCGGGACACTGCTGGAGAAGCAAGGACGAGCTCATAAGCGATGTACGCCAGTGGACCCCCACATATGGATGTGCAAAAGTAGGACGACCAGCATGTACTTACATACAGCAACTATGTGAGGACACAGGATGTAATCCTGAAGACCTGACGGAGGCGATGAATGATAGGGAGAAATGGCGAGAGAGGGTCAGGGATATCCGCGCTGGCGGTGCGACATGATGATGATATCAAGGCAAAAATATATAAGACGCGACAAAACAGCAGGTGTAGGCTTTTGGAGGATAGAGACGAAATGATGAATCAAATAATAAGCGAATGCAGCAAATTAGCCCAGAAAGTCTATAATACTAGACACGATTGGGTGGGCAAGGTGGTCCACAGGAGATTTTGCAAGAAATTAAAATTTGACCAAACGAACAAATGGTATATGTACAACTCATAATCTGTCCTGGAGAATGAGGCGCACAAACGTCTATGGGATTTTGAGATACAAACTAATCACCTAATTTCAGCCAGACAACCAGACCTTATAATATTCAACAAAAACAAGAGAACTTGCAGAAATGTGGACTTCGCTTTTTCTGGGTGACCACAGAGTAAAATTAACGGATAGCGAAAAGAGGGATAAGTACCTCGACCTTGCTAGGGAATTGAAAATTTGTTTAAAATGAAATTGACGGTTATATCAACTGTAATTGGTGCTCTTGCTACAGACACCAAAGGATTGGTGAGAGGAGTAAACGACTTGGAAATATGAGGAAGGGTAGAGACAATCCAAACTACAGAATAATTGATATCAGCAAGAATACTGAGGAGAGTCCTGGAAACTTGAGGAAACTTGCTGTCACTCAAACTCCCGTAAAAGACGATTTTCTAAAGGTGATGTGAAAATCGCTCAAGGAGTAAAAATAATAATATTAAGGCCTTACATCCCAGAAACGATACAAACTGTTTACGTCGAGAAAAGGAGGAAGAGGACTTACCAGCATTCAAGATAACGTTAATGTATCGATACAGTGACTCGGAGACTACATACACATGTGCAGAGGAAAATTGATTAAAGCAATTAATAACAATTCAGACAACGCAACCATTAAAAGACCAGAAATAAGCAGAAAACAAAACGTTCACTCACATAATAAGCGAATGGAGTAAATTAGCAAAAAAAAAAAAAAAAAAAAAAGAATAAAAAAAAAGAGTCAACAACAAGAACAAAAAAAAAAAAGACAACCTGCCGAATTATGGACTTTGCTGTTCCGGCTGACCACTGGGTAAAACTGAAAGAAAGCCCAAAGAAGGATAAGCACTTAGACCTTACGACAAAACTGGAAAATAATGGAATATGAAAGTGTCAGTGATACTAATTGTAATTGGTGCGCTTGGTACAGTTACCAAAGGATTAATAATGGGACTGGAGGCTTGGATTTAAGAGGACGCCAGGAGACCATCCAAAGGACAGCATTATCGAGATCGGCCAGAATACTCAGAAGAGTTTAGAGATATGAAGAGACTTGATGTCACTCAAACTCCAGTGGAAGACCATCAGTTAATGCTGGTGTGGAAAACTCTCAAAGGAGTAAAATAATAATAATGATGACCATGCAAAAGGCTTTAGATCCCAGAGATGAAACATAGATTATATGTGTCGAGCAAAGAAGTAAGAGGACTCACAAGCATTGCGTCGATACCTCCATAAGACCTCTCGAAGACTGCATAAAAAAAAGAGCAAAGAAAGACTAATTACAGCGACCAGAAACAACACAAGGATCAACAGAACAACAATAACTAGAAAACAAAGATGGGAAGAAAAACAACCGTCCAGACATTTCGAACGACAAACAAGCAAAATCTCACACCAGAAGACTTGGACATGGCTTAAAAAATAAACCATTAATGAGACATTGAATCTTTTTTCATGGAGCACCATAAAGACAAATTACTTTAAAGAAAAAATGAATAAGAAGCAACGAAATAGCAAGTGTAGGTTATATGATGATAGAGAAGAAACGATCAATCACATGATAAGCGAATGCAGCCAATCAACGCCAAAAGAGAATAAGTCTGGACCCGACTTGGTGAGGAAGCTGATTTACTGGGAATAGTACAATTTTCATTTGACTATATGAAAAGATAGTGTATGCACAACCCAGAATTTGTCCTGGAGAATGATACACACAAATTTCTCTGGGATTTTGATGTACAAACGGATCACCTAATCTCGGCCAGACGATTAGACCTAGTGATAGCCAAAAAAAGAAGAAAAAAAAGAGAACCAGCTAATCGTTGACTTGGCCGTTCCGACAGACAGCAAAGTGAAAATAAAAGAAAGCGAAAACAGAGAAAAGTACCAAGACTTTGCTAGATAACTAAAACTATGGAACATGCTTGACGTTGATACCTATTGTGGTTTGTACACTTGGGACTATCCCCAAAGTATTAGTAAAAAGAATAGTGAGAAGAGTCCTGGAAACTTGAAGATACTTGTTGTGACTCAAACTCCAGTGAGAATCCATCAGCAAAGGCTGGTGTGAAAAAATCCGCAAGGAGCAAATAATAATTATAATATAGACCTTGACTGCGAACTAAAAAAGTCTAAGGAATATTAAGGAGACAATGTTACCATTTGCAATTGGTGCGCTCGGAACGATCCAGAAAGCCTTAGTAAATGAGCTGGAAGAGTTGGAATTCGGAGGACGAGACAAGACCATCCAAATTACAGCATTGTTACGACTGACCAGAATACTGAGAAGAGTCCTGGGGACTTATAGGGGCTTGCTGTCACTCAGACTCCTGGGAATGACCACCAGCTAACATTGGTGTGAAAAACTCACTAGGAATAAAAATATTAGTAATAATAATCAGTATCTATTGGTATGGTTACCTTTACAATACATATACATTCATTTGTAATGTGCCCTCTACCGAAGAGAAAGCGATGTAAGGAAACATTTCTTTTTTTATTTAATTTTGAAGAATGCACGGTGAGGCAAAGTGGTGTATATTCTTTTCAACCCCTAATTAAAAATACGATTGCGGACAGATTGTTAACAGACTGCTCATTTACGAAATACAAATGGGTGTCTTTGCATTAGAGTCGCTGGTGAGCAGGTGCACGCTGGAAAAAGAGCCATTTAATCCATTGTGATTATACAAAATCAATTCGTATATATATATATATATATACACACACACAGATGAACTTTTTGTTTACACATACACACACACACACACACACGCGCGCACACACGTGTGCATGCGCATATATATACATGTATATATATATATGTGTGTGTGTGTGTGTGTGTTTGTGTGTGTACGCGTGTACTTTTCTCTCTCTCTCTCTCTCTCTCTCTCTCTCTCTCTCTCTCTCTCTCTCTCTCTCTCAGTATATCATTTGGTAAGAGTCCGTATTTCTCACCTGTAGATGTAGCAAATCTCCATATTATGTTAGCAGGAACTCTCTTTTCTATACAACAATTTTGATGGCACGTGTTCACGCACACACATACCCTCCAGCAATATAAATCTATCTATCAACTGATCAATGCTCTTCAAAAAGGCATGAACCCATTTTCCATCCTCTTTCACCCAGTTATGCGTAAAATGATCAAGCTGGGCTTGTTAACTGTGGTGCATCAATCGCTTTTGAAGAACAAAAATTGTTTTGGTCGGTTTAATAACTGTCATTTCTTTCCTTTCTTTCTCATCGATTTTATTTTATTCTATTCATTTTTATTTTAGGGGGAATCGGGGGCATTTTTTCTTACAATTTTATTTTGTCTTGTTTGTGGAATATTTGTTTGCCTTATCTCTCTCCTCTTTTTTGAACAATTTATATGCGTTTCAAAGTTTCTTTCAAATATTTCCCCTTTTTTATCGGATATTTTTCTTCCTTCTTTCCTTTCTTCTTTTCTCCCGTCTTTCTTTCTTTGATCATTTATTATTTACTTCTTTATTGTTTCCCTTAATTCCATCTTTCCGTCCTTTTTCCTTTCTTTCTTTCTTTCTTTCTTTTTTAAATCATTCATATTTTTCTTCTTCCTTGTCTCCTTTAATTCTTTCCTTCGTTTCTCCTTTCGTTCTTTTTTCTCGTCTTTAATCATTCATTATTTCCTTCTTTTCTGTCTCCCTTAGTTCTTTCCTTCGTCCATTCCAGTGTCCCTTATTTCTTTCTTTCTTTCTTTCTTTCTTTCTTTCTTTCTTTCTTTTAACATTCATTATTTACGTATTTCCTTCACCTTTACTTCATCCTTCCTTTCTTTCTTTTCACTTTCATTCTTTTCTTCGTTTCCGTCTTCCATAATTACTTCATTCGTTCCTTCTCTCTTTAATCATTCATACTTTATTTCTTCCTGTCTCCTTAAATTCGTTCCTTTCTTCCTTCTTTATTTAATTCTTTCTTTAATAATTAAGTCTTTCCTTTATTCCCATCTCACTTAAATCCTTCTTTCATTTCTTCTTTTTCTCGTTCCTTCTTTCCATCCATCTTTATTTCTTTAACCATACATTATTTCCTTCTTATCTGTATCCCCTAGTTTCTTTGTTTGTTCATTCCTTTTTTCTTTCTTTAATCCTTCATTATTTCCTTCTTTTCTACCTCCCTTCTTCCCTTCCTACGTTCGTTCCCTCTCTCTTTTTCTAATCCTTTATTATCTCATTTTTTACCTCCCTTCTTCCCTTCATTCCTTCCTTCCTTCTTTCTTTCATTATCTCCTTTTCTACTTCCCTTCGTTCCTTCCAACGTTTCTTCTTTCTTTCTTTAATCCTTCTTTCTTTCTTTCCTTCTTTACTGCCTCTTTTTTTTTTTCGTTCGTTCTTTCTTTCTTTTATGTCTGCTTTTATTTCTTCCTTCTTTCCTTTCTTTTTTTCTTGCCTTCGTCTATTTGTTCCTTCTTATCTTTCTTTCCTTCCTTAATCATCCATTCGTTCATTTGTTTGAACTTAATACACATAAAAATTTTGTATATCTCGTTCATACTTTTCTTTTTCCTGTTAATTATTTAATTTCTTATTTCATTCTTCGATTTATTCATTTATTTCTAAATTTACTACTACTTATTTACTTTGAATTACTGTTTTTACTGGGATTCTCTGAAGTGCAGTGGCTAACGTGCTGAACTGGACCACGAGAGTAAGCGAGTTCGAACTCCTGTCGAATTATAACGTTCACTTTCGAACTAACACTCTTCGGAAAAAGTACGAACCTCTTCTTTCTGTTATGAGTTAAGTAGTAAAAATACTGTTCATTTACAGAGATAGCTTTGGCATTTAATGACCCACTAATTTTGATATGCCATTAAACAAAGAAACCAAACCAACACCGATATTTTTCATTAACTTTCTTTTTTTACAAGTACATTTTCTTTTTTAAGTAAAAGAATTGTAAATTCCAGTTGTGGATATGATTGTATACAGTCCTGATGAGACCTAATAAGGTCGAAACAGCTGTCCAGTGTTTCAGTATGTCGCACAAAAGTATTTGCTAGACTATTGATCATGGTAATTCAATTTACTTTCTTCCTTTGTTGTTACTGAAATATTCATTCTTTCCTGTCTTTCACTTTATCTTTGTTTTTTCTTTTTTGTTTGTTTTCTTTTTTCTTTCTTTCCGTAAAATATTTCAGAATTATTAGTCAATAAACTGAGGAAGAATCGAAGGTAAATGATACAAAACTTCGTCCAGTATTATGCAAGATCCTACTGAGCAAAACAAAACCTAAGAAAATGTAAAATCTGAAGAATTAGAGTTTCTTCCATCGTCTCAATTCTCATCAGATATCGCACGTCCATTTTTTATTCCAATCACAAGAACAATTACGTGCCAGAAAATTCGAAAAAAAAAAAAATTCAAGACACTTTTTCAAATTTTTTTCAGAGTAAATTCAAAATTTCTTTAAACATGGAATCGAAAATATTTCTTCTTGTTTGTTTACACACGTTAAAAATAATGGTGATTCCATTTGTGAAAATAATACGTGGTATTATTATCAATAAGTTTCCAAACTTTTCTTGTACAGGCATTTAAAATTGTCGTACACTCTTGAAAATTCAGCATGTTATTGCTATACATCTTATGAGATGACTGACCAACTTTTATGTTCAAATGAACAGCTACAGCAGGAATTTGATGACACCCTACTAAAGCCTGATTGTCACAGCTGGTGAATTTCAAAAATGCAATTTGGACGTGAGGACATATTAGAAGAACGATATACAATAAAATCCTGTTTTAAACTTGGATAAAATGCCACATAAATGTATGGAATGCTTCAGACTGCCTTTGGGGCATCTTGCTTGAATTGAGCATCAGTTTTTCAGTGGCATAAGAGATTCAAGGAAGGCAGGGAGTCTGTGAGGGATGATGAGAGGTGTTGGGGGAGTAAGGAAGTCAATACACCAGAGTTGATTGGGTTAGGGTTAGGGTTACTATGTTGAGGTTTTAAGGGAGTTCAGGAAGAGATTTCGTCGGAAGAGGCTAGCACTGTTCAACTCGGGTCAGTGGCATTTCCACCAGGACAATGCACCAGTCCACAACTCCATCGTTGTCACAGACTATTTGACCAAGATGGGCATCAAGAAAGTTCCTCTGCCTCCCTATAGTCCAGACCTTGCTCCCTGTGACTTTTGGTTATTCCCTAAGCTCAGATGCTGTCGTTATGAGATGAAAGATGTCGTTGAGGAGATGAAAGAGGCTGTAACGAAGGTCATTAACACGCTCACACAAGAGCACTTCCATGGGGCCTTTCAGAAGTTGTTGGAATGGTACAACAAGTGCGTTGTAGCCGGGATAGATTACTTCGAAGGGTACAAGAGTTTCATGTGTGTACTACCAATAACAGTGCTCATACGAAAAAAGTCTGGAAACTTATTTAATGATCCTGGTATTCAAATAAATTTAATTTTCATTTAGTTTTATATTATCTCGAATAAAGTATAATTATTTTCCTCATATTATATTGTTATATCATATATTATATTAGATGTATATATTATGTTATATCATATATTATATTAGATGTTAAACCGGGACATTGGCCCAGCGGTTAGAGTGTTCGCCAATGGCCCGGGAGATCTGGGTTCAATCCCAGGTCGAGTCATACCAAAGACTTTAAAAATGGAACTTGATACCACCTTGCTTAACACTCAGCATTATAAGGTACGGTTCAAGGATAAAGTGGAGCAATCCAGGGAATGGAGTAGCGCCCTCCCCTGCACCTTGGTGTAGTAGCTATCGAAAAGGGAGCCTTCGGGTCACCCTCGACTATGGTCGCTAACTTTACTTACTTATATTAGATGTAATGGTTAAAAGTGATTTCAACATAATGTTATTTTAGCAAACAATTGTTTCAACTAAATAAATTCTGCAAGATGTTGCGTTTTCAAGTTGTACAATTTACATCGACAAAATGTCCACAAGAATTAAATTTGAAAAAAAAATTCAACTGCATTTACAAGGAGAAATATAACATTATTTATAAAGTAATATGTTGTAATCATTTTTCGTTCACACTTCTTTTCCCTTTACTTTTCCCTTTTCCCGTTCTCTTTCACACTCACACACACACTCTCTCTCTCTCTTTCTCTTTCTCTCTCTCTCTCTCTCTCTCTCTCTCTCTTTATATATATATTTCGTGTAAAAAATACGAAATTTTGCTTGAAATATCCCATTTTCACCTCCTGCAAATACAAAATCCACTATTTTATGTTCTACTCTTTCTGGGATGTTATATTAACACTGAGAATACATACAGTTGAAGATATATATATATATATATATATATATATATATATATATATATATATATATATATGTATTTATATATATATATATATATATTATCATGTTGCGGTGCCAGCATTGATCTCCCTGTCCCTCTCCCGCCACCTGTCTCTATCGTCCATCGCTCCCGGTAGGTCTTCAAGGCTACACCCTGTGTCGGTACAAATCTGTTGTATACAGGTTCTAGCAGGTTGACCTGCCCTTGTTCATTCACGTGAAGGGGTCCACAGGAGTATATCATTATGAGTTCGTTCCCGCTTCTCCAGCAGTGTCCCACATGTCTGTTTCGTCTAAGTTAGATATTTTTTTGATGAGTGGTTGGTGGCCGTACAGCTGCTGTTTTGCGGGGTGCTGCCTCCCGGACGTGTTAAGTGTTGCTCGTTGCATTCTTGTGTAATTGCCGTCAAGCTTTTTTTCCCATGCGTTTAGTTAGCGTCCATTTTGTGTATCTAAATTGCAGTATCGACATGACCTCTGCTTGGAAAAAACTGAGTTTATTTTATGGGTCAGGTCTGACTTCTATATGACTGATAGGCTGCAGATAGCTGTCCATGCCTTTGCTAGTCGCGTGTTGATGCCTTTCTTGGTTGATAAGACACTGCCTCCTAGGTAGATGAACTTGTCAACTAGTTTCAGAGAACTATCATTTAGTATGGAGATGTCGCCTCTTTGATTAAAGAACATGCGTTCCGTCTTGTCTACGTTGACTTGGAGGCATATGCCAGCAGCTGCTCGTTCCAAACTATGTTGCAGGGTTTCGGCATGGCCGGGTATATTTGCCATAAGTGCTATGTCATTGGCGTAGTCTGCTTCTTTTCTTTGCCATTTGAAACCGTTATCTTTCATTTTATCAATAGACGTTCTAAGCACGTAGTCTCGGCAAACAGGTTTGGGGTTAATGGGTCTCCTTTCAGTACACCTGCTACAATGTCGAGGTAGTCTACGTCTTCATCCGGGAAGCAGACTTTTTCTTTGGTTTTTTTTTTTGTGTTTTTTTGCGTTTTTATAAAAACATATATATATATATATATAGTCAGACAAACTAATGTACACGCCCACACACACAAACATATATATATATATATATATATATATTCAGAATGACAGATATAGACACTTTCTCACACACACACACACACACACATATATATATATATATATATATAAACACCGATAGACAAAGTTAGTGTATCTTATCTATGTACGAAGGTTGAGTGAAATGTTCCACAGACTAACCAAGACACTCTCATGGAATATGACCAAATGAGGTTTATTTTCAACATCTTTCTCTTGCAGTTTTGAGGTTTCTTCATTGGTTCTCACAGTACTTGGATTCCAATAGTCAAAAATGTTATCAACAACAAATTTGACGTTGTTTTTTTTCTGCTTATATTTCAGAAAATTCATTTGTTTTGCTGATTTTCCTAAGTCCCGATATCTGTTTATTCCTTTTCGTAATCTTTCTTCAATTATTCATTAACTTCGTGAAAGTTTGAATCGTGGCATAAGCTTTATTACTTTTTTGATTTCATTAAATTTGCTCTGCTCTAATTCTGTCTTGAGCCTTGCTCAATTCTTTATGTACACTATCTATCATGGATCAATATATATATATATATATATATATATATATATATATATATATATATATATATCTTGAAAGAAGCATCTCATCTACTGAAAATAACATCAATTTGCGACAAACGAAGGCATAGACTACTATGGATAGGTTATCAATCATATGAAAGTCAGGCATCTCTGATAAAATAAAACACAATTTCTTCCAAATGGCTATTGTGTAAATTCTACAACATGTAGGCCCCACATGACCGCTGAATAAGAGTATGGAGAAAAAGCTAGACGGGAATTTCACAAGAATGCAAAGAGCTATATCCTGGAAGCAGCATTCCAATAAAAAAGCAGCAGTATGGCCAACAACCTTCCATCTCTAAAACAATCCAAATAAGACGTACAAGATATGCCGGACACTGTTGGAGACGTACGAACGACTCATAAGCGACGTTCTCCGATGGACCCTTTCACAAGGATATGCAATTGCTGGCCGATCAACTAGAACGTATCTACAACAGCTCTGTATGTACCAGGGTGAAGTCTAGAAGACCTGCCCTAGGCGATGTATGATAGAGGCAACTCGCGTTAGCGGTTTAGTAAAATCCGTGCTAGCAACGTGACATGATATATATATATATATATATATATATATATATATATATATATTCCTTTTTTGCCACTATATCGACACGACATAGTAATTTAAAACCAATTCTTTGTTAATCCATACGATTCTTAAGTGAATTCAGTCAGTTTTCTGATAATGTTTTTTAAAAAGGCCAGAGCTAATCTATTTGCATACAATTAAATGGTTTCAAGTATTGCTCTCTAACACTAAGTGTTCTATTTGTACGCAGTTAAATCGTTTTAAGTATTGCTATTAAATTCTGATAATTTTATTTAATAATAATCATTTGTTTGCACATTGAAATTGTTAAAGTGCTCTATATTACTCATAGATGAAACCTAACAGGTGCTTCTATTCTGGGTCAGTTTGGAATTGAAGATAATGAATGGCAAGTGAGTGATACTCCACATTCCACAAAGTTATATTCAAGACACGCTATTTTAGAGGGGTGGGTCTCTTTAAACAGGAAATCAACACTATCATCATCAGCGAGTCACGAAGACGGCACCGATTTCCTTGACACCCTCTTTTCTTCCTTCCTTATCATCCATCACTCTTGGTAGATCCTCCAAACTACGTCCGATATCCGCACAGAGCTGATATAATTCAGTTCTTGCTGGTCGGTTAACGCTGGCATGTCGATGTGTAGGGTTGCGCTGAAGAAGGTCACTTATGAGCTTGTCATTCCTTCTCCAGCAGTACCCTTCATGTCTTGTTCGTCCAACTTCGATGGTTTTTGAGATGAGAGGTAAGTGGCCGTTCAGTTCTTGTTACATGAGATGTTGCTTCTTGGATTCGTTAAACATGTTATTCTAAGCTCACTAACACATCCAATATATATATATATATATATATATATATATATATATATATAATGCAGCACATCAGATGTATTATATTTTGTCATCATGTTAACTTTTTTCCCCTTATATCAGTGTTTCAACACTCTCCAAAGCTCAAGCACTGGATGGCCGATTCATCTGGGACTGAAGAATACACAAACTGCGTCTCTGCAGAGGAGTAAGCCCCCGTATATAGAGGAAACCCAACCAGCTGGGGTTGAAGAATACACTGACTGCACGTCTGCAAAGGGGAAAGGCTCCTCCAACGAGTGTCCATGATATAGCACTAAACAATCTGATGGTGAGACCCCGGTAATGCTGGAACCCTCCGTAATGCTGAGTATCCCCTCATTGCCCTCGCTCTCAAGTCCACTAGCACCTGATAGGGTCCTATGTCGAGGTAAAATAGAACTGTTTGAAATTTGAACTTTGTACTTTGACATTTAGATTAAATGTAAACAAATAACTGATGTTTAATTGAATTGTTAGTGATACATAGCAATACTTGGAACTATTTAATTTTGACTTATGCTAAACTGAATTGTTGGAAATAGAACTGTTTGATCATTTAACTTTGTTAAAGCAAGGTGTTTACTAGCATTACGTAAAAACATTTAAATTTGCAAAAATTGAGTTCAGGTTCGTTTAAAAATGTTATCAACAGAATATGTTTAGAAATCATATATATAATATATATATGTATCAAAAGGATTTGGCATTAAATATCTTACAATGATCGATATGCTATAAAACCAAATGAACCAAATAAACAAATCAAGTACTGAAGCATCAACAATTGACTAAATTTAACGTCATACTGAGGACAGCATTTTTTAATGTATTTTCTTTTGGGGTGGAATGTTGCCTTTGTGTGGGAAATATAATCAATGTAGTCAAAGCCCACCCCACACACAAGCACAAACACACACATACACACAAACAAACAAGAATATATATATGTATATATAAATATCTGTGTGTGCGTGTAGTGGGGTATGTTAGGTTGAGTCATAAATAATTTTTGTATTTTAAAAGTAATTTGTAACTACGTTATTTCAAACTTCCAATGTTATAAATGCAGCCAGAAATAACCTGATTACATGGTGTCTTCATGTGTCATTCTTATTTCACTACAGAAAGAATGTATATCATAATTTAATCAATAATCTTATAACCCTGAAATGGACTAACTGAAAATGGATATTCGTCCTGTAATATTGTGGAAGTTCAAAAATAACAAACACGACAAAGAAACAGCTGAGAAAATTTCTTACGCTCATGGCCAAGGTGTCATTACTGACCGCCAAGTGGAGGTGCCCGTGGTGAAATTGTTATCGTATTAGGAAATGAACACGGCGACACGAGTTCAAATCCTTGACGAGACTGATTGCATTTCACATAGCACTAATACCCTTGGGAAAGGTATGAATCCAATTATTCTCCCTCCAGCTATGAGTAAATAGTAGGACAGACTAGGTTCTTCAGCCTTGGTTAGGCAACTAGTCTAGGAGAAGGAAAACTCTGAATTAAAACCTGTTAAACTCCGCTTAAAAATTGACCTTGTGTCATATCCTGCCCGAGCGGAGGAGTTGGTAAATAGGATTACTGACCGCCAAGTCAGAAACTGGCTTTCAAAGTTTTGTTAGGTGATTCATCATTGAGAGTTTAACCCAGACCAGAGCGACCATCTAACCTCAATAAAGATACTTTAAGAGAATTGACGTAATGGAAACCGCACAAAAGTACGCGAGAATTAATATTTGACCTGAACACATCCCAATCCACAATCTACTGCCACCGGAAAACTATTGTAAAAGTGAGCAAGCTAGGCGTTTCACTCCCTTCTACTCTTAGTGAGAATTAGAAAGATCGCATAAACGTAGCCACCAGTCTTTTTTCAAGGCAGAGAAATGACCCGTTTCTCAAGAATATCATCTCAGGTGACGAAAAATTGGTATTTTGAAAAGTATTTTCAATGCAAAAGGCAGTGCATTGACAAGAATGAGTCTGGACAGCCTACCCAAACGGTAGCACATCATAGAAGAAAAAGTCTGCACAGTGTGTATAATGGGATCACTACGATATTATTCATTCTCAGTTTTCCAATCGCAATCAAACACCCAGGATAGACTTATACTCCCAACTGCTGCAATGTGGACATAAAAAAAAAACCTCTTTAGTAGGAGTAACGTTGTGCTTCTAACCAGTCTTCTTTCAAGGCAGAGAAATGACCCGTTTCTCAAGAATATCATCTCAGGTGACGAAAAATTGGTATTTTTAAAAGTATTTTCAACGCAAAAGGCAGTGCATTGACAAGAATGAGTCTGGACAGCCTACCCAAATGGCAGCACATCATAGAAGAAAAGGTCTGCACTGTGTGAATAATGGGATCACTACGTTATTATTCATTCTCAGTTTTCCAATCGCAATCAGACACCCAGGATAGATTTATACTCCCAACTGCTGCAATGTGGGCATTAAAAACATCGTTAGTTGGAGTAACGTTGTGTTTCTCCCCCGACCCCCAGATAATGTAAAACCATATTACAGCCAGTGATTTCTCTTTTTTTTTTTTTTGTTTTCTACAAAATACTTTGAATGCCAACAAAATTTCGCTTGATTAAGTGAAAACGTTCATGGAAAATTTATTCAGCACAAAACCAGTTGAATCTTTGTGTAAGAAATTAACCAGCTACCTGATAAATAGCAAAAGCTGATTTCAAATAATGGCGAATATACTATTGACTGAAATCAAGTCATTGATAAATTATTCAAGAATGAATTATATTTTCTTCAAATATAAATTATCTACAACTCAAACTAATATACTTGTGTGTATTTGTATGTATGTATGATGCATTTATTATAAGAATAACATATATAAATTACCTATCACGTAAATAATAAATAAAATTATATTATCTTTTTCATTATTTCTAACCCTTTCACGTTCATTTTCGCATTTTTGATTGACTTGATTTTTAGTATTTCCTTCATTTCTGTGTACTTCTTCATTGTCTTCCTAATAATTCGTTATTCCTTATTTTTTCCATTCCTTCCTTTCTTCCTTCCATCCTCACCAATTCATTCATTTCCACCACCACCCCACACTGTCATGTCATTTATAGTTCTAACCACCCTCCTCTTCCTCCTACGATCATTTGTTTTCTTCCGATACAGTCTTATCAGCTCTCTTACAAAGCAGATTACACAAAGCTACCTTATATCCGTCGGCAGCGACAAGACATTATCAAAACATTGCTGCCAGACGAGTATCATTTGGTCAGAAGTCAGAAATACAACAAAAATTCCTCTTTGATGACTACACCCAACTCGCCTGATCGATACGACGTCAGTCTCCAGTGTTTAGCCCAACCTCCAACCAGCCACCATAGGTAAATTTGAAAGGCCGATCGATTTAAAATGCAAGACGATGACATTCAGAGACGGAGCATCTGCTCCTTACAAAAAAGGCGTGACTCTTTAGCTATTGACGTACCGGCCTACGAAAGGGCATATATCACCTATTTCTCACTCAAATATATCATTGTGGACCATTGTATTGTGAAAACGGATATTATTTAGCATTACAGTTCCAGCCGAAAATAAGTTAACTTCTACAAATTCTTCATTCATAGCTAATTTTCTTGATCAAAAGCGTACAGAACAGTATTATCTCTTGATTAACATTAAAAATGAAAACGGATATTATCAGATATTATTAACAAAATCATACATTAATAAGTACGGCCTGAAAAAATCTTTATGAAAACTTTTTTTTTTTTTTTTTTTTTTTCTAAACCAAAAACACCATGATTTTTTTTACTTAACATCGTCATAAAGTAGCGCTGACTGCACGGAATGCCCGGTCTCTTTCTCTGTCCCTATCTTCTATCTCTCTCAGCTGACTCTTTTGACCATTGCTTCTCATAGCCATTCCTTCGGACCGGTCCGAAGAGTACAACCTGCCAATCCTAAGGAGCCACATATGATTTTCTTAAATTTGACAAATTGACAAATACGAGGAAGTCTCATAATTCCCATTGACTGGTCTTAGTTTATATTGATGATAGATTTCTGTATTAAATAAAGCTGATTTTAACATGCTTGCATAAATATTTTTTTATTCGAAATTTAACAATTTCTTTTATTTTATACTCTGTTGCGTGCGTCGATCAAAAAAATGTCAACCGGTCCGAAACTTCCAAAAGTTTGAGAAACGCTGCTCTAGACCACATTCTTTTTTCGCACTCAGCTGATGTATATACCTCCTCGCTAGTTGGCCAATACTGGTGCACCCATGTATAGGAGTGATATGGTAATATACCCCCATGACGTCACTGCATAGATCTTCCATGATACTATGAATTATGACTGGCTCGAAAAACGAGTCAAGCGAGTCTAGTCAGTTACCGGTAACCGTTACTCCCCGTGTTTCCATATATATATATATATATATATATATATATATATATATATATATATACTGATGTAAAACTTACATCACTTTGTATTTTTCATTTCTGGCCATTCAAGACAACAACAAAGAGTCCATGAGGGAACTTCGCATACGTGTTCGCCCTTAACCAGCAGTGACCAGCATTTCGTGTTCGTCTTACTTGGTTTGTGAGATAGGACGTTTAATAGCCATGCAGCCATTGTTTTATGGAGTGTTGCTTCCTGGATTTGTTCAAAATATCGCCAAGTGATTTTGTGCAATTTCCAATTAGCTTTTTATCTATGTGTTTTATTAGCGCCTATGTGGTGCATCTATAAAGTAATATTGCCGCTAACCCAACTTGGAAGCAATCCCATTTTATTTCATTGGCGAGATCAGATTTCCATATGATCGATAACCTGTCAATAGCTGTCCATGCTTTCGCGAAGCGTATGTTGACACCACTTTCAGTAGATGAGATATTGCTGCTGAGATATGGGAACTGGTCAACTAATTTCAGTGGCTGGCTGCTTGAATTGGAGTTGAATATTATTTACAATATTGATCATAAATAAATAAAACTCAACTATTACTTTGCGAAAAATTAATTTTTCATTATTTCTAGTGATAAAAACAAAACGGATTTTATAAGGTAGTATTTATGATATCGCTCATTATTATTTCTAGTTGGAAAAAAATTAAATGAAAACGGATATTATTAGGTATTATTAACAGTATCGTCCATGAATAAGTAAACCCTAATCGATTCTTTATAAAACGTTAATTTTCTTTTAAGCTAAACATACTAGGATTTGATAATTCCTTGTGGAACGTTATGAAATGAAAGTGGATATTATTAGGTATTTTTTTACAGTATAGCCTGTTAATAAATAAAATTTCAGCAATTGTTTATGAAGCGTCAATTTTCGTCTAAACCGAACTAAAGTAAAGTTAGCGATCTTAGTCGAGGGGGACCCGAAAGATCCCTTTTCAATAGCTACTACACCGTTGAGTAGGGAAAGGCGCTACTCCATTCCCGGGATTACTCCACTTTACCCTTGATCCTTACTTTAAAATGCTGAGTGTTGAGCAAAGCTGCATCAAATACGATTTTCTGAGTCTTTGGTATGACTCGACCTGGGATTGAACCCCGGTCTCTAGGACCATTGGCGAACACTCTACTCATTAGTCTAATGGCCCGGTATTATTTCTATTAGAACGTTTTGAACTAAAAACAGATATTATTTGGTATTATTTACACTATCGATCATAAATAATTACTGCCCGACAAATTGTTTTATAAAATAAACTAATTATCTTCTTAACTAATAATAACAGTCTTTTATCACTTCTAGTAGAACATTATACAAGTTAAACGAATACTATAAGGTATTATTTACTGTATTTTCATTAAATAAGGATAGTCCTACTAATTATTTACGAAAAATCAATTTTCTAAACCGAGTTGATTCGGTTTCTTGTTTTAATCGGAAATCAACCTTCGTGAGTTATTTAATGATAAAGTTATCCGTCAAGAAAATTATTTTTAGGACTAATAGGGGGATCCATACCTTTTCCAAAAGTATTAGCTTGAAAGCAAACGTAATATCAAGACTAGAAATCGAACTCGTTTAGTTTAAGGCCCTAGTCCAGCAAGTTACTCATTACACCCAGGTGACTCGCTTTTCTTCTTAAGTGAAGATACCCGGATTTCATTATTTCTAGATGAACAGTATATGAACAGTATATTATCAAAATGAATATTATCAGGTATCATTTTTTACTAAAATCTTCCGCATTGAATTTAAGTGGAAAAAGAAAAAAACTTATGAGCATTTAACAGACTAAAGGCCAAGTATCCATTTATTTCAACAGGGGTCTCAAAGATCGATGTAAAAAAAACAGATTTGGTGATCCAAGATCAAATCCTGGACACGTTGTTTGCACTTCACTTCCGGTTAGAAGTCAGCAATATAGCAAAATACAACAAAAATTCCTCTTTGATGATTACACCTAGCCTGCCTGATCGATACACCAGTCTCCCGTGTTCGACCCGACCTCCAATCAAGCACCATAGGTAAATGGGAAAGGCTGATCGATCTAAAATACAAAATGATGACATTCAGAGACTAAGTATCTGCTCCTTACTTAAAAAGCCTGACAAATTAGCTATTGACGTGCCAGGCTGCGAGAGACCATATTACCAATTTCTCTTATAAATGTATTCTTGTAGTCATGCTGACAATTAAATCGATAATATTATATAACGAGTTACTAAACTTTGCAATGCTTGGCACAGGGCCAGCATTAGTGAGTAAAATCGAACTTACAAATAACATTATTTTAGCCAAGCTGAAAGTGAAATGAATATCTTAGAATTTGGCCACTGCTATGTAATATTATATTAGATCGTCTTCCGTTTGTAGTAAGTTAAATGAGTGTTCCCAGATATCTGATGCATATATGTATTAAGTGTGTGTGCCTTGGTTGTGAAACGTTTTACCAAGATTGCAAAAATGATGTATTGTTGCTGTTAACAAGGAGTTTTGTAGAAAATATATACTTCTAAAATATTGATCATAAAAATATAATGATCATTTAGTGTACTGATTGATTGATTTTAATAGCATGTCAATTTCAATTCGTCAAGGATCTTTTTATGCCTTGATGAAAGAGATTTCCGTTTATTGGATATTCTTATTCATATTTTTGTTTAGTTGCAAGTGAGTATAAAAAATACGCTTTTTTTTCTTTGGTATTTAGTTATATAATATCAATTATTCTCATCTAATAGCAACAGTTTTCACAAAATTCTATGGATTCAAGGTTTGGTTTGGTTTGTTGGGTCTTATGGCATATCAACATTTGTAGGTTATTTAATGCCAAATCCATTTTTATGTAAATAATCAGTTCTATTTAAAACAATTCAGTTTAGCATGAGTACACATTTTAATTTTCAAAACATTTCTATTTCAAACTATTCAAGCAGTTATATATAACAATTCAGTTTAGTGTAAATACAGTTTCAATGTCAAAAAACATTTTTTTCAAGATATTCAGTTTAGTATAAGTATGCCGTTAGTTCTATTTAACCCATAGATAGGGCCCTATCGGGTGCTACCACGCCGGGCCAGAGTGGACCAGGGAGCAATGGCAATGAATGGGTGCTCCGTATTCCCCAAAGCCCCAGCATTATTGGGACCTCACCATCAGACTGTTTCGTGTCATATCCAGGACACTCGTTGTGGAGGGGTCTTACCCCTCTACTGAGGTGCAGTCAGTGTATTCTACAGCCCCAGCCGACTGGGCAATCTATGAATTCAAGTATTTCAATCTAATTCAAATAATTACCTCTCGTATGGTTTGGGTTAGTTTTATGGCTTATCAACCATTTAGGTTATTTAATGTCAAATTCTTTTTATACATTTATATTAGTAATTTCTTGAAATTTTGTAGACAACATTTTTTAAACGAGTCTGAGCTCATTTTTTGCACATAGTTAAGTGGTTTCACTTATTTTTATCAAATGCGAATAATTATATTTATTATTAATCATTTGTTTGCACACAGGTTTTTCTAAGTGTAGCTACTTAAAACTAACTATTCAATCAAACATCAGTAATTTGTTTGGTTTCTTTGTTTAATGGCATATCAAATCTTTTTAGGTTATTTAATGCTAAAGCCATTCTCCTAGAAGAACAGTAGTGGTACTTTTTAACCCATAGCTGGGAGGATAAGGGGGTTCATACCTTTCCCAAGCGTATTTGCCCGAAAGTGAACGAATTAGCGCGACTGGAGTACGAACTCGCTTGCTACGATTCCGCAGTCCATCGCTTTAACTATTACACCACGAGGACACCCCCTCAGTCATTTGTGTAAACGATCAAACAGTTCGATTTCAAATAATACAGTTTAGCATAAGTCATTCATTTGCATTCAGTTTAAATGCCAAACAGTTCTACATGATTCATAGATAGGACCCTTTTAGGTGCTACCACTCTGGGCAAGAGTTGATACGAGAGTGATGGCAATGATGGGGTACACCGCATTCCCCAATCAGATCAGATTATTTGGTATCCTATCTAAGATACTTGTTGGGGAAGTCTTACTTCTCTGCAGAGAGGTAGCCATATTCTACAGCCATAGCTGACTAGTCTGGTATGGTTTTGCGTATTCCCATCGAATACAAATAATTTGCATACAATTATATGGTTTAAAGTATTCCTATCTAATAAAATAATTTGCTCACATTTGTATAGTTTCAAGTATTTCTTTACCATATTGATAATTATGGGGCTTTGTTGGCTTGGTTTGGTTTGGTCTGGTTTTATAACATATCAACAAGAGTTGGTTATTTAATGCCAAATCCTTTTTATGCATCAATAATAAGTATATATGATTTGGTTTGGTTAGGTTTTATGGCATATCAACCAGTGTCTGTTATTTAATGCTAAATTCTCTTGATACATGTATATTTAATATATATGATTTCATTTGGTTGGGTTTTATGTCATATTAACTATTAAAGGTTATGTCAAATCCTCTTTATACATATATATCAAATATATAGGATTTGGTTTGGTTGGGTTTTACGGCATATCAAACACTGCAGTTTATTAAATTCCAAATTCTCTTTATAATAAATATATATTAGATATATATGATTTGGTTTTGTTTTATTTTATAGCATATAAACCATTGTTTTTCATATAATGCCGAATTATTTTTATTCATATATATTAAATATATATGATTTGTAAATGAATAGTTTGTCGATCGTTTTAAACTAGCAAATACTCATCTGTTTTGACACAGTTAAATCGTTTCAAGTGTTCCTATCGGACACTAATAATTTAGTAAGATATTTGTTTACACACTGTTAAATTGTTTGAAGTATTGTTATATATCACTAACTAGTCAATTTACCATGACTCATTTGTTGGCACTCAGTTAAGAGATTAAGCAGTTCTATTTGACCAATTGACGGCACCCAATCAAGTACTGCCTCTCCGTATATGGTTTAAAGGAATTATTTCAATTAAATGATAATTATTTCTTGCTCATAGCTTAACTGTCTCTAGTATTTCGATCTAACACTAATGATTCTATTCAATAGTAATCATTTATTTGAATATAATTAAATGACTAAACCGTTCTTTTTACCTATAGATTGAACCCAAATAGGTACTACCTTCCATTTTATCATCATCATCATGTCAGGCCATCTGCACGGATATCCCTGACCCTGTCTCGCCACATCTCCCTATCGTCCATTGCTTCCGGTTGGTCTTCAGGGCTACATCCCGTATCGGCACAGAGCTGCTGTGTATGGGTTCGAGCTGGTCGTCCTGCCTTTGCTGGGCCATTTGAAAGGGTCAACAGGAGTAAATCACTTATGAACTCGTCCCTACTTCTCCAGCATTGTTCCGCATGTCTGGTTCGTCTAATTTGATGGTTTTCGTGATGGGTGGCAGGTGGCCGTACAGCTGCTGCTTTGTGGGGTGCTGCCTCCAGGACTTGTTCAATATTGCTCGCAGCATTCTTGTGTAGTTGCAACCAAGCTTTTTCTCCATACATTTTGGTGCGTTTCATTTTATCGTTCAGTTCTGACTTCCATATGACCGATAGCCTATCGATAACTATCGATCTGCTCCATTTTATAGTTTCAATGAGTTATAGATATTTGATAATAATCGTTTGCATGCGCATACTTAAATGGTTTAACTGTTCTTCTTTACCCATGGATGGAACCCTAATAAGCACTACCACGTCGTATGTAGTTGCAAGGAATTATTTGTTGATAATAAAAATCATGTTTGCCCAAAGTTAAATACTTTCAAGTATTACTATCTAACACCAATAATTTAGTAGTAATCATTTGTTCGAACACATTTAAATGGTTAAACAGTTCTTCTTTACCCATTGATGGAACCCTGATAGGTATTACCACACCGTATGTAGTTTCAATGAGTAATTTCTGTTTACTATTTATCATTTATTTGTCCCCAATTAAATAGTTTCAGTTAACTAATAACAGATGTTAGTTAACAATTATAGTTTCAAGTCTCTAATTCTAATATAAATGATTTACATTTGTATGGTATCAATGTCAAATAGTAAAGAAATATTTATATACTGGATCCTAAGTCACACTTGAGTGAGAGGAAATGAAAGAGCAGACTCGGCAGCCAAATCAGCCTTACATCTTACCCCCGATAAATTCATGATTGTATATAATGACCTGAAAACCAAAATAGATAAACTCCCTCACGGAAAAAAAGCAACGACGCTAGAATAATAACTTCCTCAATAAACTCTACCAGAGCCAGCCCACTTTGGAAGAATGGTGAGAAACTTTTAGAAAATCATAAGGAGAACAATTCATAATGTCCCGATTGCGCATTGGTCATACAACGCTCATTCAATCCATCATACTGAAAGAAGAACAACCACCACGGTGTTTGACATGTAAAACACTTTGCATCGTTAAACACGTTGTCATAGAGTGTAACGCTTACGTTCTCATCAGAAAGTGATTAATGAAGCTAACTGTTTAAGTACGTCAAAATGAAAGATGTTCCGTCCTTCTCGAGAGATATAAGATTTTAGCAAAAATAGGATGAATTGAAATCATTTAATCAAGCTAATCTAAAATGTTATCTACAATGTACTCATTAGGAAATCTTTGGTTGAACAGATATATATATATATATATATATATATAAACAGAATTTGGCATTAAATAACCTATAAAAATTGATATGTCATAAAACTCAACCAACCAACGGTACCAAACATTTCAGTAAAGTAGGAGTTTTTTTAATGGATTTAGTTTACTCATAGATGAGATCCTAACATGCACTAACCACCAGGGTTAGAGCGGTCCTGGAATAATGGCAATTATGAAATGCTCTGCTCTGCCCAAATCTTTCGAAACTGAAACTCAACGTCATATATAATTGAGTGTCATACTCAAGGCACCATTTTTTAGGGGTCATATCTCTAACTAGAAGATACAATCAGGTTATTGTTAGCCCCACAGACCGTGACAAATGATATCGAAAAGATAATTTCATATTATTGCTCAGAAGAGTCCATAGAGTTGGAATGTAATTTGGATCCCTTTATTCAAAGTCTTTAATGGGATTTAACCGACTTCCTACCAAGACGATATATGACAAAAAGTCGTTTTATCGTAGGGAGTCACCTATAAATCGAGACTCATAAGAAGCTACTTCAAAATGCTTGATCTCTTCAGCATTTTCAATATTGAGGCGCTTTAAGCTGCAAGCCATGAACTCAGCACCTGTAAGCAGGTATTGCCTGGGTGATGACCTCCTGGAACCAGGTAATTCAACTTAATAACACACCCCGGTGTGAACGCCAAGCTGGCCTAAGTTGTTAATATTCGAAGTCTTTAATGATTTACTTTGCGTTTCTTTGATTGCAGTTCAAACTTTTGGGGTTATATAATGCCAAAACCATCGTTGTGGAAAAACAGCAGTAGTGCTATTAAGCCATCGCTGGAGGGAATATTGCAGTTCACACCTTTCTAAAGTGAAAGTGAAAGTTATTGCTCGACTAGATTTCGACCGCGCTAGCTTCAGCACTTTTGTCACGAGAAATCCCCCTTTCATATTCCTCACCGATTTCTGTATGACACTTTCATTTAAGTGTCAAGGAGTTGGCTGGCGAAATTAATTAAAGGAAATTAATTAATTTTATTAAATCATGATAATAAGTATTTTATTAAAAATAAATTCATTTTGGGTGTCCAAGTATTTTTTGAGAACCGTGTATAAAATAAATATCAAGTGATTAAGTACGAAAAAGTTTGAGATCCGATCAGGGCTTGTTGACCTATAAATCTGTCACCAAAAAATAAACATCCGCACAACTGCAAAAAGCTGTCAAGACAGCCATCGGATTTCAAACTTTAAACAAAAAGATGTATTTTTAAAATAGCGGACAATTTGGGTTGGTGTCACAAAGTTTGGCACAAGGCCTTGAATCACTAAATCATTGGTCAGCTAACCACGGGACTGCTCCTTGTGGCCCCTCCCAATGACTGTGGCTGATTGGCCGATTGTCTAAACCAATCAGGGGCAAACCGGGGGGATTGTTACGATGATAGCCATTGGTCGGCAGTCCCCATTGGCTGA
This sequence comes from Sepioteuthis lessoniana, assembly GCA_963585895.1. Taxonomy (NCBI): domain Eukaryota; kingdom Metazoa; phylum Mollusca; class Cephalopoda; order Myopsida; family Loliginidae; genus Sepioteuthis; species Sepioteuthis lessoniana. The sequence goes on along the minus strand of OY757926.1, from coordinate 52,351,857 downwards.
CCAATCAGAAACTAATTATTCGGGATTCGGGCCCATAAATGGAGGACACCCAAAGCGAAAAATTGAGTTGGTTCAGGAATTCGCCGCTAAAAGAACCAAATCCGTTGCCATTGCACTGCCTAATTGCAGTTAAAACTCCGCCAGTCAACTACTTTCACTCCCAGTTTGTGGTGTTTGACTAAAAATTATCTAAACAACTGTGTAAATAAACGTTTGTTACTGTTTATAACAAACGCCTTATTTTTGTCATTTTTAAAATTTGCTTGGCAACTTTTTCATCTCTCCAACACGAATTCCAACCTTCATCGACTGGACCTCAACCATCTTCTCTTTCCTCGGATCTGAAAGCAACGTGGGCGTGGAAAGAAACAGAGAAAGACCAGTCGACACATGTGGTAATCACGAAACCAGCGGCCAACTAGGTGTCGTGAAGCTATAGTATCACATTTGGTGCCTAAAGACGCAGGATTAACCCTGTTTAATTACCACGGCGGATCTCGTCGCATCTGTGCCTCAGAACCCAGAATCGACCCTGACGACGTTTGATGGTTCAAAACACAGGATCGACACCCAAATAGTTCACCGGCACAACGAAACCTCACCCAGAAAACAGCCCATGAAGACATCAGCTCAACTACAGTCACACAGCCACTCAAGGAAAAATCCACAGAGTTGGGGTAAGTGACTATTTTCCTTTGCTTCTCTACATTCATTGTGCAGATTTGATTCGTTTCGAAAAAGCTACTAAGTGTTTGTTTTTTTAATACAATGGCTACTTCCCGTCCAAGCATTTTCCCTATGTTGGTAACAGCTGGATCGAAGATCCCAATTTTTACTGGAAGGCCGACTGACCTGAAACCATGGCTAATGGCGTTAAAGAAAAAACAAAGGGTCCATGATCTAACGGACGCCGAATTGATTAACTTAGCCTATGACTATTCAGATGGGATCGTATCCGAATGGATTGGAAGCTATCTTGACGACCATCCAGACACTTCCAGTAAAACCTTATTCGATGAAATCACAGCACAGTATGGAGAATTTATAAACCCTGCTGATGCTGCTCGAGCGTTGATTAAGGTGACGCAAGAAAAAAATGAATCGCTTGCGGAGTTAGCGAGTCGAATGTCAAGTCTTGCGAGGATGGCTTACAGAGACTCTGAGCTGAGAGAAGGGTCAGCCATACAAGTACAACTGGCCGAATTCTTCATTGATGGGATAAACAATTCCTTCATTAGGGAAGATGTGGCGAGAGCTAACCCGAAGACACTGTCGGAAGCCTTGTCATCAGCCAGAGAAAGCGAAAGGCTCTATGAGCGACTTCGGGGCTGCCGTGAAAAAGAAAAAACTAATAAATTTTCAGGTAGGAATTATTGGCGACAGGAGAGAATAGGCTCTTCTACAGTACTAAGGGAACCAAAGGCGGAGGGTTACCATAGAAAATGGGCTGGAGAGAGTCATGGTTGTTACAGCTGTAGACGACCAGTACAAAAAACAAAAAGGAATGCTCCAAGTCAGCAAGAACGCTGGAATTGTGACGAACAAAAGTGCCCGAGGTCCGAAGGCGGGAATACAAATTACTCGACTTCAGAAAAACGAAAAACCAAGGCGCCGGCACAAACTAAAAGTCACAAAACTAACCATATCTACTCATTAAAGAAAGAAAAGGGGGTAGAAATTCCCTTGGATAGTAAAACCAGTGGGGAAACTAAAATCTACACTGTTGATAGTGTAAAGTTACCCCCACGAACTGCTATTTCTTGCGCTGCCAAAGTAATCCCTTCAGAGCCAAATGAAGAAAACCTTTACCAGGTGATTTCAAAGGAGGCGAGTGGAATGCATGTAAATATGGAGGAAGAAGAAAAGCAGCGTATGGAGGATTTTGTTCGTGACTTGTTCTCGAAAACTGATGATTTCAATCTGTTAACCAAAAAGATTGTTGGGAAGAAGTATCTGCAGCATTCCCAGAAAGATAGCCTGAACCCTCAACAGAAATCTATTTTTGCTGATATTATTGTGAAGCTGCTTTTTGAATTTAATGTTGGTAATGAGGAATCTGTAAAAGCAAATGGAAATAAAATTATCACTCCACCATCTGCTCAAGAGAAATCAGGAGTTCCTGAAGATGGCAATAGTAATTCTCCTAGTGAATTATCCAAGAGTGCTCAAGAGACACAACCCCAAACTCTATTATCTCGAACGGGTTCTTGTCCAAAAGTAGAGAATGAAACTTCACTTGATGCTTGTACCACTGAGGTCATAGAATTGGAAGAGAAGGAAGATGTTGAGGCTGTAGAGAAAAAATTGGAACTGTCCAAGAATGCAAAGAAGTCTACGATGGAAGATGTTAAAGATAAGCAATGGTCATTGCTTTCTCTGCGGCCATCAAAAAGGATACTGTCAAGACAAATTTTAATAAATGACTTCCAGGACAAAGTTAAGAAGACTAGTCCTTATAAGTTTCCCAGTCCCTTTGCCAGTGCTACAATTCCTAAACATCCCTTAACAAATAGTTTCCAAAAGTTGACAAATGAAAAATCTATTCATGAAGAATCACAGGGTAAGACAACTTCCTTTGCTGATCAACCAACAGAGAAAAAACAAAAGGCAGTTACTAAAAGGCTGTCTGCTTTTGAGGTGCTGCAGTCTGTGCTCGAGGACAGTAATGATGGTAGTTTGCTCAGTAAGAGGGATTTAACAGATGATGATCGAGCATCGGCTCCTCGTTCATCTCCTGTCTGTGAAAACTTGCCTGATAAAGAGGACAACCTATTCCCATTAGAAGAAATCTCTGACTCTACCCCTACTCGACGCCGTCTTGCCTCAAAAAAAAAACTATTAGAATCTGATAGTGAAAGTATGGGGGGCTTTACACCTCCAACAAAGATAAAAAAAGTAATTAGTAGTGATTCTGATTGCAAGAATAGTCCTATTCGTATGCGATTGTTTCGTAATCGTATTGTTGATTATTCCCTTCATGTACCAAATACAGCAAAGAAAAAAAAAACAAAAAAAAAACAAAAAACAAAAACAAACTCTATAGCTGTTGATGGGCTTCAGCCTAAATTAAAAATCATTCATGAAAAATCTGCAATGGACTCTGATAGTGACTGCAATGCAAAGAAGCTACAATTATCTCCACGGGGCTCTAGTGTAGGTAAATTGAGAATCATCCGTGAAAATACTGTTGATTCGGAGAACGATTGTAAGCATGAATGAAGGTGTATAAAACAACATATATATATATATATGGAGAGAGAGAGAGATTGAAAAGAATTCGGTGTTAAAAGGTAACTGGATAATTTTAATAATAACCATCAACTTAATAATTTTATCAGTTTCCTTAACATTAAGCCTGATTGTACGCCATTGTTTCAGTAAGCTTAAGAAAGATAGACGAACTAAGCTGCACAAGAATGTTGAGCGCTCAGGAATAGTTGTCACTGATCAAGAGAAGAGACCAGAACAACAAATCGAACTCAAACCAATCCTTTTATATATGTATGTGTATGTTACCGTTAAAATTTCTTACCGACATTTAACCCTTGGTTAAATGTCTGGTAAGATGGGGATGAGTATGACACTTTCATTTAAGTGTCAAGGAGTTGGCTGGCGAAATTAATTAAAGGAAATTAATTAATTTTATTAAATCATGATAATAAGTATTTTATTAAAAATAAATTCATTTTGGGTGTCCAAGTATTTTTTGAGAACCGTGTATAAAATAAATATCAAGTGATTAAGTACGAAAAAGTTTGAGATCCGATCAGGGCTTGTTGACCTATAAATCTGTCACCAAAAAATAAACATCCGCACAACTGCAAAAAGCTGTCAAGACAGCCATCGGATTTCAAACTTTAAACAAAAAGATGTATTTTTAAAATAGCGGACAATTTGGGTTGGTGTCACAAAGTTTGGCACAAGGCCTTGAATCACTAAATCATTGGTCAGCTAACCACGGGACTGCTCCTTGTGGCCCCTCCCAATGACTGTGGCTGATTGGCCGATTGTCTAAACCAATCAGGGGCAAACCGGGGGGATTGTTACGATGATAGCCATTGGTCGGCAGTCCCCATTGGCTGACCAATCAGAAACTAATTATTCGGGATTCGGGCCCATAAATGGAGGACACCCAAAGCGAAAAATTGAGTTGGTTCAGGAATTCGCCGCTAAAAGAACCAAATCCGTTGCCATTGCACTGCCTAATTGCAGTTAAAACTCCGCCAGTCAACTACTTTCACTCCCAGTTTGTGGTGTTTGACTAAAAATTATCTAAACAACTGTGTAAATAAACGTTTGTTACTGTTTATAACAAACGCCTTATTTTTGTCATTTTTAAAATTTGCTTGGCAACTTTTTCATCTCTCCAACACGAATTCCAACCTTCATCGACTGGACCTCAACCATCTTCTCTTTCCTCGGATCTGAAAGCAACGTGGGCGTGGAAAGAAACAGAGAAAGACCAGTCGACACATGTGGTAATCACGAAACCAGCGGCCAACTAGGTGTCGTGAAGCTATAGTATCACATCTGCAATAAAGAACAATCGAAATAAAAACCCAAACATCTTTTTCCTGGGATTAAATTCGGATTATTGATCATATTGATTCATGCATTTCTATCTAAAATTAATCATTTTGAGAGGGAGTAGTCTCCATAGCGTGGAAGCTATCGTAATTGACTGCAACAGATGACGAAGGGAGTTCGAACTACAGTCGTGCAATTACGTTCAGTTTCGTTAAAATACTCCTGGAAAAGCTACTTTTGAAATTTGCAAAGCAGCAATTCAAAATTGCTTGAATATCATTGGCTAAATTAGTAAAGTATGACCTTTACAGTCCCTTTATTGGTATTTTAATGACTCGGGGGGGGGGGTTCTCCGGTCGGTTCTCTGCATTTTCACTGGCCCCTGTCTGTGAATCTTTCGTTATGCTGTTATTAATCTGTTTGTAGTCGGCTTTTCACGGGTTCCAGTCTGTTTTACAGTCAGTCAGAAAAAGGTTGAACACAGTATGCTGGCTTGCCTGTCTATTTGGAAAAGTTGAAAGCAAAGTTTTCTCTTTGTATCAAGTCCACCGGTCCTACAGGAAAAAGTATAAAATTCGCAATTGAATAAGTGAGAGTTAATTGATTTCAGCAGTAGAAAAGAAACTCAGAATTAGTTTCCTTCCATTCCAAAAAAAAGAAAAGTTGCAGAATTCTCAAAAATCTACATGATTATGTCTTGGAAGATATTTTTTTCCATGAAGAAAGGCCACTTAAAGAAATTTAACGAAAAACGTTGAATTTCTCACAGCACCATCCTCAGAATTGTTTTAATGGACAATGAAAGAAATTTAACCAAAAACGTTAAATTTCTCTCAGCACCGACTTTAAAATCTTTTAGAAGCCCCGAAAAATAGATACAGCTACTAGAAGAGAAAAAGATTATATCAACCCGTGAGTGACTTCGCGACAGAAATTTGATACAGCAGAAAGAAGAAGGTAAATAGAGAAAACTGTATCAAATTGAGAAAGTTTAGCACCAGAAATTTGAACCCCATCGCAAAAAAAAAAAAGGAAAAAAAAAAGAGAACTTTAAATTTAGACACCATAATGGTATTTCTGTGGAAAATTTTTTGTATTATACAACTTTTCTTAGTTTTGGTCCGACGTCGAATAAGTCTATTTGCATTTCCAAATCTTTCCTTCGGATATTTTTGCTTAATTTTTGTGTGTGTCAATTTAAATCTTGTTGTTTTTGCTCAATTATGCACAGTTATGTGCAATATCAGAGGAAATGCCAGTAGAATATATTTATTAAATCTATTTCTTTCGAAATAAATTCTTCGTAGTGGGATAAATGTTTGTTCGTTACTAAAATACTGTTGTTGTCGTTTTTATTTTGCATGTCAATTGTTGAGTAACTCATCCTCTTTCCCTGCTTCTGTACACTTTTTTATTACTTTTCTCTCTCTTTCATACCCTACAAAGCAACTCGGCTTACTGCTATCATTGTCGGCAAAATTCGCTGCTTTGTTGATTTCCATTCCTCGTTTTTGTACCCACGGTTGACGGGTTCGGGGCAATTATTTAAATGTTTGAATCCCTTTATCTGCTAAATAGGACCATTACCTTTCTTCTACAAGGGTGATTTGTGCATTAAATAACCCATTAAATTAAGGAACCAAACCAAAGGAAAGGGTTTTCACACAGATCTGTTTGACTGAATAGATAAAACCCTAACAGGTTTTACCAGTCCATTTCAGAGTGAACCTGGTAGTAATGGAAATAAAGGCGTATATCATACTTCCCAGATTTTCAGACCCTGAGCCTAATCACCGGATGTACTTTGCTGTCATAGTCTGGTCAGTGCAAATAATGTAAACCCGAAGAACATAACTGAATTGAATACGTTGTGAGTCCTTGGCCATTGTTGTTGCACGGGCAGTTGTCTGGACAGCTAGCTGATGCGCAATCACGATACGGCTTGATTATAATGAGAGACAGGGTTGCCGCTTTTGAAACAACGCGCAGAATCCATGATTGAATCATTAGATTCGCGCCAATATTAATTTCCGTTCTTACGATGAACACACAAGTAAATCGATAACGGACGCTCTGGTGCACAGAAGGGGATATTAAATTCCTTTGGACTTAGTGTATTTAAACTGCGTATTAACAACAATAACAACAACAACAACAACAACAGCTACAGTGACAACAGCTACGATAACAGCCTATCTGTATTTGATTTGCAGAGGATTCATAATGTAATTCTATATCCCTAATCTCATAAAGAAAGAATGAAAGAAAGAAAGAAAGAAAGAAGCTGGGAAATCGGGTAACAATTTTGTATTACTGCAATTATACAGTTCAGAAGGACCAGCTCAACTTGTAAAATTAGCATTCAGAACATCCAATTTTTAACTCGAATGGAATACACACTAAAAGCACCAATGAAAACGACTCTACTTCGTCCTTTATTCATTGTAATATTTATTCAAGATGCTTAAAGAAGTATTACCTTTTCTTAAAGTGGTGGGAGAGATAATGAATAGGAATTTGTTTTACCATTGTTGAGAAATAATAAATTATCTCCCTTGAGAATAGGTGTGTGCATTAGGTGGCCTGTTGAGATCCACATCAGAATCCCTGGAATATCCGCTCGAACTCTTTTGTCTCCATTGTTTGAACTATAAAGCCAACATGGTCATCATTTTACGGTCCAACACGTTCAAGTAAAATATTTTTCACCCGTTTTGTACCCTTTTGACATACTGCTTGTTGATAGAAAAAATTATAAATATTTAATCTGCAGAGACATATTTGTGTTCTCTTTTCGATCTAAATGTAAGTATATTATGCCAACATTGGGTATTTATGTATGAGTAAAATAGATTATTTTATGTTTCCTTCGACTTTTTCAGTGTTAGCATATCTCGGATATACTAATTAGACCTTAGTGCGTGGGAACTCTACAGAATATCCTCCCAGCCACCGAACAATCTAATACCAGCAATAAAAATATTTTCTTGTATTCTCTATGAGAAATCTTTCATGAGTGATCATACTAAATTTGGGAAATAAAAACTTAATATTCCTCTCAACCAAAAAACAATCGATCAATCAAGGTGTACTGACAGTATGAATTCATTTTACTTCCCCCTCTGTCTCTCTGTCTCTTTCTATTTCTCTTTCTCTTTCTGTCTCTATCTCTTACTATTCTTCTTTATCAGCTATTGCACTTGGTATGTCCTCTAGATGGCATTCAGTGTCCACAAAAAGTTAATGATTATAAGTTTTGTTATGGCACATATACTTCTGTGCCCGTTTGCAGGATTACATAAAGGACCGCGCATATAAGTTCATCCTGACTAATTGGTTTTTCCCAATTTGTCTTGGTCGCCTTTCTTAGATGGTTAGGTTGGGATAATTTGGTTTTATGGCATATCAACACTTGTAAGTTATTTAATGCCAAATCCTCATAATAGATCTATATTAAAAACAGAATTTCTAAACACATTTTGTAGATGATTTTTTAAAAACAAGTTTCTGCTCATTTTTATGGCAAAATTTGATAGTTTCAAGTACTACTACGAGGCGCATACGATAAGTTTTCAGACTTTTTTTTCGTATGGGCACTTTTATTGATAGTACACACATGAAATTCTAGAGTGCTGGCCTCTTCCGACGGAATCTCTTCCTGAACTCCCTTAAAACCTCAACATAGGTACACTAACCCTAACCCTTTGGCCAACCAACTCTGGTGTATTGACTTCCTTACTCCTCCAACACCTCTCATCATCCCTCACAGTCTCCCTGCCTTCCTTGAATCTCTTATGCCACTCAAAAACCGATGCTAGATTCATGCAAGATGGTCGAAACGCAGTCTAAAGCAAGCCATAGGTTTCTGTGGCATTTTTTCCAAGTTTAAAATAGAATTTTATTGCATATCATTCTTCTAAAGTGTCAGATTGCATTTTTGAAATTCACCAGCTGTGACAATCAGGCTTTAGTAGGGTGTCTTCCAATTCCTGCTGTAGCAGTTCATTTGAACGTGAAATCATAAAAATTGGTCAGTCATCTCATAATTTTCAAGAGTCTACGACAATTTTAAATGCCCATACGAAAAAAGTCTGGAAACTTATCGTGTGCACCTCGTATTTTACCGTAACAGTTTAATATCAGTCATTTGTTTGCACTCGTTCAGAAATTATTTGAAAGTAATTTCTTTTTTGAATGATTGAGCACTAAATTTCTTGGCACTCAAATATTGCTATTGTTTCTAAACAGTTAAATGGTTTCAACTATAGCAAACATCATTCAATTTAATATTAAACATTTGTTTGCACACTGTGAAATGGTTACGAGTATTTCTATTCAACATAATCCGGGGTGTCCACGTGGTGTAATGGTTAAAGCGATTGACTGCAGAATCGTAGTACGCGAGTTCGTACTCCAGTCGCGCTATTACGTTCACTTTCGGACAAATACCCTTGGGAAAGGTATGAACCCCCTTATCCTCCCAGTTATGGGTTAAATAGTAAAACTACTGTTCTTCTAGAGGAATAGATTTGGCATTAAATAATCTAAAAAGAGTTGATATGCCATTAAACGAAGAAACCAACCAATCAACATAATCCAATACAACACTATCCATTCATCTATACATATCTAAATGGTTACAAATATTGCTAATTTCCAAATAGTTAAATCGTATTCCACGCTAAGTTTTATTTTCATAGTCAAATGGTCTATGTTTAGTTATGTAATGGCAATTAATCAATTAAGTTAAATAATTTAAAGTAATACGATTCAATACAAACTTCCACAACACATTACTCATTCTTTTACTTATAGTGAAAGAGATTCAAGTATTGTTATGTCTCACAAACAATTTGATTTAACATCAATCCTTTGTTTATTTATTTGGGTTTTATAGCATATCAACCCTTGTAGGTTATTTAATGCCAAATCCTTTTTTTATACAAATAAACATTCCTATTTTAAACAATTCAGTTTAGTATAAGTACACAGTTTAATTGTCAAAAACAAGATATTCAGTTAAGTCAAGCATTTCTAATTCAAACAATTTAGCTTAGTATATGTATACTTTTTGTTTACACTCAGTTAAATGTCAAAACAGTTCTATTTCAATCAATTCAGTTTAGATTATTTTTATTTAACCAATAGATAGGGCCCTATCATTTGCTTCCACTCCGAGCCAAAGTGGACCTTAGAGCGATGGCAGTGAATGAGTGCTCCACATTCCCCCTAGTTCCAGCATTACTGGACATCACAATCAAATTGTTTAGAGTCATATGCCTGACACTCATTGGTGGAGGTCTCACACTCTGCACAGATGCAGTCGGTGTATTCTACAAGGCCAACCGACTGGGCAAAGTCATTTCTTTGCACATAATTTAAACATGTCTAACAGCTCTATTTGACCTACAGATAGGACCCAATCAGGTACTACCACTCCTGGTCAGACTTGGGAGCAATGTCAACGATGGGGTAATACACATTTCCCAAGGTTCCAGGACTGCAGCCTCACTATCAAATGGTTTTACGTCATATCCAGTTTTCTCATTGGTAGGGAGGGTCTTAGACCCCTGCAGAGATGCTGTCGGTGTAGTCTACAGCCCTAGTAGACCGTGCCTTTTTTTAGATGGTTTGTAAGATGGGAAGTAAATGGCTGTACAACTGTTATTTTGTCACGTGTTTCTTTCAGGATTTGTTCAAAATATCAACCACATGGAAATCTTACATCGTCAAGGATAAGCCAGTAAGATAATAAAATTTAAATGCCTTTTTTGCCTGAGAGAGAAACCTAGTAAATGTATTTACTCACGGTTTTAATACAGAATTTCGACTCGTGATGGCTATTCCTAAAAAGAAAATAACTCATTTCCTTCTTTTTAAAGAGTATTCAAGATATAAAACATCTTTTCAATGAATTTTATTATATATATATATATATGTGTGTGTGTGTGTGTGTGTGTGTGTGTGTGTTTATGTGTGTGTGTGTGTGTGTGTGTGTAAGAGAGAGAGAGACAGACAGAGAAAGAAACAGACTTTGGGAAAATTTTGATGATATGTTTTGTAATAAGGATTTCTTCCTGACGAAGAATATTCAAACAAAACATTCATTTACTGGAGCCAGCAAATAACACTGTAATCAACTTAGATGAAAAGAAAAAAGTTTTTCCTAATTCAATATAAAAAATAAGAAATGTTTTTTATTTACAATTATAATCCTCCGAGCATAATTTTCACAATGAGATTTAACAAATCTGAAAAAGCTGAAATCATTGCATTATGATAACTTCTATTTACATTGATAAATAATTCAAAACAATTTCATCATTCACGGACGATGATAATAAAAAACAAATTCAGCCGAAACAAAATTCGAAAAAAAAAATAATGCAGGCAAAAATTCGATCTGTATTACCCACTTTCTTTTCTACCAAATCAGTAGGAGCCGAATGATTTGCGTAATTTCTGCATAAAGTCCTTACCTAAAGATTTTAAGTATTCATTTACGCAATATATATATATATATATATATATAAGTAAAGTTGATGATATTTGTCGAGGGTTACCCGAAGGCTTCGTTTTCAATAGCTACTAGACCGAGGTATAGTGGCGGACGCGATTCCATTCCCTAGATCGCTCCACTTTACCCTGGATACATACCTTATATTGCTGAGTTTTGAGCAAGGCGTCATTAAGGACCATTATATATATATATATATATATATATATAATGAATTTTGGCCCATTTTATTTTTCAAGAAATCAACAGTAACATAATGTTGCATATGATGCCTGATTGTCAACTTTAGCCAAAAATCTTTACCGAATTTTAAAAATAGTTTTTTTAGCAAATTAAGCCATATTCCTACGAAAAGTGTCGTCAATTACCTTATGGCTTGCTTTGTGTTTGTTTAATAACATGTCAACCTACGTGGGTTTTTCAATGCCAAAACTATCGCTGCTGAAAAACAGCAGTGGTACTATTTAAGCCATTGCTGGAGGGAATATTACAGTTCACACCTTTCTAAAGTTAAAGTGAATGTCGTTGCTCGACTGGATTCCGAACTCGCCAACTTCAAGGCAGCAGTACAGCAGTTACATGTCGCCACGGGGAATTCCCCATTTATGTTCTTCAGTGGCTTTTGCCATAAAGGGAAAAGGCCACTGAAGAACAAGCGAAATAAAAATTGAAGTAGGCTGGTTGTATGTGGAGCAAGAAAATTTGATTGGTTATTATTTAGTTTTGCCCGTGGTGTAATGGTTATGGAGGTGCCCGTGGTGTAATGGTTATCGTCGTAGGAAATGGACACGGCGACACGAGTTCAAATCCTGGACGAGACTAATTGCACTTCACATAGCACTAATACCCTTGGGAAAGGTATGAATCCAATTATTCTCCCTCCAGCTATGGGTAAATAGTAGGACAGATTAGGTTCTTCAGCCTTGGTGAGGCAACTGGTCTAGGAGAAGGAAAACTCTGAATTCAAACCTGATAAACTCCGCTTAAAAATTGACCTTGTGTCATATCCTGCCCGAGCGGAGGGGTTGGGTAAATAAGATCATTTAGTTTTGGCAGATTTGCTTGAGTAATTAGGGTTTTGTTTTGTCGGTTATTCGCTGTTTTATCTGACTATATTGTTTTTTTCTCTACCCCACTTAACTCATTGGCATCTTCTTTGTCTGTAGACTGCAAAAAAATTACTGAAGGAAGGAAGAAAGGGGACGAAGACACCTTTTACATTATAACTTTATTTTTGGATTTAATACGTCTACTCTGAAGCAAGGAAATGACTTCCTGGACTATTATAAAAACAGTCGCCTCTTGAAATATATGAATCATTTTTCGGTGGGTGATTAGTCTAAAGTCTGTGGTTATGTCCGATGGGTATTTTTAATAATATTTGCTTTGATGGTGTCGGGTTGCTCACAGGGGAGTCATTTTGGTGAGTCGTGAGTTTGAATGTCAGTACTCTCATCTTGTAGATATGTTCACCAAAGGCTGCTACTGGTGGAAGAGTGTGTCAGCGTGCTGCTAAGCGGACACTTGGTTTCCCCTATCGACAGGAGGAGAGAAGTAGGTCTTTCCAGTCACTGCTGAATGAGCGATCGTTTCTCTTTAGCGCCGATAAGTCTTGTCTTTTAGGTATGTGTAGCTACTACTTCCTGTCAGATGTTTCTGGGAACTGCTATATTTTGGGATTTATTATATATTTTTTTCATATGGAAAGATGTCTGAGTCGATTGAATTTTGCGTATTAGAAAACTAACTATTTAAAAGTTATTGTCATTTTTCAAGTTCCAGTTTTCTTATTAAAATAGGTATAAGAATGACTCTATCGTGCTGTTTCATAGAATTTTCGTAAATATTGCATTAAAATTTATAAATAAAGATATTTTGAATCTTTTCGGGATATTTTTTACAACCTAAGCAATTGTATCATAACGGTACCAAATTAGAAGTTGTACTGTTATACACTGAAAGTACAGTTATACCAACACCTGCTCGAAAGTGTTAATGACTGTATCGTAACGTTTTAAGCCGAACTCTGTTTTAACCTCACCGTGGGAAAAGTTGACGAACACATGAAACTATGTCTTAGTTCACTGAGACAAAAGTTTATTCACTCCAACACTTTTTAAGTAGCCATAGGGAGTAAGAAAGAGAGTATGAAAGCTGAGTCGACCGCGTTAGAGAGAGAGGGCCGAAACAGACCTTGAATTTTTTTCCTGGTTTTCTATTGAAGTTCAAGTATACTTGTTTGCTCGTTTCATCTACACAGGTTTACATCAGGTGTGAGAGACCATTTTAGAGCTCCCCCCACCCAAAATATGGGGTCATTTTCGTCTGTTTGTACATTTTTGTGGTTTAGTGTTCAACTCACGTCTTCACATCTTCGCATCCGGCCGCTAACTCCCTTTCAATCCCGAGTCGTCCTTTACTTCCGCTGGCGGTGAATGGGGGAACATATCTGTTTTTGCTGGTTTTACACCTGTGCAGAAGATTGGGGACCTCCAGTTTTTCTAGTGTTTTTTTAATTACTCTAGTCTCAATAACTACTTTTTCTTATTTGTTTTTTTCTTTCTCTCTCTCCTTCCCCAGAAATTAACCTTTCGTTCGCTTTATAACTTAGACCTGCTTTCTTTGCTTAGAGGAATACAAGCACCTTGTACAAATACTGAATTAAAACCGTGTGTAAATTTATTTACTTCCTATGGCTTTTAAGTGAAAAAACACTGGAATTTTATTACCTATTCATTATCATATTCCCTGCAGCGTAAAAGAATAAAGCAGTAAATACTAATCAAAATTTTGAGCAACATATTAATCTCCTATGGTTCGTTGGCGAAAAGTATCTAGACTTTTATTGCCTACTGAATCCAAATAGACATATTTCCAACATAGAAACAGTTGTAATTCAAAAATCGATTAAACACTGTAATAGCTTCAAAATAAAAGCAGTTTCAACATAGACATCATTTGAAAATTAAAAAAGATCTAACATATTAATAATTTTAGAATATAAATAGATGCAACATAGACATAGTTCCAACACAGAAATCATCATCATCATCATCATCATGTCGTGCTGGTAGCACGGATATCCCTTAACCTCTCTCGCCACTTTTCCCTATCGTTCATCGCCTCAGAGAGGTCTTCAGGACAACATCCTGTATCCTCACATAGTTGCTGAATGTATGTTCGTGCTGGTTGTCCTGCTTTTGCACGGCTATGTGTAGGGGTCATAAGAGTACATCTCTTATGAGTTCGTCCCTGCTTCTCCAGCAGTGTCCTGCATGTCTGGTTCGTCTAACTTGAATAGTTTTCGTGATAGGAGGCAGGTGGCCGTACAGTTGGTGTCTTGTGGGGTGTTGCCGCCAGGACTTGTTCAAGATTGCTCGCAGCATTCTTGTGTAATTGCCGTATAGCTTCTTCTCTAGCCGTTTTGTTAGAGTCCATGTTGTGCTTCCATATAGCAGTATCGATGTAACCGCTGCCTGGAAGAAACTGCGTTTCATTTTATCGGTTAGGTCTGACTTCCATATAATCGATAGCGTATTGATAGCTGTCCATACTTTCGTTAACCTCGTGTCGATGTCCTTTTCGGTTGATGCGACGCTGCTTCTAAGGTAAGTGAATTTTTCTACTAGTTTAAGAGGGGTTCCGTCTAGAGTGGAGATGTCCCCCGTTTGATTATAGCACATATATTCTGTTTTGAGTGCATTGACATAGAGGCCTATGCCTGCGGCTGCTCGTTCCAAACTATGCAGTAGTGTTTCGGCTTGGTTGGGTGTATTTGCCAGTATCGTTATGTCATCGGCGTAGTCGGCAACACAGAAATAGTCCCAAAATAAAAATACTTTTTTTCCGTAATGAAAATACTTTTACCGTAGAACTAGTTCCTACACAAAAAAATTCTACACAGATATAGTCCTAACACAGAAATAGTTTTACCGTAGAAATAGTTCCTACAGAGAAATAATTCTTACGTTGAAATAGTTTCTACATAGAAAAAGTTGAAACACAGGACTCCTTTTTAAAATATAGATAGTTCCAACATATTATTTTAACTCTGCGTAGATATAGTTCCCACACAGAAATAGTTCTAACATACAAATAGTTTTAGAATATGAATAGTTCCAACGTAGAAATAGTTCCAAGAGAGAAATCGTCCGGACGTAGAAATAGTTTTACCGTAGAAGTAGTTCCTACAGAGAAATAGTCCCAACATTGAAGTGGTTTCAACACAAAAGCAGTTCCTACACCGAAACAGCCCAAAAATAGAACAAGTTTTAAGATAGAAATAGTTTAAGTATTGTATTTTGACTCAACGTAAAAATAGTTCCGACATAGAAATGGTCCCAATGTAAAAATAGTCCCAACAGAGAAATTGTTATTTCACGGAAATAATCACAACATAGAAATAGTTCCAAAATAGAAATAGTCCAAAAGTAGGAATAGTTTTGTTGCGGAGCCGATAAGCGTGTCGACTCCGCAAATGATTTCAGTTAAATGCCGGCGAGTGTGCATGGCCAAAGACAATGGAAGGAGAGACAAAGGCGAGATAACAGATACAACAAAGTGACGATTTTATTTGCCGGAATTACAAACGTGTATGTAAATGTCCGTGCCAGTTGTATGTGGTCTTCAGCTAGATGAGTGATGACGTCAGCTGGTATGGTCGAGTTGTAGATGTGCGCAGCTGGACGTTCGACGAGGGTAGCTGGCGTAGGTCGAGTCGTTGAGATACAGCTAGATGTTTGCTGCTGGTAAGCTGAATTCGGTCTGGTCGTTGGATACAGTTGGATGGTCGTTGCAAGCAGATGAGGTCGGTCGGTCGGTCGTTGGTAAATCGATGTCCCGGTTTTGACATTTCGTTGGTATGGTCGAGTCGTGGTTGCTAGCCCGTAACAGCGAGTCGTTACGTGGGATAGTTTTTGCAATGCTAATATCGTTACGTGGGCCATATGATGTAATGCTAGTGTAGTCCGTAACAGCGAGTCGTTACGTGGACTGTATCGCCGGAGCGTCCTGGTTGGTAGCTATGGCTTTGTCGTGCCAGATAGCTGTGCGGGCGTATCGTTGACGGTAGCTATGGCTTTGTCGTGCCAGATAGCAGTGCGGGCGTATCGTTTACGGTAGCTATGGCTTTGTCGCGCCAAATAGCTGTGCAGGCGTATCGTTGACGGTAGCTATGGCTTTGTTGTGCCAGATAGCTGTGCGGGCGTATCGTTTACAGTAGCTATGGCGACAGTTTCTTTAACAGAAATAGTCACCACATAGAAATATATCCGAAAGAGAAATAGTCCCATCATAGCAATAGATCCAACACAAAAATTGTTCTAATAGAGACAGAGTTTTAATATAGAAATATTTCCAATAGCGAAATCTCCCGAGCCTGGAATATATTTTTTGAGATTTAACTCAGCTCTGACATTGACTATTACTGCTGTGTTCCGGTAAATTATTCACGCTGTCAAAATAATAAAGTACAGCCTTCTTAATCCGCATTTCTATTTGAAGATATAGAAATCAAAATTCAAATCAATATTTCCCTCAGTCCAGTCTTCTGGGGAGGCGCTGTGGAACCCAGAATCGTAGCACCTATCAGGGTTCAATCTAGGGTACCAAATAAAGCTTATGTCCGAGGTACAGATAATGAACTGCATCCGATGGTGAGGTTCCAGTTCTAGAGCTTTGGCTGCTCAACTGGGGGTCTGGGGGCCCAGCCTCTCTGGGACATGTTCCTCAATCCAGCATCTTCCCTCCAACTCATCTGATCTCCAAACTGATTGAACTTCCTGTGCACTGAGTTATATAATAGTTCGACGTCCATCTTTTTCTTGTAGGCGTCACAAATCGCACTCATTCAACCCGTCCACGGTCAAGGTTATATTCTGATATTCCTCGACCAGATGCACCTGTTATTTACACAGGTGCATTTCCTATTCTGACAGCTCGGCCGGGTTGGAGGTCAGTGTACAAAAAATAAGGTTCTATCCATGGAATTAAATAAAACTTGTGTCCGAGGTACAGGCAATAAACTGCATCTAATGGTGTGGCTCTTGTTCAAGAGCTTTGGGGAATGTGGAATACACCATCATTGGTATTTCCCCAGCTCGCCTCTGACTCACAGTGGTAGTGCCTGTTAACATCAGAGTAGACCTGGTAGCAATGGCAATGGAAGTTTACTCCACATTCCCCAAAGCTCCAAGATTAGAGCATCATAAAAAGGACGTTAGTTGAGGGATACTGCAGAGATGCAGTCAGTGTATTCTACAGCCCTAACCGACTAGGTAAGGATTATTTTATGTCACAGCAAACATCAAAGTATTATTTAACCCATTATTGGATAACTAAGGGAGTTTTTACTTATCCCAAGTTTATCACACGACTGCTCGGTGCCGATACAAAGTTTGATTTGTCATTAAAGAAAATGATCAATATACAATGGGTAACCCTACTGTACTTTATTTGGTTGTCAGAGTGCCATGTCAAATAGTTTTTTAAAATATTTCTCTGGTTACGAAGGTGTATTTGGTAGTACCCGTCTCTTCTCTCAGTAGCGTGTGACAGCTTGTACTACCAGAAGCGATGGACGATAGAGAAGGATGGCGGTAGAGCGTCAGGGAGATCCGCGCTGGTGGCAGATGATGATAATGATGATAAATGAACCGTTCTATCTCTTCGTTCATTAGGTCGTGGTACTGTGCAGTATCTTGTCTTTATAAGCCCGAAAGCTAATGTACGTCGTGCATTTAATAAGTTTACCAACTTTTTCTGTACAGGCTTTTAAAATTGTTGTAAACTCTTGAAAATTCAGTATGTTATTGCTATACATATCATGAGATGATTGACCAATTTTTATGATTTCTCGTTCAAATGAACTGCTACAGCAGGAATTAGAATACACCCTACTAAAGCCTGATTGTCACAGCTGGTGAATTTCAAAAATGCAATCTGACACTTTAGAAGAACGATATGCAATAAAATTCTGTTTTAAACTTGCAAAGAATGACACAGAAACGTATGGAATGCTTCAGACAGCTTCTCGACCATCTTGCATGAATCGAGCATCAGTTTTTCAGTTGCATAAGAGATTCAAGGAAGGCAGGGAGTCTGTGAGGGATGATGAGAGGTGTGGGAGGAGTAAGGGAGTCAATACACCAGAGTTGATTGGCCAAAGGCTTAGGGTTAGGGTACCAATGTTGAGGTTTTAAGGGAGTTCAGGAAGAGATTCTTTGGGAAGAGGCCAGCACTCTTCAAATCGGGTCAGTTGCATTTCCACCAGGACAATGCACCAGTCAACAACTCCATCCTTGTCACAGACTATTTGACCAAGATGAGCACCATGACATTTCCTCAGCCTCCCTAAAGTCCAGACATTGATCCCTGTGACTTTTGGTTATTTTCTTTGCTCAGAGGCTGTGGTTATGAGACAATTGAGAAGATGAAAGAGGCTGTGACGAAGGTCATTGACATGCTCACACAAGAGGACTTCCATGGGGCATTCCAGAAGTTGTTGGAACGGTACAACAAGTGCATTGCAGCCAGAGGAGATTACTTCGAAGGGGACTAGAGTTTGATGTGTGTACTATCAATAAAAGTGCCCATACGAAAAAGTCTGAAAACTTATTTAATGATCCTCGTACTAATGTGACTGGAGTTCGTACTCGCAAACTACAATATCGCAGTCAAGCTAACCGCGTGGGGTCCACGAAAATTAGTTAAAGGGACAGGCTTTGGGTTAGTACACCAGTACTATACCATGTATCCTGAAATATTTTGCTCTTCATGATATTTTGATGACATGTTTTAATTTTATTCTCCCTTAATTCTTTCTTTTGCAATATGCTTAATTGTGACCCAGTCGGCTGACGCTGCATTTCTGTAGTGGGCTAGGACCCCCACAAAGAGTGTCCTGGATATGACATTAAACAATCTGATCGTAAGACCCAGTAATAATAGAACTTTAGCAAATGTGGAGTTCCTCTTCATTGCCATTGCTACTAGGTACACTCTGACTTGGAGTGGTAGCACCAGGTAGAGTCGTATCTATGGGTCAAATAGAACTAAACTGTGTAATTACGCTAAGCTGAATTGTTTGAAATTAACTGTTTTTGATATTTAAACTGTGTAGTTAAACAAATCTGAATTGTTGGAAATTGAACTGTTTTGACATTTTACAGTGTGCAAAAAAACCCCCCAAAAAACTATACTTATACTAAACTGAATTGTTTGAAACGTATTTTAGAATAACTTAATTCGGTATTGAATGAACGAAAAAGGGTTGATATGGCGTTCAAAAGAAAAAAAAAACAATCAACCAACAATACATAATTGCCTCCAACTTTTTTTTTAGGTTTTAATTCTCTGCCACAGGCTGTTCCTTATATGTTCATTTGTAATGCATTTTTATAATAAAATAATTTTCTGTCTTTCACATTTGGTATATTAGTAACGTTAGCATTAAACCAATAATGTAGAACTCCAATTCATTCCATGTAATTGAGATTTAGTCCTTCGGACAATGTCTCTTCACTTCATTAAAAAAAAGATTGATCGAAATAGTCTGATGCTTACTGGATACTGGTCTGACCCTAGTTCCTTTTTTTTTCATTCTTTCTTTGCCTACTCAAGGTTTAAAAAAACGCCTATTGAGACTATTATGTCTACAAAGTTTAGAAAAAAAAAACTGACACCATTGAATAAAATAGGAATTTTAGCTATCACGTTGTACTCGATTTCATTATTTTTAAATGTGTAGTTTCAAGTGATGTATATTGAAAGGTCCTTGGAGCTGATCAGACTGAATTTCTTGCCGAAGTCATTCGTTTATATAAATTCTTAATATCATTAGTCTACCAAGTTTTTTTCAGAAAAATCAATTTTGAGCTTTCGATGATAGGCGCGGCCAGGAATAATTCCTTGATACTATTACCATGCAACCCAGTACAAGCTGTCAAACGCTACTGAGAGAAGAGACAGGTACTACCAAATACACCTTCGTAACCAGAGAAATATTTAAAAAAACTTTATGATATGGCAATCTGACAACCAAATAAATTACAGTAGGGTTACCCATTGTTTATTGATCAGTTTCTTTAATGACATATCAAACTTTGTTGATTATTAAATACCAAAACCATCCCTGTAGAAAGATAATAGTGGTACTCTTTAAACTATAGCTGGAGTTATAAGAGAACCCATGCTTTGTTTAAGGGTATGAGATACGTAGATCCCATAGGTAGTGCGGATAGATCGTATGTCATTCAAAAAAGTATTAGATATTAGGCTGTCGGCTATCCTCCGTTTAGTAATAAATATTTTCACCTAGATTGTGTCATAATGGTTCATTCAGAGATGAAAGGTACGCAAACATGTGTAGATTCATCCAAATCCTCCACATAAGAAGGAGGTGTCCTCGTGGTGTAATGGTTAAAGCGATGGACTGCGGAATTGTAGTAAGTGAGTTCGTACTCTAGTGGCGCTATTACGTTCGATTTCGAGCAAATACCCTTGTAAAAGAATGAATCCCCTTATCCTCCCAGCCATTGGTTAAATAGTATCACTACTGCTCTTCTAGGAGAATATCGTTGGCATTAGATAACCTACAAATGTTGATGTGCCATAAAGCAATGGACAGCAGAATCGTAGTAAGCAAGTTCGTACTCTAGTCGTACTATTATGTTCACTTTCGGGCAAATACCCATGGGAAATGTATGAACGCCCCCTTATCCTCCCAGCTATGGGTTAAATATTACCACTATTGTTCTTGTAGGAGAAGATGTTGGGCATTAAATAACCTACAACGGTTGATATGGCATTAAACAAAGAAACCAAACCAATCCACACGAGAAGGATGTGACACATGGTACATTTTTAAACGGGATTTAAACTGTTTAAATTCTGAGTTTACCATTTCCTAAACCAGTTGCCGCAAAAAGTGCTCAGTTTCCCCACAATTTACATCAAGTGAGAAGGAAAATAGTTGAATTCATATCTTTCCAGAAGATATAAGCGCCATGTGAAATGCAAAAAATCTCGTCCTGGATTTGAACTCTGGTCACTGTATCCATTTCTTACTACGATAAACATTACCTCACGACCACCTACATATACTGTACGTACTACATATGCTAAGTAGATATATAGATAAATATATTTCCCACTTTTTAATTCCGGTCGGTCATTTTGACCTGATCATTTTAAAGCCCAGTCGGCTGGAGTTGTAGAATACACAAACTACATCTCTGCAGAGAATTAAAAACCGCCAACGAGTATCCTAGATATGACATGAAGCAATCTGGTTGTGAGGATCAGTAATGCAGGAGCTTTGGGGAATGCGGATTACTTCTTCATAACCATTGTTCCCACGTTCACTCCGAAACGGAATAGCAGTACTAGATAGGGCCTTTACTATGGGTCAAAGAGAATTGTATGGTATCTAAACTACGTGCAAGAAAATGACTCTGGTTAAATTGAAGTGTTTGAAATAGAACTGTTTGACCATTCAACTGTACACAAACAAATGACTGATGTTTAATTAAATTATTAGAGATATATGGCAATACTTGGAAACTTTTAAATGTGTGCAAATGAATAAATGATTTTGAATAGAATTATTATTCCTGTAAAATACCAATAATTGTAAACACTTCACTGTCTGAAAGCCAAAGGATCAATATTGAATAGAAATTTAAGTGTTATATTGTAATGATAAAAAACAATTTAACAGTGTAGAATAAAAAGCAAAACTAGTGTGAAAACAAATTAGTCATAACTCTTTTAAGAAGGAAACTACCGACAATGTATTCACTTACAAATAATAGGTATAGCTATTTAAATGTGTGCAAACAAATGACTGATATTAAATTGTTGTTCTTACATAGCAATAATTAAAACCAATTAACACTGTGCAAATAAATGATTGATAATAAATAGAAATATTCGTATTAGCGAGAAACACTTATGACCATTTAACTGTGTGCAAAACTGAGCTTTAGGCTCGTTTAAAAATGTTATCAACAAATTTTGTTTACAAATCCTATATATTTAATGTACATGTATAAAGAGGATTTTTGATTGTAGGTGCCCGTGGTGTAATGGTTATCGTCGCAGGAATTGGACACGGCGACACGAGTTCAAATCCTGGACTGATTGCATTTCACATAGCAAAGGTATGAATCCAATTATTTTCCCTCCAGCTATGGGTAAATAGTAGGACAGACTAGGTTCTTCAGCCTTGGTGAGGCAACTAGTCTAGGAGAAGGAAAACTCTGCTTAAAAAATGACCTTGTGTCATATCCTGTCCGAGCGGAGGGGTTGGGTAAATATGATAAAGAGGATTTGACATTAAATAACCTACAATGGTTGATATGGCATAAAACTCATCCAAACCAAATCCGATATATCTAATATATATGTATAAAGAGGATTTGGCATCAAATAACCAATGATAGTTGATATGCCATGAAACCAAATCCTATGTATTTAACATATATATATATATATATATATATATATATATATATATAAAGAGGGATTTGGCATTGAATAATCTACACCGGTTGATACGCTATCAAACCAAACCAAGCTAAACAAAACCAGAATATATTAGGGCTAAGTGAAATGCAAACAGACTCGTCCAGGATTTGAACTGTGGTCACCGTATCCAATTATTAACACAATCAGGAGCACCTAAATATATTATTCGTATAAAGTATTCTCAGTAGATATATACATAAATATACCTAATACATTTTAAAACAAGTACATCATTTTGACCTGCTCATTTTGAAAGTAGCTTGCAAGTCGGAAAAATGTGGACATTGCTAGCTTGGTCCGGTTCTGTCGGGGGAAAGACCATTATTTGGTTCCTCCTGTTTTATACACACTAACATTGAAATAAATGTTGGATAATAGTGTTGATCACACAAACTAAGCAACTATTTTAGAAGAAAATAAATTCAAGACCATTCCGCCTACATAATTTCTCTGGGCTCGCATTTTTTCATTCGTCTTAATTACAATTGACAAGTGAAAAGTATGGAAACCTAGTGATGCATGATGTAATATCAATTTATTCAACTTTTCTCTGCAGTCCAGATAATTCTGTTTAGACGCAGCATATGTGACCTAATATTTCTTTTGGCCTAAATCCCAGAGACCCATAGATAAGATTAATCTTTATACACTGATGAATTGTGGACGTGTGAACGCCTAAGGTAAAGAATATATTCATTCCATACCGATGGTTTCGAATTCAACACCAAAGTTGGTTTGTTTGTTTGTTTGTTTGTTTGTTTTACGGCGTATCAGCCCTTTTGGGGTCAGTTAATGCCTAATTAAGTAATTTTGATAAAAGTTTCAAACAATTCAGTCTAGTAAAAGTGCAGATTTTTGTTTACACACAGTAAAATGTCAAAACAGTTTAGTTCGGTTTGACCCGCAGATAGGGCCCTATCTGGTGCTACCACTCCGAGACAGAGTGGACCTGGGAGCTATGGCAATGTAAGAGTACTCCGCATTTCCCAAAGATCCAGCTTAATTGAATTTCACTATCAGATTGTTTTGTGTCATATCCAGGACAATCGGTGTACTCTACAGCCCCAGCCGACTGGTCAAAATACCAACGTTGGGCAGGGCATAAAAATATATACTGGTCCATTTCATTGATCTTAACTGCTGATCAAGTAGTCCAGTTTTTAATGTGTTTACTGCGTAGAGTTCTATGATATGAATTATTCCACTTTAATTCCAATAATTTGCACATAGTTGTCAAGTATCAAGTATACTTATCTAATATATTTATATAGCTTCAAGAAATTATTTCTGTTTCATAATAGTCCTTTGTTGGAAAACAGTTATATTATTTTTATTGACTAATAATAATCCTTAGTACATAATCATAACTTCAAAGAAAAATCAATCTTCAAATAAATACACTTAATTCAATGACTTACAGTTATAAGACGACATGTATTCATATCAAACACGACTTTTTAAAGCAAATCTATTTGACACATAGAAAGGACCATAGAATTTACTAACACCCAGGTGGTCCAGTCGGGTGGGTCTACAGTTTACAATGACTGCATCTCGCCCAACGAGTTTCCTAGATATGACACCAAATAATCTGATGGTGAGGCTCCAATAATGCTGGTGCTTTGGGAAATGTGGAGTACCACTTTATTGCCATCGCTCCCAGGTCCACTCTGGCCCGGAGTGGAACTACCTGATTGGATCCTGTCTAGGGGTCAAATTGAACTGTTTGATATTTAAACTCTGTGCTTGTGCTAAACAGAATTGTTTGAACTGAAACTGTTTGATTATCAGTGTATAAACAAATAATAGATGTTTTAAATGAATTGTTCGTGATACATAGCAATTCTAGGAATTATTTAACTTTGTAGACATGCTAGATTGAACTGTTCGATTATTTAACTATGTATAAACAAATTTTTAATAGAATTGTTTGTGATATATTGCATTGCTTGAAAATATTAAACTGTGTGCAAACAAATGATTAATAATAGAATTTTTTATATAAGATAGAAATAAGTGAAACCATTTTACAGTGTGACAAAAAGGGCTCAGGCTCGTTTACAGATGCTATCAACAAAATGTGTTTAGAAATCCTATATCTAATATATATGAATAAAAGGATTTGGCATTAAATAAACTACAATGGTTGATATGCCATAAAACCAAATCATCCCAAACTAACACCCAGGTTTGTAGAATATTGGTTAGCTCGCAACCGGCAGGTCAGTGGACTGCATATTTGGCAAGAATATGTGGTTGAATAGACACCTCTCATGTAAATGTGTTGGGCTGGTCCATCCTTATAAAGTGGACCAATCCATATGCAGCACATGCACTCTCCCATCAAAGAGGTGAGCTTAGTTGGCTAGCTTTTCATGGAGGCAGCCATGTTACTTTTCCCTTCTACTGGTGAGTGCTGTTTATTGTTATTCTATAAGGTTCTGAGTGGACCTGGGAGTAATGGCAATGAGAGAAACACCACACACCCCAGAACTTCAGAACTTCTTACTCCTCATCGAGGAATATCATCTATATATTCAAAACCTCGTCGATCGGACCATGGTTCGGTAAAGGACAAGATTGCGTGGTGGGCGGCAGAATATTATTCGAGGACGTTTTGACGAAGTGACGCCACCGACTTATAGATATCCCTATTTGTACACATATGCACGTACTATGCAAATACGACTACAATGAACATGCATAAGCGGCGACAATAGTCCATCACATATTCTCTATTTATACATCGTCACAGCTGCAGGTGTCACCAGCGCTCCAGCCTGACTACGACCAACACTGAATACCCCAGCCAACCCAACATAGATAAGCAACAAGAGACGTGAAACTCGAAGTTACCACGACTAATTTCATAAATAAAATCTTTAGTTCAAGTAAATCTCGGGGTGTCCTCGTGGTGTAATGGTTAATACGATGGACTGCGGAATCGTAGTAAGCGAGTTTGTACTCCAGTATCGCTATTACGTTCACCCTTGGGAAAGGTATAACCCCGTTATCCTCCCTGCTATTGGTTAAATAGTACCACTACTGTTCTTCTAGGAGAATGGCTTTGGCATTAAATAACCTACAAAGGTTGATATGCCATTAAACAAAGAAACCGAAACCTTGTGAATCTCGTCACTGCATCAAGTGAGTTCAATAGTTAGGTCGAGTAGTGAAATTTAATTTGGTTAGTTGAAGTGAGACAGTCGAAATGTCATTGCTGTAGTAATTTTTGAAATATGTAAATGTACTTTGATGAGTGTTCTCGTCTGATACAAATTTTTCCTTCAGGAACCATGACAAAATAACAAAGACTTGATGGGGGTGGAGGTCGACATCAACAAGAACTATCTATTTTGTATCAGTATACGAATACATCTGAATTAGTTCTTGTAGCAGAGTGCTTCGACGTTTCATTGAAAAGTCTCTAAAAATATGACTTATTGTCTCCGTAGCACTGAGATATGCTGTCTCTAAAGTATAGCTGTTTATTTACAGAAAAGAATACATTTCTGTGGGACAACAGGGCCCTAGGATTAAAAGGGTTTGGGGAAGAGGAACGGTCTTTAGATGACTAAGGTCCTTGCTAGTCACATTCATCGACCCATTCACTCATTACAATATAACAGCCATTCATCAACTTCCGCGCTAGAATCATCATAATACCACAATCTCTACATGAAACCTACTTAAAACCCGAAAGAAATGATTTATATGCATCGAGATGATTAAATAGGGGTATTGGAAAAAAAAACCTAAAAGAGGCGACAAAAGAAATACCCTTTAGCCATCCCCCAATCGCCCCTCTGAAGTATGGTTGTTCCCTCTATTGCTCTCACCAGTAGTAAACAAGTAGTCATGGACCAGTTTATCCGCTGACGAAGAAAGGTATGATAGGTTAAACCACAACGCACGGTTTGCAGTTACTTTAAATTTTATTGAATCAAATGTTTTCTATTTTTCTTAAATGAACATATGTCGAGAATTTATAAGAAAATATACAGATATCTTTTCTCTTGGTATCTTCAATTTTCTTGAAATGATGATCAATTAGCTAGGATGTGGTTTGGGCGCCTCTGGTGGTGTAATGGTTAGCAAGCTAGACTAAAAAATGTACACAAGTGAGTATGAGTCTCAATGAGTGCCCCATTCATATGGCTTTGTGCCCAACTTAATCAAAATTCTTATCAAAGGATTACTCTGGATGCGGTTTGATTTCTTTGCTTAATGGCATATCAAACCTTATTGGGTTATTTAATGTCGAAATCATCTTTGTAGGAGATTAATAATGTTATTACCCCAAACCTAGGGGTATAAGGTAGTTCATACATTTCATTGGATATAATTTCGAAAGTCAAGTAATAGCGTGACTGGAGTTCTAAATCACTAAGTAAAATGTCGCAGTCCAGCACGTTAACCACTACGCTACGTGGATTCCTACCAACTTGGGATCTACTGCAGTGATTAAAAGAAACATGAAATAAATCAGAAAAACTGATGGGAGTTCCCGTTGGGTAATATCTAAAATGCTGGAGTGTAGTCTCAAATTGACTTCGGACCCAAGTAGCGCTATAACGTTCACTTTTGAACTGTTATCCTTTGGAAAAGTGTGAAACCCCTTATTCCCTCACCTATTCGTTAAATAGTACCAGCACTGATGTTCTACAAGGATAGAATTGGCATTAAATGATCCACGAAGGTTGATATGCCATTAAACAAAGAAAAAAAACCCACCCCCAAACCAAATCATTTGTTCATATCGTGGAGTCCGAAGAATATTTTCAAACACTCCTTCCTTTGTCAGTAGGGTTTAAAATACGCTTTTTATTCCCAGGAGGGCGTTAAGATCCCCACCCACAAAAAATGTAAATGACACTAAAAGTGAAGCCCTAGCGTTGCAGATCTACGGGATGTAGAGTTATCTGAATATCCTTACTTCCAGGTCTACTCTAACTTAAATCGATAGTAGCTGTTAAGGTTCCATCTATGAGTTAAATTGATCTTTTTAAGAATTATTCTTGCCCAGACTTAGGTGGGGTATAGAATAGACCAACTGCGTTTCTGCAGAAGGGTAATACTCCCCAAACAGGTGTCCTGGATATGACATTAAACAATCTGATGGTGCAGTTCCAGTAATGCTGGAGCATTTGGGGAATGCGGAGTACCTCTTCATTGCCATTGTTCCCAGGTCCACTCTGACCTCAAGTGCTAACACCTGATAGGGTCTTTTCTCTGGGTCAAATAGAACTGAACTCCATACTTATGCTAAACAGTTCACATCAACCATCCACCCATAAGCTATAAGAAAATCCTTGGTAATCTTCGTATGGCAACCTGTGTTAGAGAAGGAAAAACTCTGAATTCACACCAGTTGTACTCCGTTTAAAAATTGACCTTGTGTTGAAGCCTTATCGTTATCCACACCGATCAGGATTCGAAACAAAGGCAAGATTGTTGTTAGATAAGTATATACTTCGGGCCATATGCTTCAAAAATAGATGTTGCCAAACAAACATTAACCATTGTAATTTCAAAATTAATGCCCTATTCTTAACGACACTAAAGGCTCATTGTTTTTTTAAACTGAAAACTGAGGCCTTGTGTTTTACCATTAGGCCACATCACGGCCAAAGCTTCCTTTACTCTAATACTGAAAACTAAAGCCCTCTACTCAACCATTTGGCTAAACCACTCCAAACTTGATTTTCAAACATTAGGAAAAAAGTTAATAAACAAGTAAATGACATAATAAAATTCTTGTCTTCTTTCGCGGCTTCGGTCGTTTTAATGATTTTTGTTAATTATTTTTGTTGTAATTAATCTTTTAAGAGTCTAATCTCCAAATCTTCGAGGCCCATTTCCTTCGATTCATTAATTTTTAATCGATATTGGAATGGAATTGGCAACGGACAGATAAGAGATGTTTAGCAGGGAAGAGGAAAATAGAAAAAGGAAAAGACTTAAAGTAACAAGTGGGGCGTGAAGAAGAAGAAGAAGAAGAAGAAGAAGAAGAAGAAGAAGAAGAAGAAGAAGAAGAAGAAGAAGAAGAAGAAGAAGAAGAAGAAAGGGAAATAAATCAGCTACTAAAGAAAGGAAACATGGTCTGGGGGGAATAATGAGAAGGAAAAGAATATGTTATACGGTGAAATAAGAAGTGAAGATGAAGACACACACACGAAGAAAAGTCTATCGCAATTAAAAAATAAATCTAAAGACATGATTAACAAGAATGAAATGTACAATGACATGAGAAGATTAAGAAAAATTACATTAAAAAAGTCATATATAATGAAGATGGTAGAATTCAATGAGAATAATTAAAAGAATTCGAAGAAAAATCAAAAGATGATTGATTTTGAAATTTGGAAGAAGAAGAAGAAGAAGAAGAAGAAGAAGAAGAAGAACAACAACAACAACAACAACAACAACAACAAAGAGATATAGAAGAAGGAAGAATAAACAAGAAGAAAGACCAAGTATAAATATAAAGAAGAAGAAGAAGAAGAAGAAGAAGTGCAACAAAAATAACATCAACAACAACAACAAATTATATAGAAAACTGAATATTAAACAGTAGGAAAACCAAGTAAGAAGAAGAAGAAGAAGAAGAAGAAGAACAACAACAACAACAACAACAACAACAACAATACAGAAAACAATGAAAAATAAATAGCGAGAAAGATTAAGTATGAAATAGAAGAAGAACAAAAAAAAAAAAGAAATGCAACAACAATAACAACAACAAAGATATAGTGAAGAAGGAAGAATAAGCAGTAAGAAAGACCAAGTATGAAATTGAAGAAGAAGAATAACAACAACAACAACAACAACAATATATAGAAGAATAAGAAATAAACAGTAAGTATGAAATTGAAAAAGTGGGAAGAAGAAGAAGAAGAAGAAGAAGAAGAAGAAGAAGAAGAAGAAGAAGAAGAAGAAGAAGAAGGTATTAAAACACACAAATGGGAAAAGAAAACAGAGGAAAGAAGAAAAACGTGGAAAGGAAGCAAGAAAAGCTGAAATGAAAGTATAAGCAAAAATTAATCCCCCTAACAAAAAGCAAATATAAAAAGAAGCCAACAAAAACTTCAAAACAAAGATATTGATCGAAATTGTCATGTGAAAAGGGCAGACGACAAAAAATTATGTTTTTCAAGTTTGGAGAATCATTGGGAAAGACAAAATATACAAAATATACGATAAGGACCAACAAAAGAAAATGAATTGGAAGAAAGGTAATCAAACAAAAAAGAATAAAAAAAACACGCATTATAAATTTTTTAAAAATTGATTAATATCAGTTTGTTTATTTAATGATTATCAACCATCGTGGGTAATTTAATGTCAAAGCCATTCTTTTATAATAGTAGCTTCAGTATTTATCCAATAGCTGAGTAGTTCATGCCTTTCCCCTGGTTATTCGTCCGAACGTAGTAATAGCTAGACTGGAGCTTGAACGGCCAACCAAAAGAAACCGTAGCAGCAATAACGATTCCCTATAGAAACACCAAAGTGAAAGTACGTTCACCAGATGGAGACACAGAATACTTCGACATTGTAGCAGGATTACTACAAGGGGACACGCTAGCCCCATACCTCTTCATCATCTGTCTAGACTACGTGCTTAGAACATTGATTGATAAAAACAGAGAAAATGTCTTCGAGTTGAAAAAGAAAAGAAGCAGAAGGTACCCCGTAAAAACAATTGCCGACGCTGACTACGCCGATGACTTAATGATTCTGGCAAATACACCCAACCAAGCCGAAACACTACTGTATAGTCTGGAACGAACCGCCACAAGCATAGGCCTGCATGTCAATGCACACAAAACTGAATATATGTGCTTTAATCAAACAGGTGACATTTCCACACTAGACGAAACATCTCTGAAACTGGTAGACAAATTCACCTACCAAAGAAGCAGTGTCTCATCAACCGAAAAAGACATCGACACAAGAATGTTGCGAGCAATATTGAACAAGTTCTGACGGAAACACCTACAAGGAACCAACTCTACGGCCACCTGCCTCCCATCACGAAAACTATCCGAGTTACACGAAGCAGACATGCAGGACACTGCTGGAGAAGCAGGGACGAGTTCATAAAAGATGTACTTCTATGGAACCCCCACATATGGCAAAGCAAAAGCAGTACGACCAGCTCGAACATACATACATCAGCTATGGGAGGATACGGGATGTAGCCCTGAAGACCTGCCAGAGGCGATGAACGATAGGGAGAAATGGCGAGAGAGGGTCAGAGATATCCGTGCTAGCGGCACGACATGATGATATATATATATATATATATATATATATATATATATCATTATTAATTTACTGATGAATTTTTCACACCAGCAATAACTGGTAGTCTTTCTCTGAATTCTGTATGACCGCAAGTCTCTTCAGGATTACAATATTCCAGGACTCTTGTGAATATTCCGTCAGGTCTTAACAATGTGGTGGTCAGTATAGTCTTGATCTTTTTCTTATTTTTTTTATTCCTGTCTTAGGTACCTGTTCCTAGTTCGCCTGCTAAAATTAGGATCACCGTTAACTTCATATTTCACAGTTTTTTCCAGCTCTCTGAAAAGACTAAAGAATTTATTCTTATATTGCTCTTAGCAATTTTTTTCACATCAGCGTCATCAGATGACCTTTCACAAAAGTCAAAGAGACAGCAAGTCTCCTCAGGTCTCTCGGACTCTTCTCAGCATTCTTGACCGATCACAACAATCCTGCAGTTTGGATGGTCTCCGTTCGTCCTCCGATTTTATTTTATCCTTTTACCAAGCCTTTGGAGATCGATCCAAGTGTACAAATTTAACAATTCTTTTTATTATAATTATTATTCATTTGAAAGTTTTTCACACTAACGTTTGCTGGTGGCTTTTCACAAGAGTTTGTGTGACTGCAAGTCTCCTCACGTCTCCAGGACTCTTCTCAGTATTCTGGATGATTTCACTAATGCTACATTCTGGATGGTCTCAACTTGTTCTCTGTTTTAAAAGTCTTCTTGTCCATTTATCAATCCTTCGGGGATTGTTCCAAGTGCACCAATTACAATTGGCATAACCATCTCCTTCATGTTCCAGAGTTTCTTTAGTTCCCTAACAAAGTTTAGGTACTTCTCTTTCTTTTCGCTTTCATTCAATGTTAATCTGTGATTAGTAAAGTGACTATATGGCAGGTTCTCTTTTTCTTTTTTTCTTTTTTTTTACTATCACTAGATCTGATCCTCTGGGGAAAGTTTATTTTTCAAAATCCTATATAAGATTGTGCATTTCATTCTGCAGGACGTTGTGCATAAACCATTTATTCGTCTGGTCAAATTTCAATTTCTAGTACAATTCCCAGTGGATCACCTTCCCCATCCAGTCGTGTCTCGTCTGATACTCTTTTTGTGCTAATATACTGCATTCGCTTATAATGTGATTTATCTTTTCGTCTCTCTCACGATCTAACCTACATTTGCTATCTTTTGACGGCTTGTCTATTTTTCTTCGACATAGTTGGTCCTTATGGCGTTGTTTTGTGCTGCTATCAGAAGACAGATTCAGTTTTTCTCTAAGGTGTCACTTTCTTAATTATGTCCAAGTTTTTTCGTGTAAGATTTCCCTAGTTTTTCTCTAAAAATATCCCTGCAATTCTTTTCTTCCTATTTTTGTTTTCTAGTTTTTTCGTTGACATATCTTTATATTGTCTTCGAGTCGTCTCCATTCTTTTCTTGACACATATAGACTGTATACGTCATCCCTGGAATGTACGGCATTGTGCATCGTCGTTAGTTTTCTAGTTCTCTGCTTGATTTATTGAAGTTCTTCTTTCTCCCACTTCAAGAATGATCCTGAGTTCCTAGGTGTTTATCTCTTTCGTGATATTTCTTAGTTTGGTTTCGAGGAGTTTTCTCGTTCTCCTGATATACTCTTTAATTTTAATCTTTCATCTCCACGTATTTGATGGTGTCTTCTTCCAATATTCCCAAATACTTGTAAGTTTTCTTTTTCTCCAAACGTTCTGATTTCTCCTTGATTTGGTAGTTCTCTTCCTTCCATCATTTGCTGTTTTGTCCTTCTCCTTAATTTGTAGGGCACATTTTTCTATGTCAAATTCCATCCCTATATTATGACTGTATATTCTCACTGCCAGTATTAGGATTTCCCATTCTTTTTCATTTTGGCAAACATTTTGATATCGTCCATGTACATTAGGTGGTTGATCTTTTCTTGCTATTTAGCAAGTTTGTATCAACCTGTGCATTTCCTAAGTATGTGGTTTAGTGGTGTCATCGCTATTTTTTAAAAAAAAGTAATGGTGATAACGCATCTCCCTAAAAGATACCTCCCAAGATTTTCACGTCACTTAAAACTTTTCCTCCTGCCGTCGATTCCAGTGTCCAGTTCTCAAGGTTTTCTCGATAAACTTTATGACTTTGTCGGATACCTTGTACATTTTAAGACAGACTTTTTCCCAGCTTGACGTGACCATACCGTTTGCATTTTTGAAGACAATCCACGCCATAGCTACATATTTTGGTCTCCTTTATCTCTCCTTAAACCGGCTCATTAGCCTAGTGGGTAGAGTGCTCGCCTATGGTCCGGGAGACCTGGGTTCAATCCCAGGTTGTGTCATACCAAAGACTTTAAAAATGGTACTTGATACCTCCTTGCTTAACACTAAGCATTATAAGGTACGCATCAAGGGTAAAGTTGAGCAATCCAGGAAAAGGAGTAGCGCCCTCCTCTACACCTCAGGGTATTAACTATCGAAATTGACTTACTTATCTCTCCCTGAGGGTGTATTGATTAATGTATAGTAGCTCTCTTGTTCCTCTGTGGTATACTTTCTTTTCCTCGGCGAACAGTATACAGCTTATTAGTTCGTAGTAAATCTTCTCCCAAATTTGTGCTGTTAGTATTTACCACATCATCGTTGGACACATTGTGGGTCTATAATTATTTTCGGACAATTCGTTTTAGCAGGTCTTTTTGGATCAGGTTGGTCATTCTATTAGTCATCCAATCGGGCATATATATTTCTTATAAGTATCTATCTATTTCAATAGCTAGTCTGTCTTGGATGAAAGTGAATATGGGAAACCAAAATCCATGTATGTCATCATGTCCAGGTGTTTTTCAATTTGGTATTTTCTTATCATTGTTCTGAGTGAATCGAAGTGTATTTTCGTCTTAAGAATTCTTTGATTCATTATTATTATTATTATTATTATTATTATTATTATTACATTGATCAATATCTAAAACGCCAGGTCAAATGTCACTAGATTGTTTGGTTTTATATGTATGGTATGTTTTCTTTGTTCAATGGCATATCAACCGTTGGAGGTTATTCAATGCCAAAGCCACACTTCTAGAAGAACAGTAGTGGTACTATTTAATCCATAACTGGGAAGATAAAAGGGTTCATACCTTTCCCAGTGGTATTTGTCCGAAAGTGAATTTAATAGTACAACTGGAGTTTGAACTCGTGCACTACGATTTCGCAGTTCATTGCTTTAACTATAACCCTACGAGGACACCCCCTTTTTATATGAATGTAAACAGGCAGAAACAGGTATAATGAGGTATCATCATCATCATCATCATCATATCGCGCTGGTAGCAAGGATATCCCTGACCCTTTCTCGCCACACCTCCCTATCGTTCATCGCCCTAGGTAGGTCTTCAGGACAACATCCCGTATCCTCACATAGCTGCTGAATGTACGTTCGTGCTGGTCGTCCTGCTTTTGCGCGGCTATGTGTGGGGATCCATAAGAGTACATCTCTTATGAGTTCATCTCTGCTTCTCCAGCAGTGTCCTGCATGTCTGGTTCGTCTAACTTGAATAGTTTTCGTGATAGGGGGCAGGTGGCCGTACAGTTTGTGTCTTGTGGGGTGTTGCTGCCAGGACTTGTTCAGGATTGCACGCAGCATTCTTGTGTAATTGCCATCTAGCTTCTTCTCCAGCCGTTTTGTTAGCGTCCATGTAGTGCATCCATATAGCAGTATCGATGTGACAGCTGCCTGGAAGAAACTGCGTTTCATTTTATCGGTTAGGTCTGATTTCCATATAATCGATAGCCTATTGATAGCTGTCCATGCTTTCGTTAACCTCGTGTCGATGTCCTTTTCTGTTGATTCGACGCTGCTTTCTTATAATGAACTAGAAATAGAAAGAAAAAGAAAAGAAAGACTCATGATAAATAAGCAACGTGAATGAAAATAAAAGAAAGAAAGAAAGAAAGAATGAAAGAAACTAAATCTGAGGATTAGGAAGTAAAGAGAGAAACAAAGAAATGAAGAAACAAAGAAAAGAAGAAAAAAGAAAGAATGCATTAGAAGTTTAGAGAAAGAAATTAAGGAACAAGCAAACAAACAAACAAACAAACGCACAAAGAGAAAGCAATCACTACGACTGTATCACGATAAGTTAGAAGAAAGAAAGAAAGAAAGAAAGAAAGAAAGAAAGAAAAACTACATCTGAGAAATAAAAAGTAAAGAAAGAAAGAAAAAGAAACGAGGCATTACATGTAAAAAAAATACAAAAAGAAAGAAAACCAGTCGCTTCGATATAAGAATAAGGAAGAAATTGAAAATGGTGGTCATTAGGAGGAGTGTACAAATAATGGAAATTTAGATTTTTCAAAAATAATGAACATTGAAAAAAAAGAAGGAAAAATAAGGTAAGTTAAAAAAAACGCACTGGAAAAATTCGAAAATACGATGAAATTGTAGAGATAAGGACTAAAGATATAGAAGAAAATATCTCGCAGAACAAATCGAGCAGTAGAAAAGATAAGTCAAGACAAAAAGATATGAGTGAAATTAAAAAGAAAAATTCAGTAGAAAATAACAACAACGTTTGGAAATAAGGAAAATGTGACTGAAATAAGAAGAAATAATTAAAGTGAGAAAAAAAAGAAGAAAATTGTTTCGTTTATTAAAATAGACGAAAAAGTCAAGTTGTATGAAATAAGTATATTATCAACTGAAAGGGAAAAGGGAAAATTAGAGAATTTAGAAATAAAGACGATCAACAAACTTTCTTCAATTTAATTGAAATGCAAGTAATAAACGGAGTATAATGATCAGCTGGGAGAGGCAACGATAGTGCAACGATCTAGTGGGATTCTCTGTCTTCGCTGGAATTGTTGAAAAAAAGTGATGAGAGCGAAAGAAAGAGAGAGAGGGGGGGTGGAAGCAATCAATGCTGTAAGAACAATTCCAACCGCTTGATATGGATTTAAAGGAAGGTCAACCATGCTGTAAGAAACACAAGAAAAAGCACGAAAAAAAAAAAAAGGAGAGTAATGAGTTTCGGTCATCAGGAGGATGGAATTGAAATTATTTAAGAAGATGAAATCTGAGGATCTTTTTTTCAAAAAATCGTTAAAAAGGGTCCACAAAATTTAAAAACGGTGAGTTTGTTCACGGCTGTGTTAGGAAAATGAACCTAGCTGAGGGTTTAATTAAGGAAGAAATTAAAATAATCAACGGGATGTGGCCCCAGGTTTGAATGTTGGTTAAAAGGATCAAGAAACACTGACTAAACTGCCAAGGTTAAATGATATTAATCATGCTATTATTTCTTTTACGCTTCCTGTTGAGATAAATATCTGACAAAAGTGACCTTCCTTCGACTTATCTTCCATTTTAACTTTTTTTTCTCACCAGCAGCAGTATACTCTCCACTGCTATATTTCAGTGAATGGTTAAGATGGTTATATTCTGAATATTAGGTCATCTAGAAAATAAGGATGCAATTTTTTTACTTTATTTTCATGTTAGGAAACCTGATTAAAAACCAACTGATCACTGTTGACATTGTTTTCCTCTCAGAATTCACGGAAGAGACTTTCTGGTGAAATGGCCAAAGTGCTGGACTCTTAATCCAGAGGCTCTAATATGTTCACTTTCGGACAAATACCCATGGGAAAAGTACCTCCCTTATGCCCCACCAGCAATGGGTTAAATAGTATTTCTATTGATCTTCTACAAGGATGGCTCTGACATTAAAATACCGATGAAAGCTGATATGGCATTAAGCAAAGAAACCAACCTGAAAACAGAATAAGCCTTGGT
Organism: Sepioteuthis lessoniana; assembly: GCA_963585895.1. Classification (NCBI taxonomy): domain Eukaryota; kingdom Metazoa; phylum Mollusca; class Cephalopoda; order Myopsida; family Loliginidae; genus Sepioteuthis; species Sepioteuthis lessoniana. The sequence continues at coordinate 52,315,201 of OY757926.1, read as the reverse complement.
TATATCAAGTGCGTTTGATGAAAGTGTATGCATTTACCCAACCCCTCCTCAGTAAGCTGGATGGGATACACATTGTAGATTTTAATTATGTTTTCCTTCTCAAAGACTGGTTGCTTAACCAAGGCTAAATAGTCCACTCTAGTCCATCATTTACCCATAACTGTCGAAAAAGCGATTAATGCATGTCTCTCCACTGACCCTCCCTCTCTCTCATATATATATATATATATATATATATATATATATGCCATATAAAAGAACAAACCTTTAAAATTCACTCATCATCATCATCATCATCATCATATCGTGCTGGTAGCACGGATATCCCTGACCCTCTCTCGCCATTCCTCCCTATCGTTCATCGCCCTAGGTACTATTTACCAACCCCTCCGCTCGGGCAGGATATGACACAAGGTCAATTTTTAAGCGGAGTTTAACAGGTTTGAATTCAGAGTTTTCCTTCTCCTAGACTAGTTGCCTCACCAAGGCTGAAGAACCTAGTCCGTCCTACTATTTATCCATAGCTGGAGGGAGAATAAGGGGGTTCATACCTTTCCCAAGGGTATTTGCCCGAAAGTGAACGTAATAGCGCGACTGGAGTACGAACTCGCGTACTACGATTCCGCAGTTCATCGCTTTAACCATTACACCACGAGGACACCCCCAGGTAGGTCTTCAGGACAACATCCTGTATCCTCACATAGCTGTTGAATGTACGTTCGAGCTGGTCGCCCTGCTTTTGCGCAGCCATGTGTGGGGATCCATAAGAGTACATCTCTTATGAGTTCATCTCTGCTTCTCCAGCAGTGTCCTGCATGTCTGGTTCGTCTAACTTGAATAGTTTTTGTGATAGGGGGCAGGTGGCCGTACAGTTGGTGTCTTGTGGGGTGTTGCTGCCAGGACACGCAGTTTCTTCCAGGCAGCGGTCACATCGATACTGCTATATGGATGCACTACATGGACGCTAAGAAAACGGCTGGAGAAGAAAAAAAAAATTTCACTCATACTTTTTTGTAATAATATCTAATTCAGCAGACCCTATATTTTCTGAAAATGTTAGATCTGCATCTGAAGACAAATATGCAAGTCAAACATTTTTTAAAGATATAGGGTTTGCTGAAAAAATATTTAATTTTTTTTTTTACAATATAGGATCTGCTGAAATAAATACAAAAAATATGGGTGATTTTTAGAAGCTTTTCTTTTATATGGAATTATTTGCTCTGTATTTTAATTTATTATTATTTTACATTGAGCTCTCTTTTGGATTTTGAATTACATGGATATTGAAGAAAGAAAATCGTAAATAAGAATTGTTCCCGTCTTCGGCTGACTTGGCGGTGGGTAATTAATGGATTTATATGTATTTTGAAGCACTCGTAGTACAATGGTTTCGTCGACGGTGATTCCTATTCCAATAGTAGATGAGGCTGTTTGTATTCATCATAGGGCAAGTGTTCTTGGAAAAGATTTTAGTCCAATTATTCTCAGACCATTTATGGTTAAATAGTTAGGTAGACTAGGATCTTTAACATTGGTATGGCAACCAGTCTAGGAGAAGGAGAACTGTGAATTGTTAAATTGCGCTAAAAAGAATTTACCCTTTTGTCGCATCCTGTCCGTGCTGAAGGTTTGGATCGCTCTCTCTCTCTCTCTCTCTCTCTCTCTCTCTCTCTTTCTCTCTCAAACACACACACACACACACACACACACACCAAGTATTCTAGTGGAGAAAATGCCGTCGGCCAAGAACGAAGCTCTCCCGGTAGCCGGTAACGATAAGTAAAAATAAATATGAAAAAAAATTCCTTCACGAACGTCGAGAACGACGATGTCCTTCGGGTAAGATATCCGACTAACGTAAAGTTAGCTCGTTTTCGATCCCAATTTGAAGTATTTCGCGTTTCTATCTAACGAAAAGTCCGTCTGTGGATAACAATATATTGTAATCCTACTTCGCTTCTAGAATAAAAACTATAAGATGAATCGTCAAAAATTGACCTTATTTTTAATGTAAAAAATTTAATAAAGATAAAAATTGAATTATTTATTTACTTTAAATATTCTTTATATTTTTTTCAAATGAATTTAAAAAAGAACATTTTAAAACTAATATATTTTACAATCGACATACATTGTTGGATAACTACCTGGATGACGTTTTTCTCAAACCGATGTAAAATCAATCTTGGAAAATTTGTACTACTCTGGGTTTAAATTTCTACCATGAACAGCATCGATCTACGATATCACGAAATGAGCATGAAAAAGCTCTTTGCGTAATAATTACAAATTTGCCACTCTAAGAAAAAATTTCAACAGAAAACGCATGGTATGCACCGCTCCAAGATATGATCATAAGTGATCATATCTGAAAGGAAAAATTTAAGACATTAGCTCGATGGAGCTACCATTAACACTTTCCAAAGTTCATTTGCACCACACTGCAGACAATTTAAAATGTGAAAAATATTTCTTGGATCATTGTATTTAAAAAAAAAAGTTTGGACTATCAAAATATTAAACCATGAAAATTCAGATTAGTATACATGTGCTTTTTTTTTTTTTCGAAAAGCTGAGTATTTTTTTTATTAATATGAGGACCCCGTTCTCTGTCTGTCTGTCTGTCTCTCTCTCTCTCTCTCTCTATATATATATATATATATATAAAGCGAGAGAAAGAGAGAGAGAGAGAGAGAGAGAGAGAAAGAAAGAACGTGAATGCTGACTGATTGATCGATGAATAGCCCAATAAAATGTACCCAGCATTTGCTGTCGTGAGCAAATTCTGAGCCTGGCAGAATTCGGTGAAATGTGCCCATAAATAAACGTCTTCGCTCATGTCTTGCCCCGTGTTCTATAAAACAAACATTTTCACTTCCTCCCAGGCATCCAAACCCAATTTTTCATACGACTCTACCCGTACAGGTCGGATATAAAAACTCCGACCATATCACGTGACACAGCGCAGCTAACATGCGCAAACGGTTATAAAAACAGAAAGAAACACAGAACGTTGAGCGAAGAACTGCCTATTTGCGTCCGCTTAAGTGCATGCTTTTCACTCAAATAAGACAAACAAAAGCAAATAAAGAAATGATTGAAATTTATCATTGGTTCTCTCTCTCTCTCTCTCTCTCTCTCTCTGTATTTCTCCCTCTACTACTATTTTATGCTTACGCTTGCTTTTGAAAGTGCAAATGGTCTAAAATGAAGTAATGTATCAAAAATACTTGCCATTAAATAACCTAAAATGGTTGATACGCCATAAAACCCAACCAAACTAAATCCTACATATTTAATATATATGTATAAAGATGATTTACATAAAATAACCTGCAATGGTTGATATGCTATAAGAATCAACTAAACCAAACCATATATATTTAATAAGTATGTATAAAGAGGATTTAGAATTAAACAACCTACAATGGTTGATATATCATAAAAATCAAACACAACCAAACCATGTACACAGTTTCAAGTATCCTAATCTAATAAAAATAATTTTCAAACAGCAACTACTACTCCGGGTGAGAGTAGATTTGGGTGCAAATAGGTGATCCCACATTCCCCAGAACTATAGAAATAGAGCCTCATCACAACATGCAGTTTAGTGTCATACCCCGGTCATACTTTTTGTGTTTAGAGGAGTCCGACCCTTCTACAAGGGATTCAATTGGTGTCTTCAAAGCCAGCCAACGGAGCAGAACAGTTCAGCTCAGAGAACGTTCTTTTCTGCTTGTATCATAGATCTTAGCAAGAGAAGTCACCGTGCCATGGTGGCTAAGTGCTGGATTACGACATCTTAGAAACTGAGTTCGAACCCCACTCATGCTATTACGTCCACTTTCGAACTAAAACTCTTCGAAAATGATGAGCTCCATTATTCCTCCCCTGCTCTGGGTTGAATAGTAATACTTTTGTTCTTGCACCCACCCAAGCCGAAACCCAGCTACATAGTCTGGAACGAGCAGCTACAGACATAGACCTCTATGCCAATGCACATCATCATCATCATCATGTCGTGCTGGTAGCACGGATATCTCTGACCCTCTCTCGCCACTTTTCCCTATCGTTCATCGCCTCAGGCAGGTCTTCAGGACAACATCCTTTTTACCTCACATAGTTGCTGAATGTATGTTCGCGCAGGTCCTCCTGCTTTTGCATGGTCATGTGTGAGGGTCCATAAGAGTACATCATTTATGAGTTCGTCCCTGCTTCTCCAGCAGTGTCCTGCATGTCTGATTCGTCTAACTTGAATAGTTTTGTGATAGGAGGCAGGTGGCCCTACAGTTGGTGTCTTGTGGGGTGTTGCCGCCAGGACTTGTTCAAGGTTGCTCGCAGCATTCTTGTGTAATTGCCGTCAAGCTTCTTCTCCAGCCGTTTTGTTAGAGTCCATGTAGTGCATCCATATAGCAGTATCGATGTGACCGCTGCCTGGAAGAAACTGCGTTTCATTTTATCGGTTAGGTCTGATTTTCATATAATCGATAGCCTATTGATAGCTGTCCATGCTTTCGTTAACCTCGTGTCGATGTCCTTTTCGGTTGATGCGACGCTAAGACGGAATATATGTGCTTTAATCAAAGAGGCGAAATCTCTACACTAAACGGTAGCTCTCTGAAACTAGTAGACAAGTTCACCTAACTAGGGAGCAGTGTCTCATCAACCGCCACAGACATCAACACGGGACTAGTAAAGGCACAGGCTACTATCGATAGGCTATCGGTCATGTGGAAATCAGACCTGACCGATAAAATAAAACGCAGTTTCTTCCAAGCAGCAGTCGTGTCGATACTGCTGTATGGATGCACTACATGGACACTTACTAAACGTATGGTGAAAAAGCTTAACGGCAACTACACAAGAATGCAGCGAGCAATATGGAAAAAGTCCTGGAGGCAACACCCCACAAAGCAGCAACTGTACAGCCACCTACCACCCATCACGAAAACTATCCTAATTAGACGAACTAGAGACGCGGGACACTGTTGGAGAAGTAAGGAAGAACTCATAAGTGATGTACTCCTGTGGACCCCTTCACATGGACGAGCAAAGGCAGGTCGACCAGCTAGAACCTACATACTAGAGCTCTGAGCCTATACGGGATGTAGCTCTGAAGACCAGCAGGAAGCTATGGACGATAGAGACGGGTGACGATAAAGGGTCAGGAATATTCGTACTAATGGTGCGACATGATGTTGATGATGATGACAAAGATGGCTTTAGCATTATATATCCTATGAAGTTTGGTTTGATTTGGTTTTATGGCATATAAACCATTGTAAGTTATTTAATGCTAAATCCATTTTATACGTACAAATAGTTCAATTTCAAACAAGTTAGTTTAGCACAAGTACACAGTTTAAATGTTAAGAAATGCTTATTTGAAGCCAATTAATTAAGTCAACCAAGTTAAATGGTTCCAATTATTGCTATGTATAATTTGACCCATAGATATGACCCTATCAGGTGCTACAACTCCGAGTCAGGGTGGATCTGGGAACAATAGCGATAAAGAGGTACACTGCATTTCCTAAAGCGCCTGCATTAGTGGATCATCACCGTCAGATTACTTAGAGTTATATCCAGAACATTCATTGGGGTAGATTTACCCCTCTACAGAGATGCAGTCAGTGTATTCGGCAGCCCCAGCCGACTGAGGCAATAACCTACGATGGTTGATATGCCATTAAACAAATAAAACCAAATCCTATGACCTCCGGGAGACCGGTGTTCGAGTCATACCAAATACTGACGAAATGGTACTTAATACCGTCTTGCATAAGACTCGGCGTTACATGGTGCGTATCAAAGGTAAAGTTGAGCAATCCAGGAAAAGGAGTTGCACCAGCCCCTTCACCTCGGTGTGGTAGCTATTAAAAAGAAGGCCTCCGGGTCACCCTCGACTACGGTCGACTACTTTACTTATATATAGTACATGTTACCAGGAGATGACATGAGCTCCAAATGGGTTTCCCATTGTCCTCGTGGTTATATTATAAAACGAATTAAAATTTTTTATTTTATTTGTTTATTTATTTTGGGTATGAAATAATAATTACAAAAGAGAACGCATCTTTAAGAGTTTTTCTTTTCTTTTTTTTTAACCGTTGTCTTTTAAGTTTAAAGTAAAAATGTTATAACTTATAATGGGGACAGTATTTCATACGGTGTGGTATCATATTTTACAGTATACATTTATTTTATCTCCAGATACTAATTCTTAAGAATTGCTTCTACTGTAACTGCTTATATATCCCATTATTCGGACCGTTCCTAATATCTAGTGTATGACAACTCAATATATATTACGAATTTTATTGTAAAAAATTATTTCAAACTAAATCGATAAAATATGTATGTTGAAATGATAGATTGTTGTAAATCTGACAGCATGATAGAAATATGTGCAAAGTTAACACTTAACTCCAATTCAGATGCTAAATATTTCGCTAGTTCTGTTGGAAGAAGTTCGATAAAAAGAACGAAATATTACGCATCTGAATTTCATTTAAGTGTTTAATTTATCCAACTTTCCACATCTGTCTATCATAAAATATGTATGCAAAATTTAATTATAATAAATAAAAAGTAATTTTTATTGAGAGAAACTTGACAAAGCAAAGCTGAGAATAATGCTCCCATTACAAAATAATTGCCCAGTCAGCTAGGGCTGTAGAATACACCGACTGCACCTCTGAAGAGGGGTAATACCCCCTCCCAACTAGTGTCCTAGATATGACTCTAATCAACCTGTTGGTGAGATGCTAGAGCATTGAGGAATACAGAGTACTACTTCATTGCCATGGCTCCCAGGTCCACTCTGCCTCAGATTGGTAGCACTTGATAGGGACCTATCTATGGGTCAAATAGAAATAAGCTACGTACTTATGCGAAACTGAATTTCTTGAAACAGAACTGTTTTTACATGTAAAACTGCGTACTTATGCAAAACTTTACTGTTCAAAATAGAACTGTTTTGTGCAATTAGTAAACAAAAACTATACTTATACTAAACTAAATTGTTTTGAATTAGAACTGTTTGACAAAATTGAATAGCTTGAAATAGAAATGTTTTGACAATTAAATTGTGTACTAATGCTAAACTGAATTGTTTAAAATAGAACTGTTTATTTGTAAAAAAATTGATTTGGCATTAAATCACTTGTAAGGGTTGAAAAGCCATAAAACTTGCAAAATAAAATTTTCGTTTTGATGAAAGCCGAAAGGGATATGTGACAACACCCCTGACCTGCCGACTCCCACTATCTTAGCTTCATTGAACCAAACTCCTCATGGCCAGTGATTCATCAAGTGTTTTTTTTTCTTTTTTCCGACCAGGGGCATTACACCTTACTTTACAGATACGCAAAATACAACCGAGTGGGTGGAAGAAAGAACAAACAATCAAACACGGGCTTGGGTCAGCTCCAAGTGCAAGGAGGGGGAAATCTAGGTAAAATTTTTGTGCAGCTCTCCGTACACCTGCAGACTATCGCAGGCATGTATTTTGCGCGAAACTTCTACAAAGCCACTAACAATGCTGACATCTCACGTTGGTTAACCCGGCCTCTATTGGTCAATAACTCTTAGCAGTCGCTTTTCTAATTTCTCTTGAGATTCCAAGTGAGATTTGAACATACTAGCAGTTGTTTGATCGTCTAGACCACTAACCATAACACTACATACAGTGTTCAAAAGATGTCACTTATTTAGCTTAGCTTACTTTAGCACAAGGCCAGAAGTATGGGAAACCCAGTGAGAATTAGGAAACAGGTATGCCAATGCTTCAATGCCCCACTCATTTTCCCATTTCCACCACTGAATATACGTAAACAAATTTTAGGTTGACTTTTTGAGACATGATGTAGTATTGACCACTAATGATGGAATATTTGAAGAGAATAGCCCACTAACACACCATATATTTTCTTGATTACTCATACGATAATTAATTGATAAACCAGGCAAAGGCATGAAATCTTCTCTTCCTCAAGGGAAATATGAGGACCGATTTGGCTTTGTTTAGACTTGATAACAAAAAAATCTGAAATCAAACCAGCTGTATCCCTCTTACACATGGATCTTTTATAGCATCTTGACTGTAGTGAAAAGGGTAAGTTACATGGGTAAATAGTAGGGCAGACTGTGCTCTTCAACCCCGGGATGGCAACCAATCTAAAAAAAAACAAACGAAAACTCTACATAAAACCTGTAAAATTTCGCTTATAAATTGACCTTGCATCAAATCCTGCTCGTCTGTAGGAGTTGATAAACACACACACACACACACATACACAGATATATTTTTATATATATATATATATATATATACTATATCAGTGAGAGAGAAAGTTAGTAAGAGAGAGAGGTGCATAAGTAAATAAGTAAAGTTGGCGACCGTAGTCGAGAGTGACCCGAAAGCTCCCTTTTCAATAGCAACTACACTGAGGTGTAGTGAAGGGCGCTAATCCTTTTCCTCGATTGCTCAACTTTACCCTTGATACGTACCTTATAATGCTGAGTGTTAAGCAAGGAGGTATCAAGTACCATTTTTAAAGTCGTTGGTATGACGCAACCTGGGATTGAACCCCGGTTTCCCGGACCATTGGCGAACACTCTATCTACTAGGCCAATGAGCCGGTGAGAGATGCATACATTGGGTATATTTAGCTAAACCCTTTGCACGTAGAAGAAACGACAAAAGGTCAATTTTAGACGGAGTTTAATTGGTTTGAATTTAGAGTTTTTTTCTCTTCTTGACTGGTTATCATTACAAGGTTAAAGAGCCCTGCCTCCCCTACTATTTACTCGTACCAGGAGAGAGAAAACTTACCGGCAGAAAAAATACGTAGATTTGTACCGAGCAAGAGAATACGTAGATTTATACCAGGAGAAAGAATACGCAGATTTGTACCGGGAGAGAGAAGACGTAGATTTATACAGGGAGAGAGAATACGTAGATTTATACCTGCAGAAAGAATACGTAGATCTATACCAGGAGAGAGAATACGTAGATTTATACCAGGAGAAAGAATACGCAGATTTGTACCGGGAGAGAGAAGACGTAGATTTATACAGGGAGAGAGAATACGTAGATTTATACCTGCAGAAAGAATACGTAGATCTATACCAGGAGAAAGAATACGCAGATTTGTACCGGGAGAGAGAAGACGTAGATTTATACCGGCAGAAAGAATACGTAGATCTATACAGGGAGAGAGAATACGTAGATTTATACCAGGAGAAAGAATATGCAGATTTGTACCGGGAGAGAGAAGACGTAGATTTATACAGGGAGAGAGAATACGTAGATTTATACCTGCAGAAAGAATACGTAGATCTATACCAGGAGAGAGAATACGTAGATCTATACCGGGAGAGAGAATACGTAGATTTATACCAGGAGAAAGAATACGCAGATTTGTACCGGGAGAGAGAAGACGTAGATTTATACAGGGAGAGAGAATACGTAGATTTATACCTGCAGAAAGAATACGTAGATCTATACCAGGAGAGAGAATACGTAGATCTATACCGGGAGAGAGAATACGTAGATTTATACCGGGAGAAAGAAAAAAATGTAGATTTATACCGGGAGAGAGAATTTTTAGATTTGTACCGGAAGAAAGAATACATAGATTTATATTGGGAGACAGAATACGTAGATTTATACCTTCCCTAATGTTAATAGGCAGATATGAAATGCATACATAAAGTAAGTTTACTTTCAAATCAATGTCGGCTTTTTATTTTCGGTTACTGAGTTTCAATGCAGTAAAGTCTGTAAATTAAAATATATTGGTTAGACGTCCAAGAACGTTTTTTTCACTTGAAAGGACACAAAAGAGACATTACATTTTGTAACGTTATTAATGCATTTCTTCAACACATTTCTCAGTCAAATAATGTCTTCATTTTTAATTCTGCAAAGATGGTCGTTTACATTCACAACAAAAGACTAAGGCGAATTTTCGAGGCCGGTGCTACTTCATTTTGTAATTCCTTAAACAATCGTCCGGGATTTTATAATTTTTTTCCGCTTGTGAGCAAACCAATTTTAAATAGCAACAATATATTCCATCTTTGATTAACATTTTCCACACATATAATTTCACATATACAAAATGTTATAGAATTTTGAAAAGTTTGAAAATATACTTGAGGTTTCATATTTGGCTTTAAAAGAAAAAATTAAATGGGTATTTATTTCTGTCATTCACAGTACTTTGTTACTCTGCTATTCATATTTGTTTCGCTTGTTTTATTCTATCATCTCCACTTCTTTCTCCTTCCCCATGTCTTTCTTCTATCCTGTTTTCTTCTATTTCTTCCGTTTTCCTCTTCCTTCCTTCCTTCCTTCCTTCCTTTCTTTCTTTTTTTTTTCTCTCTCTCTTTTTCTTCTTACTTTTGATTCGAAATTTTTCTGGATGTACAAATGGGACATAGAAATTATACATAATATTCTCCAAAAATCACATGTCAATTTTAAAAACAAACGCTGATGTATTATTTAAACGGCCAACTTTTCCTAATATATAGGTTTTACCTTGGTTTTTGTATTATTTTTTAAACATCCATCGTTGTGAAAAATACCTGACAATATATGCCTTGAATGCAGAATATTCCATATAAAAAAAATCCGGTATCATTTTTTAAGAAGAATGTTAACATTTTATGATAAATTAGTCGGGGTGTGATTATTTATAGGGTGTACTATATTTACACACACTCACATATATATGTGCGTGTGTGTGCGGCGTGCGTGTGTTTGTGTGTGCATGTGTGAGATATCCTCGCGAACATGAAACATTATTGAAAAAATCTTTACATTTTTCTAACAAACTCGTGTGAATACATCTGCAAGTATATATATATATATATATATATATTTCATTGAACAATATAAACACATTTTGTCTACATATTTTTGTATATGTCCTTTCCATTTGCCGAATTGATTTTACTGTGCCCGGCTGGAATTGGTTGACGGAACTCCCATCACTAATTGTTATTCTAGTACTTTCTTCTCGGTTTTGGGCCATCATCAGGGATGTGTATATTGCAAAAGTGATGTGACGTTTGCATGTACATAACTACTTCGTAAATGTTTATTATTTATACCGGTGTGTTGCTGTAGCATTTTATTCGTTTCTATAAGTAGCAGCTGTATCTAAAGACATTTATGTACATTAGTACTGGATTCGAAAATGACCTCATACTGTAACAAATTTAAAACCTCCAACTTAGTTATTAATAATTCCTCCTCCTCAATTAGTGTTTAACAAAAAAAAAAAATAACGTTGTATATCAATTCAAATGTACTTTAGGAGATTGTATCACTGAGAATAGCATTATATAAGTTGAATAACAGTATATACCTTAACTACTTTATCGAGACGACTCACTGTGCATCTATCTGATGTTAGCTCAATAGCACAACATCTAACAACAATACTGCCCAAAAACTGAGTTTCGGAAAATTCTTACCATAATACAACAATCTTAGAACAACAAAATGACAAACAAAAATTACAAATTCTCAAGAGCTTCCATGTTAGAATGAAACAACCCAGACTCAAGAGAATCAACTTCGTATCGAGTACTAATGTACTTAAATGTCTTCAGTTATTGCTTCTACTCATAGAAACGAAAAAAATGCTACAGCAACACACCATTATAAATAATAAACACTTACAAAGTAGTAATGTACATGCAAAGGTCACATCGCTTTTGCAATATACAAACCCCAGATGATGGCCCAAGATCAGGCAGAAAGTACTAGGGTAACAAATAATTATGGGAATTTCTTCAATCAATTCCTGCCGGACACCGTAAAATCAATTCGGCGACTGGAAAAGTAGTTTACAAAAATATGTTGACAAAACAGGTCTATATTGTTTAATTAAAAATGCATTAACGAAGAAATGCTGCCCAAATACACATAATATATATATATATATATATATATTACACACAAATACATACAAAAATTCACAACCATCACGTACACTTTATGCATCTGCATGCATGCCTCTAACATCAGTGCACAAATCTTGATCCTGAATTTGTATATATATATATATATATATATAAAGCTGTTTTTAAAGGTTGAAGGATCTACTGAGAGATGTTAGAAATTGTCTCAAAATACTGTCGGGAAAATGAACTTCAACGATAGTTTTCACGAATCGATGATGACTTGAATGTAATCAGCGAATGAAACTGGAATGTGAAATGTGACAGTAATATTCATAGTAGTTGGAGCATTTAGAACGGTCCTCAAAGGTCTGTGAAAGAGATTGAACGAATTGGGAATAAAGACCATCCAGATCACAGTTCTGTAAACATCAGCTGGAATATTGTGGAGATCCTGCCGTCATTTAAATTTCCGGGATAAACATGCAATTAGAGTTCGAAAACTAATCTGGTGTATTATAATAATAAAAAATAGAATTTGCCAGAGAACTGAAAAAGTACGGAAGAATTAAGGTGACAGTGGTCCCAATTGTAGTTGGGGCACTTGGAACAGTTCAAGGTAACTGCAAAAGAGATTTACAGAACAAGAGTTCAGACCACAGCACAGGTAAAATTGACTAGGGTATTTAAATGATCCCGGGAGAACAGACGAGACTTGCTGCCACTTAGACTTCAGTAAAAAGAAAACAGCAGAGGAGTACAGATACGCCTCTGATTACGTGGTTTCGAGTAATGTCACTTTCGATAATACGTCGTTTGTCAAAAATTATAGGGAAAAATTAAAATCAAGTATAAATCATATTAATCGACTTTATATCTGTCCGCCGCAAATATTGAAGACGCAATATCACTAGAAAAGCGTTAAAAGCACATAAAATGATGTTTCTGTACAATAAATAAGAATAAGAGGCTTTTGCTTCTTAGCATGTAATCCTTGAAGAAAAAAAGAACACAGTTTAAGGAAATCTCGAACAGTTTCTAATTAAAAAGTGTATCAAACAACAACCACAGCTTGTATCTGCTGTTGATGCTGCCGATCCATTACCATCTACGTCCACGATGTAAACAAACAAATTGAATGTAAATATTGGTTAATCTAACATGAATTAATTTATTTTCTACAATTACAAAAACATTTTTAATTAGTGAATTTGTAATTTAACTTTACAAAATCATTTCATTTTATGTCTTGGAGCAAACCATATTCACAAATAAAGAGTCTCCGATAAACGATAAAGAGCACCAAATTGTAAATATCTACAAGTAGTAATTTACGAAGGTCTTTACTTCGATTTAGTACAAGGCCAAATGAATGGGGCACCCAATAAGACTCGAACTCACTCGTGTGGGTTTGCTAGTCTAACTTGCTAACCATTACACCACCAGAGGTGCCCATATACATTTACAAGTATTATGTACTTGTATTCGTAAATTTAGATTACTTTTTCTGTTCTTCATTAAAAAATGAAATTCATCATTGAAAAAGCATTTATAAATAAAATACAAAACTAGGAATAGTTATTTGTGGTTTAGCCTAGTGACAAGTAAATACGGAGACGAGTAAATTCGACTTAAGTCGCCTCTCCTGGAACAAATTAACGACGTAAGGTGATTTATACCAGTGGTGAAAATCTCAAATAGTGTACAATAGCACACACACACACACACAAATACTAATATATATATGTATATATATAATAAATTTCTATCTGGCAAAAAATACTATTAAATTATCTGAATAGCAATAGATGGAAAAGGTGCCCATTATCGATCAATCCAGCAATTTAATCTCTATTAGCAGAAGTTATTAATTATGCCCACAAATAAGCCTAAACTTAATCTTTTTTAAATTAATTTCCTTTCAGACAAAATATCAAGATTTCGTTATTTCAAATTGAACACTCTTAATTCAATTGACATCTTCCTGTAGTTCAAGAGTGAATAACAATGGATTTTCAACTAATTGTTACAGAGATTTGTTCTTTTTTTTATTTATTGTTCTTGATTACAATTTTTTACGTGTATAATTTTTAGCATACGACGGTGGATATGGCTTCGAGCATTCTCATAAATTATGGACTTGACAAAAATCACTAAACTTGCGACCCCAGCTAACCGACAGCCTACGGTGTTAGCCCGGAAGAAATGACATTTATTTTATTTGCAGCATTAGTAAGGAGGATAAATTAGTATGTAAGAGTTTCGAGCGCTTTGTGCTTTTTGATATGATTTCTAACCTCAAACTATAAATATCAGGATATTTTATAAGACTAAGGGTTAAAAAACGGCTCGAAACAGTCAAGAACTTGACTATCAAAGAAGAAAAGAAAACGATATTTTATTAAGATTTTCTTTCTACAATAAGATGCAGTACTAAATGCATTTAGCAGTAAGAATGCTATGCTTTCTCAATTTATGATATCATCTGACGCCTCACTCGCAAACACCGTTCTTACTTTCATAGTGATTGCCGTATGATATCACTAATACTTATATGACCATTTTAAATTATATATATATATATATATATATATATATATATATATATGTATAATATATATGTATTATATATATATATATATATATATATGTTCTATATATATATATATATATATAGACTTTGTGGGGTGTTGCCGCCAGGACTTGTTCAATATTGCTCGCAACATTCTTGTGTAATTGCCGTCTAGCTTCTTCTCCAGCCGTTTAGTTAGCGTCCAAGTAGTGCATCCATACAGCAGTATCGATACGACCGCTGCCTGGCACGAAAACTATCCAAGTTAGACGAACTAGACATGCAGGACACTGCTGGAGAAGCAAGGACGTGCTCATAAGTGATATACTCCTATGGACCCCCGCATATGACCAAGCAAACGCAGGACAACCAGCTCGAACATACATACAGCAGCTATGTGAGGATACGAGATGTAGCCCTGAATACCTGCCAGAGGCAATGAATAATAGGGAGAAGTGGCGAGAGAGGGTCAGGGATATCCGTGCTAGCGTCACGACATGATGATGATGATGATGATGATGATATATACTTTACTTATATCATATATATATATATATATATATATGTGTGTGTGTATACTTTATATGTGTATATATATATATATATATATAAGTTTAAACTATGCTTTAAATAGTTCACTCAATGAAGATTAACCTTTATGTTGGGTAACATTTATCATCGATGAAAATTGACACGGTGACCTGAGTTCTAAACGAGGCTATTTGTATTGCACATGTAGTTTAAAATCTTTGAAAAGGCATGAAATCGCCTATTCTCCTGCCAACTCTAGGTAAATAGTGGGTCAGATTGAAGTATTTAACCTTGTCAAGGCAACTGAGCTGGAAGAAAGAAAACTCTTAAAAGATTCATTTTGTTCCACATACTTTTCGTGTGGAAGGATTGGGTTAATAACAACAATAATCTTGCTTTTCATGAAAACTAATTCTACCATTCTTCAAAATGGTTGGATCTCCTAAAACACTGAATTATCCGTAGAATTCGATATCGAATTACTTTCCCGTGTCATTTGTTTTTACCAAACATGCATTAGCAGAAAACACCTGCCCCCATAACACACACACACACACACACACACACACACACACACACACATATATATATATATATATGTGTGTGTGTGTGTGTGTGTGTGTGTGTGTGTGTTACGATGCCTCCTTTTTTCTCCTATTTCTTAGGGTTTGAAGCGTTCTGCAAGACTCTCGTAACGGTCTTATCGTCGCTACGGAGTCAAAAATAAAAGCAGAGACGCGCGTCAGTATTTTCTGTACTTCCGCCATGGAGACCTAAACTCCGGCTTATCCATTGATTCATGGACTTGGGAGTCCGATCAAAAGAATCCAAGCTCCATTATAAAAAGTTGCTAAGAGGATAAATTCGATAAAATACCATTTTCTGGCTTAACTGACCAATTCCTTAATTGTTATATGTTTGTATATTTCCATTTTTCTTTACGAACTCATTGTGACTTATCATTGACAACTTATCATTCATCTGTTACCATCCCTTTCTTTCGATTCATACTCGGCTTAAACAACGAACCCTTGGTATTTGCATTTTATGTTGTAATAAATCAAAATCTCTCTTTTTTCTCTTTTGTTATGTTATTTTTTATTGTGATACGCCAACCGTAATTAGAGTTTTTGAGCTCAGTCGGCTGGGGGTATAGAATACATTGACTGCATCTCCGCCGAGGGGTAAGACCTCCTCCCAACGAATGTCTAGATATATGTCATTAAACAATCTAATAGTGAGGTTCTAATAAAGTACAAGCTTTGGGAAATGTGGTGTATCCATTCATTGCCATTGTTCCCAGGTCCACACTGGCCCGGAGTAGCAGCACCTAATAGGGTCTTAATTATGGGTTAAATAGAACTGCTTGACAGTTAACCAGTGTGCAAACAAATGACTTTTGCTAAATTTAATTATTAGAAAAATAAGTATTTGATCATTTTACTGTGTATCTACAAAATGTGTTTACATATCATATATTTAATGTATACCTAAAAACAGAACTTGGCATTAAATAACCAACAATATTCAATATGCGATAAAACCATAATAAACCATCGCAAACCAAAAAGAGTTTTTGAAATACATATATTCGTGCGTATATATATATATATATATATATATATATATATATATATATATATATATATATATTGTAATATGGACAATATATTTTATTATGTTTATAAATAATCATATTATTGACATTACTTGGTCTAATGAACTAATTGGCTCGAAACTGAATGTTACCTACCATCCTAAATCTTACAGTATATATATATATATATATATATATATATATATATATATATATTATTATATACATATATATACGCGCGTGTGTGCGTGTGTGTGTGTGTGTGTGTGTGTGTGTGTGTGTGTGTGTGTGTGTGTGTGTGTGTGTGTGTGTGTGTGTGTGTGTGTGTGTGAGTGAGTGATCAGATGAAAATCAAAGTCAAGAATAAAATCAATCATTTTGTGACTTTGTTTTCAAGAGTTTAAGACCCACATCAATCTAAATCGGCAATGTTTACATATAATCTGCCAGATTTCCTTTTATTACGATCTCCGTAAACAAATAGAAATCATTGTTGTTAACTGTTGATGGATTTACTGTTGACTGCTTAGTATGGCAAAAGGCAAAATACAAGAAAAAGCGGGGGAGGATCTGTCTACATTGAAAATAGGCAAATCTACAAAAGAAAGAAAGAAAGAAGAAAGAAAGAAAGAAAGAAAGAAAAAGGTTCAAGAGAAGTAAAAATAAACAACGAAGAAAGAGAAAGATTAATAAAGAAATGTTCTCGAAAAAATGAAAGCAAGAATTTAAGCAATAAGGAAATAAAGAAAGAAAAGCAGAGCGGAAATAAATGAAAGAAATTATATATATATATATATATATATATATATATATATATATATATATATATATATATATAAAAACAAAATATATAAACTAAAAAACAAACAAGCAAACATAAAGAAAAAATGGAAAAGAAAGGATGAAAAAAATAGAAAAAGAAAGAAGCAACGCAGAAGATGTTAAACAAATAAATAAAGAAGAAAAAAAGGAAAAAGAGACGCAAAGAAAGTAAGCAACAAAGTCATTAAACGAAAAGGTGAGGGAGAAAATTAAAGAAAGAAAGAAAGAAAGAAAGAAAGAAAAAAGAAAGAAAGAAAGAGCAAAGATTGAAATAAAAGAAATAAAGAAAGAAAGAAAATAAAGAAAGGATTTAAAAAATACAACATAAAAAAAAATTAAAGACAGAAAAAAAGATAAAAGAAAAAAGAAGCAAACAGCAACAACAACCAAAAGCAAAAACAAAACAAACAAAAGTAGAAATAAAATAGAAACAAACAAAGTAACAGAGGGAAGCCAACGAATAACCGTTGCTTTCGGCTTTGGTGCTGGGTTTCATTCTTTATGTTCGCATCTCTTGTCTGTGTTTTTTTCTTCACGGGAGATTACAGCCTCCTGGAAAAGGGAAATAAGTCTGCAACTTCCAATATTGGTCACAAGATGAGTTCTTATATAAGTATAGCGCATGCGCACATACTCGCTAAAAAAGAAAACATGTATCACATACCACAGCCAAAGCGATAGTGTTTACTAGCAGAAGATCAAAAGCAAGAAAGAAAGAAAGCAAAAAAGAAAGAAAGAAAAATATACCGAAAAATGAAAGAAACAGAGGAAGAAATAGTATAAAATTAAAAGAAATAAAGATATAGCAAAAAATGAAAGAAACAGAGAAAGAAATAGGATAAAATTAAAAGAAAGAAAGAAAGAAAGAAAGAAAGAAAGAAAGAAAGAAAGAAAGAAAGAAAGAAAGTAAAAAGAAAGAAAGAAAGAAAGATCATAAAAAGCTATAAAGAAAAGAGAGAAGTAAAAAGAAACACATAAACAATAATGTACAAAAACAAAAAGAAAAGAAAGAGAGGAAGAAATGAAGTAAGATGAAATGCAGTGAAGAAAAAAAGAAAGAAAGAAAGATAGAGAAAAAGAAAGAAAAAACGACGGAAAGAGAAATAAATAAAGACATTTCTTTCTTTACTAAGGATTTATAAATGAAGAAAGAAAGAAAGAAAGAAAGAAAGAAAGAAAGAAAGAAAGAAAGACAAATCAAGAAAGGGGATTAAAATAAAAATATGCTATGATTTAGTTAATTTGGTTTAATGATATATCAAATGTTGTTGGTTATTTAATGGCAAATCCTGTTCACACACACACACACACACACACACACACACACACACAAATATGTATATGTATATATATATTTTGTAAGCCAGTGGTTTCTTGGTAACTTTATCTTTGAACGAATTGCTACAGATTATCTGTTCGCATACAGATAAATGCTTTTAAGTGTTCCTATTTAACACAAATTAATCTATTTAATATTTATTATTTGTTTGCACACAGTTAAACGGTTACAGATATTGTTATCCAACAATAATAGTCCTATTTAATATTTAACTGCACACAGTTAAATGGTTTCATGTATTGCTATTTAACATTAGTAATTCTATTAATCAATTATCCCTCGCTAATTTATTAAGCATTTGCTTGCACACAGTTAATAATAGTTTTCATTTGTTTGCACACAACTTAAATGGTGTCAAGTATTGCTTTCTCAACGCAACTGACCCTTAGCCACCAACTTCTTGTACTTTAAAGATAAAACAAGATTAGGTACTTTCTTACCACAAGAGTAAATTGATGAATTCGGTCGGAACTATCATAAAGATGCTTGGGCTTGATATGACCAGCCGATTGATCAAATTAGACATCTCTAACCGCTCATCTAGCTCAGTAAAGAGCGAAGTAGAGTGTTGCAGGTCACGTGATAACTTCGGTTGCCCCAGTATCTACTCTATAAGCATGATTAGTCACCTTCTGAAGAAGGGGTTTTACTGTCTGCAGAAAAAAAAAACAGGTGTCGTATTTTACCGCCCTATGGCGGGGAAAATGAAAATATAGACTTTTTTTTAGAAAAGAGAGAAAGAAAACAGTTAAAGACTGAATAATTTAGCGAAATTTGAAAAATTCAAGAGTGAATATAGTTATTAAGTTTAGTATATCATAAGGAAGGGAAATAGGGCAAGGGAAAAATCATCTCGGAAAACAATGTTCCGATTTCTTTTATCTATTCACTGACTGTGGACACAAGTCATGCAATCTCCAATCACACAAGAAATCAGTCCAAAAATACAGATCTAATATCTGTATTGATATGATCAACGATTAGATCGCTCACTTATGTTATGTAGCAGATAGTCATGTCCCCCAGATAGGGTAACTGGAATTTTTGTCCGGATAAACATTTACAGATTTGCAAGGATGTTCTTCCTTTGGAACAACCGGCTTGTAAACCTACATCCCCGAAGTCACTTGAAGAAAGGGAAGTACATGGCTATAAATTGTTTAAAGGTGTTTGTGTTCTTTCTAACACTACAAAACCTACAGTTTTCCCGAACCGACCCAAAAGCTTTTGGTTTTTGGTCGTGAAAACGTGACAGCAATTAATGATCGCCTTTTTATCCCACTTTACACCACGAACAGGCCAAATTCAGTTCAGCCACATGCATTCACCTCACACATCTGCCTCCTGCATGATATGACACAAGGTCAGTTTTTAAATAGAGTACAGCTAATTTTAATACAAAGATTTCTTTCTCCTCGACTGGTTTTTCGTTTCCTAATGGTTTCATTCCGGCATCTGCGCACTTTATTGGATACAAAGTTTTTAAATTAGGGCTATTTTTGTTTGTTTGTTGCTGTACAAACACACGTGAGTTCAAATCTCTCTGAGCACCCCATTAATAAGGCCTTCTGCTATATATGTTCTCTGACGAAAGCAACAAACTGGAAACATACATGTATGTAAGAACGAAATGAATAAATAAACCGTAAAAATATACAAATCTCTTCGTGAACCTACTCAAGCAAGCTCAATGTATATATATATATATATATATATAGAGAGAGAGAGAGATGCGCGCGTGTGTGTGTGTGTGTGTGTGTGTGTGTGTGTGTGTGTGTGTGTGTGTGTGTGTGTGTGTGTGTGTAATATAAAAAAGTAATCTCAAGGTGTAGAAAAATATGATTAAAACAGAGATATAAAGTTATTTATTATATCACGTGAGCTAGTATTACATCATATCATCAATTTATACGTTAGACTGTATTTGTTCAACCGCAGGATTAGTAGGTAATACAGATTCACTTTTAAAGCAGGGTACAACTGATTTCAATACAGAGTTTTCCTTCAAAGGTTACTTAAGGCTAAAGAACCCAGCTTGACCCGCAATTTAACAATAGCCAAAGAGAAAAAAAAATATTTGCCTATTCAGGGCATTAGTGCAAAGTAAAATGCAAACAACCGTTGGCAGGATTTGATCTCGGATCGGCAAAACCATTTTCTACGACAATAACCGTGATCTTATTCTAGTATTTACTTAATTACTCCGCCACGAGCGGGATGTGGCACAAAGACAATTTTAAAAGAGGGACATCATTGACAAAGGACAGATCGGGTCTATTCTATTTAGTAATTTACGAAGCTCTTTGCTTCGATGTTGCACAAGGCTGAATGTATGGGGCGCCCAATGAGACTCGAACTCACTTGTGTAGGTTTGCTAATCTAGCTTGCTAACCGTTACACCACCAGAGGTGTCCTTGGGTCTATTCTATTTACTCCTAGTTGGAAAGAGGATCAATGGCTTCCTGCGTTTGCCAAGGGTATTCGCACGAAGTCAAAGAGAAACAGTGTCTTCTACGATATTTATCGTTGCCTCCCAACAGACAGGATTTGACAAAAGATTTTTTTATAATCCTATTTACCAACCCCTCCGCTTGGGCAGGATATGACACAAGGTCAATTTTTAAGCAGAGTTTAACAGGTTTGAATTCAGAGTTTTCCTTCTCCTAGACTAGTTGCCTCAGCAAGCCTGAAAAACCCAGTCTGTCCTACTATTTACCCATACCCACATTTTTTTATAATGGGAGTTTAGGGAAGGAGAGGCCAGCACATACCCAGTTGGACTATATTGATCATCAGTTCTTTTAGTGCAATGTGAGCTAGATGACGACAATGAGTACTTTGACTCACTAAGTGCAATGTGATTCCCGCATGAATTCCTACTTATAGCATGAACTATACCAGCAGGCCTAGTGCTATGCATTGCTTGTCAATGGTTTTATCACTTACCCGAAGGTGGCCAGGCCGATGCCGGGAGCCATTCGGCCTCGAATCTTACATTGACCTTGAAGTCCCATCCAGCATGAATTCCAGACGGTCCGGTATGGTGACAAGTCAAAGGGAATAGACGTGCAAAGGTCAAACTATTCTTTGATCCTAAGCCCCGCAGCCCACGACGTTCGCCTGTTGGAAGGAAACATGACTGCATTATAATTCGTTCGTTTTTCTGTCGGCTTGAAAACCACATATGGCGTCGTTGGGAAGTTCACAGATATACCATCCTCCCACTGGGCAAGCATTATTTAATAATTCCCTTACACAAACTAAATTTGACAATGTAACAAAACGAATTAAAAAAAAAAACTTCACAAAGAAACGGAAAAAAGGCAAAGAAATTACGTTTCCATTTTTTACCTGTTTTGAAATGCCAACATGTAGATAAACCATCTGAGCTCCGATATCTGGGGTCTTTAATCTCTGACATTTGGTGAGCAAACAACACAAACGATGTCTTCTGTCTGTGACAAGAGTCTTCCAAGAAATAATCTTGCAAACAACTGATTTTCTGTTTCTGAATAACCGGAATGTCTCAACAAAAGAAATATGGAGGGAATGTTGTGAAGTTTAAGTTTGACACAAGGCAGTGAGTCTTAGGAGCTGAAAAAGCACTCGAGATTTACAAAAACAAATGAAGTAATGGCTGAGCTTTGAGAAAGGGAGAAGTAAGAATTAATGAAAGATGAAAGACAGAAAAGAAAGTGTAGGAAAAGGGAAATAAATAAAAGACTAAAATGCGATAAGAAAGAAAGAAAGAAAGAAAGAAAGAAAATTATATTAAAACATACACATAAAAGACAGGCAAAAGGGAAGAAGAAGAAGAAGAAGAAGAAGAAGAAGAAGAAGAAGAAGAAGAAGAAGAAGAAGAAGTCTGTTGTACAAAACAAAGGTTAGTAATTGATTATAATAATGATGATGATAATAGAAAAAATCTATGTTACAAGAAGGTGACGGTAATACCAATTATAATTGTTGAACTAAGGAAACTCCCAAAGGACTGGTAGACTTGAAAATCAGATGACGAGTAGAGACCATCCAGACTACAGCATTATTAAGATCGGTTTAAAATACTAAGAAGAGTCCTAGCGACTTGATGAGAATTACTGCCATTCAAACTCCTGTGAAAGTCAATCACATGACGCTGGTGTGAAAAACTTGCAAGGAATAATAATAATAATAATAATAATAATAATAATAATAATAATAGCGATAGAGCATGAAAGTGACTATGATACAAGTTTAACTTGGCTTCTCTTTGAATTGTCCCCTGATGAGCAAGAAAAGGAACTGCTTTAACTGAGGACCAGGGAAAGAATTGAGAACACACAGACAACAGTAATCTTATGATCTACCTGAACTTTCTGAAGAGTTCTGGAAACAAGTAGAAACTTCCAATCAGTCAGATTCGAGTGAAGGATCACCAGTAGAAATTGGTAAGAAAAACTTGCCAGGGGTGAAACAATGACAACCGTATAAACTGCGTCGAGCCTGTTCTATTGTCAGATGGTTGACTACTTACTGTAAGCAACGTGATGACGATGTGTAAGAAGAAATTTGACTATACAACAAAGTGGTATATGCACAAACCACAATCCACTGTAGAGAATATTACACAGAAACTTCTCAGGGATTTTCGGATACAAACTGATTACTTAATCCAGACCTGACCTGACCAGACCAGACCAGATCAAATCAAAAAGGAAAAAAGAACTTGTCATCTAGTGCCCGACCTCATTGTCAAAATAAACGAAAACGAAAAGACAGACAAATTCTAGGACCTTGCCAAAAAAAAATAAATAAATAAAAAATAAAACATCTGTGAAACTGGAATATGACAGTGATACCAGTTGTAGTTGGTGCACTTGGAACAGTCTTTAAAGGCTTAGAGGAGATTGTGGAGAAACTGGAAATTAGAGGCAGAATGGAAACCAATCAGTCCGTAGAATTGTTAGAATCGACCAGCATACTAAGAAGAGTCTGGGAGACATGAGAAGACGTGCTGCCACTCAGACTTCTGTGAAAGGTGACCAGCTAAAGCTAGAGTTAAAAAATTGTCGTCGAATTAATCATACTGATTGTGATAATATCTGATACATTCTTTAAATTCATCACGGAAGTTAAGAAAATTGGGAAATAAAACTGACAGCAGGACGAAAAATCATGAGAGGCTTCCTACGGGGAGACGCACTTTCACCATTAACTTTTGTAATAGCAAATATACCAGTCAATTATTTTCTTAGAAAGTGTAACAGAAGCTAAGAATTTACTCAATCTTAAGAAATGATTTATCAGCTTATGTATATAAACGATATCAAGGTGTTTTCAAAAAATGAAAACAAACTGGAGACGCTGATATAAACAATAACAATACAGAAATAGGAGATAGGAATGGTATTTAACAGAGAAAAATGTTACATGCTCCAAATAAGAAGCGGAAAAGAGGAATAACAGAAGGAATAGAACAGCCAAATAAAAAAGAATCAAAACACTCGAAGAAAAGGAAAATTACAAGTACTTGGGGATATTAGAAACAAATACCATCAAATAAGCGGATATAAAAGAGAAAAAAACAAGAAAAGAGTATCTCAGACGAACGAGAAAACTTCTAGAAGCCAAGTTCAGCTGCAGAAATCTCATCAAAAAAATGAATACCTAGGACCATTCTTGAAATAGACCAAGTAAAAACAAAGAAAAATGGACACAGAACAAATAAGTGGAAGACAGTGCACAAGGACTTACATCCAATAGATGACATAGATGGACGACATAGACAGATGTGTGATGAAAAGGAAAAAGGATTCGCCATCACTGAAAATATCCTGGATACATCAATACGATGATTTATGCACTACATTAAAAAGAAGCCAAGGAAGATAAATTACAGCTGCCAGTAACAGCACTGACAATTTAATGGACATAAAAACAATAATAAGTAAGAAACAGGAATGGGACAAAAAGAACTATAAAGAAATTTCAAGAGACAAACAGGTGAAATCTCCTGCAAAATGATCTGGGCATGTCTATGAAAGAGAAACCTAAGAGAAAATGAATCTATTCTAATCTCAGCACAAAACCACGCCATAAGGACCAATTATACTAAAGTGAAAAAATGATGGTTCGTAACAGAATAGCAAGTGTACGTAATGTGATGATAAAGGAAATGGATACGGCGACACGAGTTCAAATCCTGGACGAGACTGATTGCATTTCACATAGCACTAATATCCTTGGGAAAGGTATGAATCCAATCATTCTCCCTCCAGCTATGGGTAAATAGTAGGGCAGACTAGGTTCTTCAGCCTTGGTAAGGCAACTAGTCTAGGAGAAGGAAAACCCTGAATTCAAACCTGTGTCACATCCTGCCCGAGCGGAGGGGTTGGGTAAATATGGTAATGTGGTGATAAAGACAAAATCATTAATTACAGATTTGGTTTTGCTTTGTTTAATGGCATATCAACCTTTGTAGGCTATTTAATGCCAAATTCATTTTATACATTTAAACCGTTCATTTCAAACAATTCAGTTTAGCATAAGTACACAGTTTAAATGCCAAAAGAATTCTATTTCAAGCATTTCCTTTTAGCATAAGTACAGTTTTTTGTTTACGCACATTTAAAAGTAAAAAAGATCTATTTCAAGCAATTCAGTTTAGCATAAATACCCTGTTTAGTTCTATTTAACCCATAGATAGGACCACATACGGTGCTACCACTCTAGGCCAGAGTGAATCTAGGAGTTATGGCAATAAAGGGGTACTCCGCATTTCCCAGCTTTTATGGAACCTCACTGTCTGATCGTTTAATGTTATTTCCAGAACACCCGTTGTTGAGGAAGTCTTACGCCTCTGCAGAGATGCAGTTGGTGTATTCTGCCGCCATAAACTAGCGGAAAGGGGGAGTAGGACTTAACACGACAGTATTTGGAAGGTTTACCACTGGAAATTGCGCAAGAAATAGAAATTTGGTAATACTACCAAATGGTATATGAATAAACCAGAAACCCTCCTAGACAATGTGACACATAAAATTCTCTGAGATTTTTAAATTTAAGCAGATCCCCTAATATCGGCCCTGAGACCAGACCTAGTTATATTTAACAAAAAAATTACTGTATCGTGGTCTTTGCTGTCCAAGGAAACCACAGAGTGAAAAACAAATAAAGCGAAAAAAGAGACAAGTATTTGGATCTTATTAGAGAACTAAAAATGTTACCGAACACGAAGGTGACGGAGATACCAATTTTAATAGGCGCGCTTGGGACGGTCCCCAAAGGTTTCGAAAAGGAGGTGGAAGATTTGGGAATCGGAGGACAAATCGAGACCATCTAAAGTACAGTATTAATGATATTGGCTAGAATACTGAGAAGAGCCATGGAAACTTGCTGTTACTCAGACTCCACTTAAAGACCATCTGCTAATGCTGGTGTGAAAATCTAGCGACGATGATAATAATTGCTGGACAGGAACAGGGTTAAAAAAAAAAAAAAGAGACAAAAAACGAAACTTTCAAACAAATATTATAAAATTGTCCAATCTTAACCGGAAAAAAATATAAACAATAATAAAATATGACATTGCATTCATTGTCAAGTATGTAAATAGTATTAAATATTGGATTGTGAAAAATAGTGGAAATATCAACCAGAACCAATAAAAGAAGCAAAAGGAACAACTGTTCTCTGGGACCTTGCCATCCAAACAGAGTGAAAAATAAATGGCAATAAACCAGATAGTGGTTTAGGACTCTAGAAAAAATATGCCTTCGAATTGATTACAATATATCAGTCAAAACTTATAAAATAACTTAGTAAAAACAACTGGAAATAGAAATTGAAAAAAGTGCACCTTAAGCTACCTCTGTGACAGTAATAGTGGAAGTGATGATTATAATCAGGAAAGGGACAGATAAACACATTGATAAGATACTTGGTAGTTCGAGCGTATATGAAATACAAAGATTGCGCTTTACGGAACTGCCCATCTCCTTAGGAGAGTTCTATTAATGTTACAGAAAAATATCAACCAAAAAAATCAGCAAAAACATAGATGCACAGAAGACACATAATCAAAAGCTAAAAATAAATAAGAGCAATGAGAAGAAGAAGAAGAAGAAGAAGAAGAAGAAGAAGAAGAAGAAGAAGAAGAAGAAGAAGAAGAAATGCAAATGCAAATAAGTGAAGAAATCTATTATAAAAAGGAAAAAGAGGAGGACAGAAAAACATAAAGAAAATATTTGGATGGTTATGAAATGAAAGAAAATTGAAAGGAAAAAGAAATAGAACAAAGAAAGAAGAAAAAACCGAGACAAAAATAAGGTTCAATGTATTAAAACCAAGCAAAATAAAAAAGAACAAGAAAAAATACAAAAAAAAAAAAATGAAGGAAAGAGCCAAAAGAGAAAAAAAAACGTTGAATGAATTAAAGCCTAACAAAATAAAGAAAAAAGAAAAGAAAGAAAAAAGAAAAAGAATAAAGAAATCCAAGACGAAAAGAGGAAGCATTGTGTGAAATTACGCAGCCCTTTGAAAGAAAACAACTAGCGCATGCGCAGGACAAGACTACATCGAAGAGCACAATGTCATCCCCGCACAGAAGATAGTTGTTTGATTGATTGTGGTGAATGAAAGAGGAAATTAAAACTTCCGATGGTGAAATGAGGACTACAATAAGAGACGAAAGGACTTCGTTAACAACAAAAGATATAAATACGCTTAATAGCGTTATCGGGGTTGAGTTTACCGTAGAGTATTGCCGAGAAGAATTAGATAATGGGAAAGAAATAAGAAAGGAAAAACACTAAAAAGAAAGGAAAAAAGAACACGAAACATATCTGAGGATATTGAACAAAGGGTAATTGGTCTATGATACTGGGTTATTCAAACTTATAAATACCTGTATTATAAGAAAAGAAAATAACAACCCTTTTTAAACCTATACACCCGTGTTCAAAATATACGTACCTTTATTAAAATAAAGCCAAAGTGAGAAAAAAATTAAAGAAAATGGTATTGTATACTGATTCGCTCCTGTTTACTCAAGTGTCCGGCGTATGACGCTAAACATCGTCAGATGATGTGGCTCCAGTTCTGGAGATCTAGGGAAACGTGGAATACTTCTTCTTGTCAATGTCATCCAGACTCACTCCAACCCAGTGTGGTCGTAGCTGGTAGAATTCTAGCAATTGTTCAAACCGATGAGTTAAAAAATCATATTCGACTGAAAACTCTGCAAAAAATAAAACTCTTAACAAACAAGTAAATAAAAATTGTAATTATGAATACATATTGAGGGTGACTCCCTAAATTCTGGGCAAAAATTAAAGATAGACTGATGGACATACGCTTAAAATCAATCCATCAATGACTCGATTACTTTTTAACATAAAAGAAATGGGTCTAGTTTGATAGCTTTACCCACGTAGTTATTGCTGTAATTTTATAAGCTTAGCTTAGTTTGATTTGGTTTGAGAATTTTGTTTAATGACATATCAAACCTTGGGGGTTATTCAATGCCCAAGCCATCCCCGTGGAAGAACAGTAGTGGAACAATTTAACACACAGCTTGGAGTGTAGTTTGGCACAAGGCTGCAAGGACCACCTCTTGATAGTCGGTTAGTTTAACGGCATGTCAACTCTAATTGGGTAATTTAGTGATGCAGTTCATTTGTTATTGCAAGCAATTACATAGGTTCAAGTACAGTATTCGCCAATGGCCTGTGAT
The DNA here is from genome assembly GCA_963585895.1 of Sepioteuthis lessoniana. Classification (NCBI taxonomy): domain Eukaryota; kingdom Metazoa; phylum Mollusca; class Cephalopoda; order Myopsida; family Loliginidae; genus Sepioteuthis; species Sepioteuthis lessoniana. The sequence continues at coordinate 52,286,703 of OY757926.1, read as the reverse complement.
ATCGGGGTTCAATCCCTGGTCCAGTCATACCAAACACTTAAAAAATGGTACTTGATGCCGCCTCGCTTAACACTCAGTATTATAATGTACGTACCAAGAGTCAGATGGTGCAATCAAAAGAAAGGAGTAACGCCTTCCCCTACACCTTGAAGTAGTAGCCATTGAAAAGGGAGCCTTCAGTTTGGCCCCCCCTACTACGGTGGCTAACTTTATTTATTTATATGTAGTTTTGTATACGCAGACTATATTACCCGCTAAGAAGTGAGACTTCTCATTTTTAAAAGAATAGGCATCCTGAACATGACATTTAATTGCAATTAAATGGCGACACACCAGTTCTTAAGATCAGGAGATAGTGTTGTACTCTTTCATTGCAATTACTTTTAGTTCCACTCTGACTCAGAGTGAAATTATTTTTTAGGGTTCATTTATTTCTAAAATAGATAATTTAGAAATAAGGATATTCATAAGGACAGTTAGCTAAAAAAAAGAAAGAAAAAAACACGCGAGACGGATCGATATACGGTTAAAATCAATCAATCAATTTGTTGCGTTCTGGTTAGTGAACGCTTGTAATATTAAATAAAGGACAAACCACGATATGAGAGGAAATAGAGATATATTCTCAGGAAAAAGTATATACAATAGAGAGACTATTAGTAGACAAGAGCATAAGATTAGTGGATGCTTGTAATATTAAATAAAGGACAAACCACAATATGAGTGGAAATAGAGATATATTCCCAGGAAATGTATATACAATAGAGAGACTATTAGTAGAAAAGAACAGAGAATTAGTAAATACAGAATAAAGATATAGCCCAACGATAGTATTAGCATCCGTTACTACGGTAGCAAGTAAGCTGATCTAGTGAAATTTCCAGACTCCAACGCTCTAAGACTATTCCTATAAGAAGCTGCTCTTCACCTTCTAGTCTGCCCTGGTATTAGTAGCTACTGCTATATATGGCAGATGGACTAGTTCATTGAGTGGAAAAAGATGGGTGATACCCAATACAATTTTAAGAAAGAACAACTCAGAAATATAAATGTAATAATTTAATGTATGCAATTCTCTAACTTCTAGGCATAAAACAACCATACGGGGGGTCGACATGCCGTTAAGATCAATCAATCAATCTTAAGAAACAACTACAAAAAAATGTAAATATACACGTACAATATTTTTAATTCCCTAACCTATAGGTAGAAAATAACCCTATACGGGTTGACATGCCGTCAAAATTAACCAAGATTGAGAAATTACACAAAATGTATATATAAACATAGAATGTCTGCAATTTACTAACCTCAAGGCATAAAACAACTCGAGAGGGGATAGCATGCCGTTAAAATCAATCAATAAATCTTAAGAAACAACTCACTAAAAATGTAAATATAAACGAACAATTAATGCGATTCCTTAACCTCTTGTTATCGATTTATCCTAAACGGGTTGACACGCCGTTAAAATCAATCACTCAATCTTAAGAAACAAATGCATAAAAAAATGCAAATATAAACGTACAATGTATGCATATCCCGAAGCTCTAGGCATAAAATAACCCAAGATGGATTGACATGCCTTTACTATCAAGCAACAGTCCACTCAATGGCTCCAGTCCAATACGAAAGCTAGGCCAATGTAGCTATGGTTGCAATCCTACTAAGCTTAGTTTGATCACAAGTATCTCACCTGGTGAGTTGTTTGGTTTAACGCAAGTCAATCCTTATTTGGTTTATTTAATACCGATGTCAGTCTGTTTTGCAAGCAGTTATACAAAGGTTCAAGTAGCAAAGGATAATAATTAATTAGCAATTATAGCTTCAAATAACTATTCTTAAATGAACTAATTTGCACACATGTATAATGGTTACAAGTACTTTCATGTAATGCCCATAATTTTAAAACAGATCTATTTACCTTATATGTGGGACTCTAAAGTGTTCTACCATTCCTGGTCAGGGAGAAATTGGGTCTAATGGTAACAAAGGGCTTTTCCAACACTCTCTTGATCTCCAGAACTGGACAAAACAGTCGGCTGGAGCAGTAGAAAACATTGACTACATCTCTACAGAGGGGTAAGATTTTAACAACGAGTGTCCTGTATATGACTCTAAATTAGTTGATGGTGAGGCTTCAGCCTTGAAACTTTGCGGAATATAGTGTACCCCTTCATTGTCATTGTACATATGTCTATTCTGGCCCGGAGATGGTAGCATTTAGCTATGGGACAAATTGAACTTTTTGACATTTAAACTGTAAACAAACAAATGACATGCTAAATTGAATTGTTAAAAAATAGAACTGTTTGATCACTCAACAGTGTGCAAACAGATCACTGACGTTAAATTGTAGTTGTTATATAGCAATGTTTGAAACCATTTAACTGTGTACAAAAAAGTTGGTCAGGCTCGATAAAAATATTATCAACAAAATGTGTTTACAAATCATTTATATCTAATATACATTTATAAAGAAGGTTTGGCATTAAATAACCAACAATGGTTGATATGCCATGAAACCAAACCATACCAAATCATATAAATTTAATAAATATGTATAAAGAGGGTTCGATATCAAATGACCTTCCATGGTTTATAATTATAGAAAAAACCAAACCATCAAGAACTGGAGCCTCACCACCGAATACAATTCAGTGTCATACCTAAGACATCATTTCTGTGAGGATCTTACCATTCTGGGAGAGATGTAATCTGTGTACTCTAAGCCCCACTAATAAGATAAAACAGGTTACGTCTTAAGTTAGTCTTATATAATGCAGTACATAGTTCCCCATAGATAAATATTAAGTCAACAATAGAATAACATGAAAAGATGTTAAAATATATGTCTCTTTTTCTTTGTAAATGCCACGTTTTATCAAATATTTTTATTTGGAAATTAACACGATCGTAAAGCTGAACACACACACACACACACACACACACACACACACATGCATATTGACCTTTGACAGAGGCGTCTGTCAGAGATTTCTCTACACAGAATGCACCGGTATAAACATTGATTACTGGAAAAAAAGAGGAAGGAGCTCATGCAGGTAACAGGTGAAAGCAGGTCACATGGGTTGACTAGCGGAAAAGGTTAGGTGTTGCGAAATCATATATACACAGGCACCCACTGAGATACGGTCAATTTCTCGCAGTCTTGGATACACGGTCGTGCTGTCAAGAGGTTCAGAGAGCTCTACCATATGACCAGGGTGGAGGTACCGGGCCACAGTAAGTACTTCTCGTTAACGATTCAGATGAATTGCAAGTGGGGCCCTGAATATGAGACAATACGGTTAAGAAGTTATCGGTCAATATAGTAATCTGCTTTTAAATCCCTCTGCTTCTGTCTTTCTTCGTCTCCTTATCTCTCTCTTAAACTTACAGAAGTTCTGACCTTTACGAGAGGAAAAATAAAGAGAGTTATAATTTTATAACCAAGTGTTATGATTCATTCCTTCATCATGTTATACACACAGGTATATATATATATATATATATATAATTTGAAGCAACCATTGAGAACAATACACTTGCCCAAGCCGAGTCCCTGTTGGATAACGTAAAGCAAACAGCAGGAGAAAAATGCCACTGCGTAGATGTGGATATAATAGAGAATATGTTTTTAACGAGAAGAAGCTATCTCCACTCAAAATAACAGATTTCTAAAATTAGTAGAAATGTTCACATACCTCGGCAGTAATAGTTTATCTACGGAAAGTAATGTTAACATACGCCCAGCAAAAAGCTATCGATAAGTTATTGATCGTATTGAAGTCCCGTTTTCTTTTGATAAAATGAGATTTCTTTTAAACAGTGACTGTGTCAGTACTACTGTATGGATGCACCTCATGGATTCTAACAAAACACATAGAGTAAAAGCAAGACGGGGACTGCAAATAAATGCTATGAACTATTTTGAAAAATTCCTGGAAGCAACACTTCACGAAAAAACAGCTGCATGGCCACTTACACCCCGTCTAAAAAAACATATAGGACATGCGGGACACTGCTACAAAAGCAAGCACGAACTCATAAGTGACGTTCCTCACTGGATCCCTACAGATATACATGCAAATGTTTCCAGACCAACAAGAACTTATTTACATCAGCTTTGGTCGGACACAGGATTTAGTTTGTAGGACTTGCCTGGAGCGATGGATGATAAGGACGGATGGAGAGAGAGAGAGAGAGAGAGAGAGAGAGAGAGAGAGAGTCAGTGTGACTCTATAGTGATGATGATGATGAGCTATTGAAAATAATTCATAAAAATTATTGCTTCAAATAACTATTCCTAACATAAAGAATTAAACAGTTTCAAATATTCTAATATATTATTAATAAATTAAAAGTATCTGTTTCGATTAAATAATGACCATTTGTTGTTATATCTTTCTAATGCTGCCAATAACACAAAGAACTCTGACCAACACACATTTTTGATTGGTTTGGTTTCTTTGTTTAAAGATGTTTCAACCTTCATCGGTCATTAAATATCAGAACTGCTTTTATAGCAGAAAGTTCATCGATGATATTTAACTCATAGCAGGAGAGATAAGGGGGTTCATTCCTTTTTCAAATGGTATTAGTCCGAAAGTGAACCTGCTAGCGCAAAATGGAGTTCGATCTCGCTTCCTACAAGTTAGCAGTCCAGCACGCTGTCATTTTATTGAATAATTTTGGGCCCCTAATTTTACTTAGCAGGTCAAGTTTTTCCTCTCCGGCATACACCTAATTTGAAAGTACACCAATTTTGATCTTTTCACGAAATCACTAATCTTCAACCCTGTGTTTGGTACTGTGAAGCTTCCACAAATATGATAAAAAGAATCTGGCCGTTCTTCTTAGAGTTAAGTTAATTCAACTGATTTATTGTGTTATTTTTGTACATTAAAATCAAAATTAAAAATGAGAATGTATCTGTAGCAAGTATACACTATCCTTAATCTATTTTGCTCAATACGAAACCTCTCGTCCAAGGTTATTTCGATTATATCGCGTTGATAACACAAAGCATATCAATAATGATTATTCTGGATTATAATTCACATTTCTTTAGTCAAAACTGACGCCATTTAAAATGCTGACATTCAGATATCTCACCTTAGAACAAAGATCTGACATGATACATAAAACGTTGAAGAGTAACTTTGCTTACAAGGCCAGAAATAAAAGGCACACAGTTACCTTACCGACATGGATCCATCTTTAATATCAATAGGTTTAACATTTCTCAAAGTACAAACCAGACCCAGTTGTTTCAAATACGAAAGTTTATTTTCTGATTGAAACATTTCATAACAGTCGTCACCGGAACGAGAGAGAACGATGGATTGAAAGATACTAATTATTTCATCGAAACACTAAAAGTCTCATTCGTGAGAAACGAACGCTCAAAGAATCGACTTCGCTTTCTTCGCCTCGAACAAACCCTACTCCCATTGGGCCGCCCACCTCTCTGGACCCGAATATCCCCGACTCAGCTTTAACCATTAGCTTCTGAACCGACTCTCTTAACGGAGCGCTAAAATCTTCCTATTCATATGATATATTAATCATCTAATTGCCTAATAACGGTAAAAACACGTGTCATTAAAAACTTTTCTTAAGCTCAAGTTCTAACTTAGCTGTCATAGCATTCAAAATGCTTATTTTTAAACATCCTGTCTGCTGTGGATTTCAAAATAATTTCCTCTTTTGCATGAGAGAGTATCTGATCGAAGCATGTGCAGGCATGAGATCTTTTAACACGACCCACACTTCAACTCAAAGTTTCTTAGCTAACTCAAAAAAGACAGCTTTCGTTGGCAATTGTAATTTTCCAACCTTTCTATTTGACCCCTAGATTGATATTTCGTGAGTTCTCTCACCCCGTGTCCAAATAAGCCTGGGAGTAAGAGCAATGAAGAGGTACTATTTACCAACCCTTCCGCTCGGGCAGGATATGACACAAGGTCAATTTTTAAGCGGAGTTTAACAGGTTTTGAATTCAGAGTTTTCCTTCTCCTAGACTAGTTGCCTCACCAAGGCTGAAGAACCTAGTCCGTCCTACTATTTACCCATAGCTGGAGGGAGAATAAGGGGGTTCATACCTTTCCCAAGGGTATTTGCCCGAAAGTGAACGTAATAGCGCGACTGGAGTACGAACTCGCGTACTACGATTCCGCAGTTCATCGCTTTAACCATTACACCACGAGGACTCCTAACTCACCTGTTCTTCAGAACTTGAGCCTCACCACTAATGAGTGTGATAATCATGATACACAAATATGAGATTTCCACTGAAATTCACAACCACTTCTAATAGTCTGCAAGCCTAGCACCAGGCGAGATACACAATTTAATAATAAAAGAACTAACAGTGATCGATCTCACTACTCAGAATTAATAAATCTGGTGCCCGTGGTGTAATGGTTATCGTCGTAGGAAATGGACACAGTGACACGAGTTCAAATCCTGGACGAGACTAATTGCACTTCACATAGCACTAATACCCTTGGGAAAGGTATGAATCCAATTATTCTCCCTCCAGCTATGGGTAAATAGTAGGACAGACTAGGTTTTTCAGCCATGGTGAGGCAACTAGTCTAGAAGGAAAACTCTGAATTCAAACCCGATAAGCTCCGCTTAAAAATTGACCTTGTGTCATATCCTGCCCGAGCGGAGGGGTTGGTTAATAGGATTAATAAATCTGGTTGATGAGATTGTCGACTCTAGCGTGCCTGAAAACATACGGGACCCATATGACTGCTAATAACTTTACTAATAATAATGTTGTGTTCTTTTTTGTTTCATATTTGAAAATAGTATACTATAACAACTAATAATCCTTGATTGCAATACCTTGGACAAGAGAGGAAAACTTATCTTGTGTCACTACCTGTTGGAGACAAAATCATTCAAAACTGTCTCAAAATCGATGCAACCCATCATAATAATGATTTATTACTGAGACAAAAATCTAAAAAAAAAAGATTAGTAATTAAAAATTATTGATTTAATGTCTCTATCTCAAAGGATACATTTTTACAGGACGTGTTCCAAACGACCGTTACTGCACTTTTCTCTGAAATAAATCCTTATCATATTAATGGGTTGCATCTATTATGAGAAACCCTGTATGACACCACAGGGACATAGCTTGCGGTGTAGCATTGGATACAAGGCCAGAGGTAAAGGGCACTCACTAAGAATCAAACTCATGAACAATTTACCAAATTTGGTAGTTTATCACACAGACAAACGTACGCAGCACTTAGTGAGATTCGAAATCTTCAAAAATGGTCCACTAATACGACATTAATTTAACGAGTTTAGCTTATTTAAAAAAAAGGCTAGCAGTATGGGGCACTCAGTAACATTCAAAGTCAGTAGCAATGGTCTGGTCATTAGAGTACTTGATATGCTCACGACCGAAGCCGATTGGCCTTGGTTCAAGCAACTTTGTGGGCGAGACAACATGAAGTTATTCCTATAGCTGTTTTCGTTCAGTTCGTTTTTTTTTTGTTTAATGACATATCAACCTTCATAGAATATTTAATGCCAAAGCCATTTTGTAGGAGAACAGAACTTGTACTGTTGAATCTTTTGTCGGGGCTGGGATATCGACCTTCGTGGGTTATCCAATGCCAAAGCGATCCTTATAGAAGAATAGCAGTGATACTATTTAACTCTTAGTTGGAGGAATAAAGGGGTTCATACCATTCCCAATGTTAATCCAAAAGTAAACGTTATAATTCAACTAAAGTTCTATTATGTAAGAGTCCAACACGTTAGCCACTAAACCAGGGTTGGGTTTGGTTTGGTTTTATGGCCTATCAACAATTGTAATGCCACATCCTGTTCAGGCATACGTAAAGTAAAATAGGCGACCGTAGTCGAGGGCGACCTGAAGGCTCCCTTTTTGATAGCTACTATGTATACGGGAGGGCGCTACTCCTTTCCCTGGATTGCTCCACTTTATCCTTGAATCGTACCTTATACTGCTGAGTGTTAAGCAAGGAGGTATCAAGTACCATTTTAAAGTCTTTGGTATGACACCACCTGGGATTGAACCCAGGTCTCCCAGACCATTGACGAACACTCTACCCACTGAGCCAATGAGCCGGTATTCATACATACGTACTAATATTATATTATTTGTAAACATATTTTTTGATAAGATTTTTGAATGAGCCTGAGCTCTTTTTTTTGCACGCAGTTAAATGATTTCAATTATTGTTTGCTGAAAGAAAAGTGGTTTAAGTAGAGTTATTTAACACTAATTCTCTCCAAAACTATTCCTTTATTTACACACAATCAAATGGTTCCAAGTATTGATATGTAATACTCACAATACAATATAGATAAATAGTCACTGAATTTCAAGTATTACTATGGTGCCCTCATAATTCTGTGGCAATATACCCACCTTATGACATCAAATGGAACGATCGATCCAGTTATCTGCTCACGCTGTGTTTTTGATCCAAACTTCAGATAAATCGCTAATCGGAGTCGCCAGTCGATGAGAGGACAGACAAAAATGCAAATTTAAAAATTAAAAAAGAAGTCGAAATCCAACAAAAAGAAAACAGGAAACGGCTTTATATAAATAAGTGTCATTAAAATGGTATACGTGATCACCCTACCCGACAGATGGTGATAATAGAACGGAGTCCTAATTAACAAATTAATAGTCAGTCAATTTTACGGCATTTAAAGTCAAGCACAAGCCCTCTCAAATAATCGTATATGTTTTAAGCTTTTCTTTTTTCGCTTTCCGTAGTCTGGCAATAGTCAATCTTAAGTGGCGGTTCACCTTTTTCCCCTTTTTCAGTATCTGGATATCAGGTTGTTGGGCTTTCTTGATTATCTGGTACAGTGCGATTTCTAGATTGTGTTTTATGCTCGCTTTTCTCAGTGTTTTCCTTCTGGCTTCTCTGTCTTAGAGTCCTGTAAAAAGTCAAGACGCAGTGTATCATGGAGTCTCTTAGCCTGTGTAGCGTAGGCATAGGTATAAGTAGCTAGCGGGGACAGGTCAGCCACGTGGTCACTCAGGCATTTGTTGGATAACGCAAAGGTTGATATAGACAAACAACACAGACACTTTCGTATTTTCCTTTAGGATTTATATCTGGCTGGCTACCGTGAGTTGTCCGATGTGAGAGAGAAAGATTGATTAATATTTTCAATTAAAGGTCACGGCTTCCCGTGAGATAAAACTTTGGCCTGACTTTCTTCTACACTATTCGCTTCAATTTACCATCTCAAAAATGGGTCGTCCTCTCATTTTCGCCAGTCTTTCAGGAGTAGAAACGTATCCGTTTTCGGTGGTTCCACAACTGCGCTGAAGGTTACGAGGCTCCGGTTTTTTCCTAACCTTTCGAATTACAACGAGTGCTTTGGCCTGACCGTTCGGAGACTGTCTGATTTTTTTCATATTTATTCTATTTCTTTTTTCAATTTCAGTTTTCTATGAGCCGTTCAATTATGTTACACTGGTACGCGCTTGCCTCTTCAAAGTATCATTATTATTTCGATTTCTTTTTGCTTCTTTATCTTTGCTTCGTATCAACGTAAAGTGTCTAATCATTTCAGGGTTTCTCTGCAGGTCAACTTTGGGCAGTATGGCACAAAGCCAGGAGCCCAGCAAAACGTGAAGTTTAATAGGTGTCTTCAGCCGGTCTTCCCTGGTATCCCTCGAGAGACAAAAACCTTATTTTAATGCATTTTTTCTCATCTCAGCAGTGGTGGTTGGCGAAGCTATTAAAAATATCAATTTCCTACAAATTTGGATTTCAATAATTATTTCCGCCGCTTTAACTTGCTGCACCATCAATAATTGATTTCCTTTTTGGGTGTTCACTTTTAATGCTTGGTTTCGTCTCACCTCCACCCCAAAAAGGGGTTGGCCTATTTTCCTCTCTTGATGACATCAGTATATTGCAAATCATAACGTTTAACCAGTATTTTCCAAACCTGAATTTTAAAAAAGTGTTACACAAAATTTTCAGTTTCCAATTGACGACTGTACTTAGCCAGCTAAAAGGCCCCGACCCCTGGGTTGATTTTGCTTGTCGTTTGTGGATAATTAAAATAACGATTCCTTTCACATTTCCATTGAAAAATTAATTAGCTTATCTTTCTGACTACTTCTAGTCGAATAAAAACTATATTTTTTCGCTTTTTCCTCACCAAAATACAACCTCGCTTCATTCTTTTAAATTTTATTTTTGTCAATTCTTATTTTTCTAGTTAAGAATTTATTCGGCAAGGTTCTCCACCTTTCGCTTACAATTCCATTAAACATTATTCATTCGTTTGCACACAGCTAAATAGTTCCAAGTATTGTTATGCATCCGCAAAAATTCAAATAGTCATTTGTTTACATACAGTAGAATAGTCAAATAGTTCTATTTCTACCAATTCAATTCAATATAAGTCTCTTGATTGCATACAGTTTAAATGGTCAGTTCTAATTAAAGTGGTATTCCATATTTCCCAAAGCTCTCAGCCTGGAGCTACACCACCAGATAGTTAGCGTAATATCCGGGAAACTAGTTGGTGGGGGGTGTCTTAGCAATCTGAAAAAGGGCATTCAGCGTATTATATAGACTCCCCCAGCCGACTGGGCTTCTACGCCACCTGACCCCTGCCTTTATACTACTGGTAGTCCATTATGAAATACCTCTTTCTCGGACTACATTTATTTATAAATGGGGAAGTAGAAAGAGAGAGAGAGAGAGAGAGAGAGGCAGAGAGAGAGAGAGAGAGAGAGAGAGAAAGCGAGGTATTATCTAGGATAAAAATTCTTTAATATATAATGTCTCCATGTCATCAATCAATAATGATTATCAGTTTAAATCTATAGCATATATAGAAATGAAAAATATTGTTGCTTCCGTATGATGAAAGTCCATCTTATTTTAGGGCAGATACTTAGAATTAAGTACGGTCTTTTTAAAAAAATTCGGTTAGGAAATTTTTACAATTAAGCCAGCAAAACGAATAGAAATTTGCAAGAAATTAAAAATTAAAAAAAAATAAAAATGTACAAAAACCAACTAAAAAACATATGATGACAAACAACAACAAAAAATATATTTAAAGAAATTGAAATAAATCTAACTCATCTCAATATACACAACACACAGCCCAGTCAGCTGGGGCTGTAGAATACACCAATTGCATCTCTGCAGAGGAGTAAGACTGTCCCAACGAGTGTCCTAATATGAAACTAAACAATCTGATGATGTGGCTCAAATAATGCTGGAGCTTTGGGTAATGCTGAGTACCTCTTCATTGTCATCGCTCCAATGTCCACTCTCACCAAAGGGTTATATACAGCTGTTTGACAATTAAACTTTGGGCAAACAAATAGCTTATGCTAAATTGATTTTTTAGAAATAGAACTGTTTGACCATTTAACTGTGTAAACAAATGACCTGTGTTTATTTGAATTGTTAGTGATATAGAGCAATACTTGGAAACATTTAATTTAGTTAATTTACGCTAAGCTATCCAGGGAATGGAGTAGCGCCCTCCCCTACACCTTGGTGTAGTAGCTATCGAAAAGGGAGCCTTCGGGTCACCTTCGACTATGGTCGCTAACTTTACTTACGCTAAGCTAAATTGTTAGAAATAGAACTGTTTCATCATTAAACTGTGAATATCCACAACTGTGTCTATGACTCATATATTCAGAATAGTTGTAAAAACATGGTTTTGCATTAAATAACCAACAATGGTTGATATGCCATAAAACCAAACAAACCAGCAACTCGTTTATATCGGTATGGACCCAATCGATGTGTTGCACGTCACGTGATTACTCAGTTGTCAGGTCAATATTTGCCCAGCTACCAGGATCCTATCCTTAAGCATCACAGCCGTTCACCCCAGCCAACAGATGACTTTTTTGTCGAAGACTTACCCACTCTGCTGAGGAGCAGTCAGCGTTTACTACAGTCCTCGCCGAGAAGGCGTCTTCAGTTCTTTTACATGAATTCCGTTCATTCCCTTTTAATTTAGATTTGCTTTTAAGTTTAAAATCGTTTGCATTTTGGTGATGCTGCACTACTAGGGAAACTTTTAAGTCTAATTTTCCAAACTATTTTTTTCTTATTTATTGCGGACTTTTTGTCCTCATCTTGGTAGTTTTTTTGTGTTGTTTCTTCTTTCACTACGTTTCAGCCACATTTCACGTCTGGCCTTCTTCAGGTGATTTTTCCGCGACCTTCGGGGCCCGTGGCGCAGCGGATAGATGCGTTCAGTCTCTACGGTTCCAAGTGAGCATTGTCAGAAGATAGCGGTTTCAAATCCTACCCAAGCCGGCCAGAGGTTTACTTGGTCAAAAACGTGGTGCGATAGACAACAACTATGGAAGGCAGTAATAACTGGGAATACAGTTACAAGACTTATCATTCCTATCTGAGGTCGCGGAAAAATCACCTGAAGAAAGTCAGAGGTGAAATGTGGCCGAAACGTAGTGAAAGAAGAAAACACACACAAAAAAAAAAAGAAACTACCAAGATGAGGACAAAAAGTCCGCAATAAATAAGAATTAGTTCTCAGATGAGGACCGGACATTGGCCTAGCGGTTAGAGTGTTCGCCAATGGCCCGGGAGACCTGGGTTCAATCCCAGGTCGAGTCATACCAAAGACTCAAAAAATGGTACTTGATGCCTCCTTGCTTAACACTCAGCATTATAAGGTACGGATCAAGGGTAAAGTGGAGCAATCCAGGGAAAGGAGTAGCGCCCTCCCCTACACTTTGGTGTAGTAAGCTATCGAAAAGGGAGCCTTCGGGTCACCCTCGATTATGGTCGCCAACTAGTTCTCAGATTAAAAAGCCTCATCTCAAAATGATCCAATTAAAGACAATTTTTTTTCTTTCAGTACAAGAGACCCTTAAGATACATGGAGAGTATTTCTACAATCCCTGACTTCTAAAAAAACTTAACAAATTCCAAAACATATACTTCCATTATTCATAAAATTTTAACCAGAGTAGTAAAAATGTCAATTAGCATTAAAAAGAAAAAATACAGGTGAGTACCATCGGTATAGTGGTTAACGTAAGTAAAGTAAAGTTAGCGACCATAGTCGAGGGTGACCCGAAGGCTCCCTTTTCGATAGCTACTACACCAAGGTGTAGGAGAGGGCGCTACTCCATTCCCTGGATTGCTCCACTTTACCCTTGAACCGTACCTTATAATGCTGAGTGTTAAGCAAGGTGGTATCAAGTTCCATTTTTAAAGTCTTTGGTATGACTCCACCTGGGATTGAACCCAGGTCTCCCGGGCCATTGGCGAACACTCTAACCGCTGGGCCAGCGCACCAAGTTCAAATTCAAATTGTACAATACATTCACTTTCGGACGACAGAGTGCGGAAGCAGAATTAAAGATATTCTACTATAATAATAAATGGCACAGGTATAAAACAAGAATAACTTCAATTTTAAAAAAATCAAACAAAAAAATAAGAAGATAGACAGAAAACAGTAAATTTACTCAATATAGCCACCAAATTTTTTCAATTATGGCATCAACACGTCTTCGAAACGATTTGCATGCTTTAAAAATAAATTATTCAGACATTTTATTCCATTCAACAGCAGTCTTAAACGAACGAATATTTGGATGGGATGTTGCATTTGTTTGTTTTCTAAAACACCCCATATAACGTAAGCAAGCGGGGTTAAGGTCTGGGCTTGATGGAGTCCATAAAGAAACTCCAATTATTTTGGAAATCTTTGGCTTGGTTTCGGTGTTCGGCAAATCATAGATTCTTGGTCGGTTTTTTCTTGCTCACTCATATCGGGTTGAAAGTCCTTGAATAATAGAACTAATCATGAAGATTTTTTCAATTTTAATTAACGTTTTTTTAATTTGACAAATCAGACTAATTTTTTTTTAAAAAATTATTCCATATTTTGCTTCTCCATCTTGATAAAGATATAAACTCCCTTATCTCCCCCAACAATGGGTTAAATTTCTTTAAGGATAGATTTGTCATCCAATAACTTATTAAGATTGATATGATATCAAACAAAGAAACCAAACCAAAGAGTCCAGCACATTAGCCATAAAGCTAGGGAGACTCTTCTCCTTCTCTGAAAAAGAGATTGAGAGGTTTTTCTATGAGATATGGAAAATAGACAGAAGAATGGACAAAATTATTAAAGAAACTGAGGTTAGATGCGACGCGAAGATAGAGATGCAAAGAATTAAGTAAGAACCGAACTCATACAAAATCGTTTTTTTTTTTTTTTTTTAGCAAAACGAAATGGCCAGATGAAGGAGAATGGAACCGTCAAATGTGGACAAACAGTAGTTGTAGAAGATAGAATTGAGACAACGACGTTTGAATGCAGAGTTGTTTAGAGTCGACTTTTTCGAAAGATCCTCGAAGAGATAGAAAGGTGTGAACAATGTTGAATTATCAGTTTGTTCATCAATCGTAGCTGAGAATTAGGGAAAGAATCAGAAAACGTTTATTAACATTTAATTAGAAGAAGAAGAAGAAGAAGAAGAAGAAGAAGAAGAAGAAGAAGAAGAACGATGACGTCGATGACAACAATAGGATATAAAATTTAAAAAAATATGCATATACATAATTCCTGAAGCCTCAACTAATGAGTGTCGGAATTTGGCATCGATCTGATGAAATTGATAATGAGACAATTGCTTTTGGTTAGATGGCATATTGGTATTTATCTTCGTCAGATCTCCGACCAAGAATTTCTTGAGAATTTTCCAAGATCACAGATTAAAACTTTCATTCACACACGCTCAAATATATGAAGGTGGTTGTGTGTGTGTGGGTGTGTCTGTGTGTCTGTGTCTGTGAATATATATACATAAGTATACATACATGTGTGTGTGCGTATATGTGTGAGTGTGTCTGTACGTACGTCTATATATATCATGACTGAAATAAGTTTCTGAAAATTTCCTAACAAAATATGCTTCGATATATATATATATATATTAAACGGTCGGTGAAAGCGTGAAGCATTCTAATTAGCATTTGATAGTTATCACCGTCATGTTGAGAATTTGGATGATTAGAAAAAATTACTTTTAGTGCGAACAAAGACCCCACAAATTTATCATTCAGTCGTAAATTAGTCTAGAAATTGCTTTATTCTCTCACTTAGTGTAAGGTAAGTGTATTGCTCTCAAAGAAAATCTCTCCATAATGAGTCTTTTTGCTGGAATGCTGTTACATGAAAGCTAAATGCGAATTTTAGAAATATATATATATATATATATATATGTGTGTGTGTGTGTGTGTGTGTGTGTGTGTGTGTGTGTGTGTGTGTGTGTGTGTGTGTGTGCATGTATAATGGTCATTCAATAAATTAGGTGAATTTTCCCTATGAATTTGGCAAAAAGCAGGTTTTACAGTTCTATATTTTCGAAGAAATCATTAATAATCGATCTTCCTATGCCCTTTAACCGGGCCATTACTCTAATGTGCAACGTGTTCATTAATGGTCCGGGAGACCGGGATTCAATCTTTGGTCTAGTCATACCAAAGAATAAAAAATGGTGCTTGATTCCGCCTTACCTAATAATCAGTATTATAAGATAAGGTTCAAGGGTAAAGTGGAGTATTCCAGGGAATGGAGTTGCGCCCTCCCATACACCTCCGTCTGGTAGCTATTGAAAAGGGAGCCATCAGGTCACCCTCGAATAAGGTCACAAACTTGAAAACTTTTTTATGATGTCCCAGAAAATTGTAAGCATGACCTTCTTTGCTGACCACTGTGCTCAGAACTTTTTCTTTTACTGGTGAGTCGGAGTGTTTCCATTGTATTGACTATCGATTAGGCTCGTAGTGGCAAACCCATGTTTAGCCCATTTGTTAATATCATTTTTTTATAAAACATGCTTCTCTGTATCTACTACACATTTTGTAGTAAGTTTTACATGGTCTGTTCATCACAACCACCAAACTTTTGATGGCTAACTCAAACCTGGAATACTGTTTGACCAGCCACCATTTTGAAAAGACTCAAATAAAATATATGGGTGAGATTAAATTAAATTTTACCATAAACTACTTTTCAAAAAGGACCATTATACATATATATTTAACATCGACCAATTAATTTCAGGGACAGAGACAGAGAACGAGAGACAGACAGAGACAGGGCAGAAGTAACAAGATAAGGAATAAGGAAGTAATCCATAAGAACCCCACAATAAAGAAACATTAACTTTTGATGATATAAGAACAACTAATGCTACATACACCCTAAGTAAACCATTTTTTTCAAAAACTTCTTACTGTCATTGCTGTTAAAGTTTATTAAACCCTGATTTTCAATTGTATCCGACCATCTTTATGTGACTTCCCACCATGTGTGAGAATAGGGCTCAAAGCCATTTTATAGAGAAAGATATGAGCGTCAGATGCAAATATACTTGTCCCCGTCCGCATTCTTCCATGGAGGCACCTCAAACACCAAGCAATAAACTTAGTCCTGCAAATTGGTGTAAGCCTGAGAGGGCGGTTCACTAAGGCCAATATTTAGTCAGAGAAATATAACCAAATATAATCAAACATTGTTGGTTATTTAATGCCAAATCTTTATTTGTATATGTTAAATATATTATTTGCTTTGTTTTGGTTTTATGGCATATCAACCATTGTAGGTTATTTAATGCCAAATCCTCTTTATACATATATATTAAATATATAAGATTTGCTTTGGTTGGGTTTTGTGGCATATTAACCATTTTAGGTCATTTAATGCTAAATTCTACTCTCTCACACACACACACACACACACACACACACACACACACACATATATATATATATATATATATATATATATATATATAATGCATATATGATTTATAAACACATTTTGTAGATAACATTCTTAAACAAACCTGAGCTCATTTTTGCACGCTGTTAAACGGTTTCAAGTATTCCTATATAAGAGTCACAATTTAACATCTGTCATTTGTTTGCACACGTAGTTTGTTATATTTGACTCATTGATAGGACCCTATCAGGCGCTACCACTCCGGATAAGAGTGGACCTGGGAGCCAACATCAATAAAGAGGTACTCCACATGCGTTAAAGCTCCAAGGCTGGAGCGTCGACATCAGATGTTTTAATGTTATATCTTGCACACTCTTCTGGGAGTGTCTTACCCCTCAGCTGAGATGCAGTCAGTCTATCCTACTGCCCTTGACGACTGGGCTCCGGACCTTAAGTCGAAAGAATATTATCGAAAAAATCTGAAATACTTAGTATCAATCGAATGAATACGGTCAGTTTTTTGTTTTTTGTTTTAATGGCATTTAAACTTTAGTAGTTTATTCAGTGCCAAATCCATCAGTGTAGAAGGACCGTAGTGGTGATAATATCCTAATAACTAGGGAAATACTATGGATTAATAACTTTTACATTGAGTATTAGTCCGAAACTGAACGCAAAAGTTCAACTGGAGTTCGAACTCACTTATAATAATGTCGCACTCCAGTACGTTAGTCTCATGACGGCGGGGATACTCTCGAAGGATCGGTGCAAAATCTCCCACGGAAACACATTTATTAGTAGATGTCTCGTAGACGTTTCACTAGATACGTAGAGAAAAGATAGAGCAAAAACTTTTAACCTCTGGTCATTTCAATAAGTTATCAATACTATAATGATCCTCTACAAAAACAAGAAAGCAATAGTTCACTCATGAGATGGTGACAAAGATTTCTTTGACATTATTGCTGGAGTCTTGCAAGGAGATAGGTAGCCACTATTTCTTTTCAGAATCGGCTGAGGTTACGAACTAAGAATGTCAATAGATCTAATGATGGAAAATGTTCTCACTCTAAAAAAGGCATGAAGCCGATGAGAATTTGCACTTCTCGTAAATGCAACTGTCCTATGAAGATTTCTGCAGCATAGCCAAGGACAGGCAGAAAGTGGCATTGGTTTCTTCGTGAATGCAAACAAAATTGAATTCATGAGTTTTAAGTAAGAAGGGACCATTTCTACCATGAATGATAAACTTCTGAAATAAAATGACCAATTCCCATACATCGGAAGCAATATCTCATCAGCAGGGAGTTTGGATTGGTTTGGTTGGATTTTATGGTATAGCGACCATTGTAGTTATTCAATGCCAAATCCTATTTATACATATATATTGAATATATCGGGTTTGGTTTAGTTGGGTTTTATGGCATATCAACCATTGTAGGCTATTCAATGCCAAATCCGATTTAAACTGTTATGCCGCCATGTGCCCAGCGGGCTTGCAGGGTGCCATTCGTTCCCACCAAGTCCACCAGTTAAAGCAGGGCACACACTTGGGCTGTGGTTTGCCAACGCTATTTAATATTACAGATAACACCAACTCCCTAGCTGGACCACATTTTGACGCCACTAGGTGGGTTATAGGTGAGTTATTAAAATTCAACACAACTAACTGGCTAGCTTTCCCCTTTAAATACAAGGCCTTCAACAAATGCAATACTTCAACAACAAAAAAAGACTCTGAACTGCCGTTTTGGGCCAACAAGGTTAAAATAACAGTATTCTTTTATAGAATAAAAGAAGGAAACAAAAAAGAACAATTCAGGTAAGAGCCAGGAGCAAGAAAGTCTTTCTTCTAAATGACGTAAGGTGAAAATACAGTTCGTCAGCGCAGTAGGTACGGTCCGCTTTCCTTCAGACTTTGGGGGTTTAATGGCAGAGCCCGAATTCAAAATCTCAAGTTTATCATTCGGGGAAATCCCCTCTTTTTTCTCCTCTATCTTATCAGAGCTATTATTTCTTTCCGTAATGTGTCTTTTATTCACGTCAGCATGAATACAGCAAGAGAAATTCAAATATACTTCAGTTGTATGTTCACTTACTTGGGATTTTGCAGAGTCTTTTCTTTTCTCGTTTTCCTCTCGTTACTGGGCTTCCATAACACGTTGATAGTAAGATGCACGTCTTATTTCTGGTAAGACCAAGATTAATTATATTCTCGTCACTCGTGGACAAGTCTCCGGCTTTGGGCATTTCTTTTAACGAGGCCCACCAGACCCCGGAAGGCGAATTCATTCAAAGGAGAAGCTTTTTCTGTTCTCACAGTATTCTCCGCGCAGCATGACTTTGGAATCTGGGTTTCTTCCGTATCCGAATTATGTGTCTTCGCTCTCCAACGAACAAACGGCAACTAGTTATTTTCCGTAGTTTGAAATATGACCACGTGTTGGCTTTTTGGGTGTTTATTCATCCGCGCCAATCATGGTCGCTGTCTTCCTCTCTCCACTGACGCATACATGGCTAATATTGAGTGTGATTCTCTCATGACCATGTCACCTAATGCTAATAGAGGAGAGCAGAAGACAAACGGCCTTTCCACTGCCACTATTCTTCGTTACTAATATAGTCGGCTAACGGCCAGCGTGTCGCACCTCCTTTCCCCACAACCCAGCGAATATATGAGAGTGTCGTATTTCCTCGTCACAATATATATATATTAAATGTATAGGATTTTGTTTGGGTCGTTTTTATGGCATATCAATGATTGTAGGTCATTCAATGCCGAATCCTGCGTATACTTATATATCAAATATATGATTCGTAAACACATTTTGTTGATAACATTTTCAAACTAGTCTGAACTCATTTTTTCAAATGGTTTCAAGTATTGCTATCTAATACAAATGATTCTACACACAGTTAATCATTTGTTTGCACACAGTTAAATCGTTTCAAGAATTGCTATTTAAAACTAATTATGCTATTTGATATTACTCATACGATTGCACACAGATTAATGGCTCCAAGTATTGCTATGTATCCCTAACAATTCAATTTAACATCAGGTGCTACCACTCAAGGCCAGAGTGGACCTGGGAGCGATGGCAATGAAGGGGTACTCCGCATTCCCCAAAGCTCCAGCACTGCTGGAACCTCACCATCAGACTATGTAGTGTCATATCCAGGACACTCGTTGTGGGGCTGGTCTTACCCCTCTGCAGAGAAGCAGTCAGTGTATTCTACAGCCCCAGCCGACTGGGCAAAGCGGTTTCTTGAGAATTTTAGTTCAATCTATGCTTTTAGTTATGTGATAACAAACAGACAAGATGAAATATAAATTTGGTAATTGCTTATAAATACTGAAATATGGCCTGAAGATGGAGGGTGGAAAGTGGGGAAAAAGGCCTTTTAAAAAGTTCTGATTGATTTAACCACTGCCAAATAACTAATTTTCTTTGCCAGAGCTCGAGGGTTTGGACTAAACCATAATGAAATGTTCAAAGTGGAACTATATCTGGTTTGCACAGTAAAAGGATAAAATACTTCTATTTCTAATGACTCAATTTATCATAAGTCATTTGTTCTGACTCAGTTTAAATGTCAATTCTATTTAACCCATAGATAGGACTCAATCAGGTAATACCTCTCCTGTCACTGTGGACCTAGGGACGAGGGCAGTGAAGGGGTATATATATATATATATATATATATATATATGGTGTGTGTATATATCCAAAATAATTGGGATAAAGGACAGTGTCGAATTTAATAATTAACTATCGGTTTCTAGCCTATGAGTTCGTCAGCCCACGCAATGTCAATAATGTTTATTCTTAGATACAGCAAACTGTATTGTGACGGCAAACTAAAATAAAAAGATTCACGGATGAGCAACCATTTAAAAGCGTATGGGAACTGGTGCATTTGAATATTGTTATCACCAAACGGGGAGTATATTTTTTTGCACGTGTGAAGACGGGGCAGTCTGGCACTTGATCCCTCGTAGAATAAATCCTTGTTCAGAGTCCTTTCTCGGGCATATAGGAACTGGCATATTATGTGAGGGTCAGTTTGCGGCTAGACTAACCGCCGCTGGCAAGGGGTTTCCAAATTTCACATTGCACACCCACCCACCAGGCCTCTAGCTCTTCCTACCCCTAGATTTATGGAAGGTGTGGACCTCTAGGTTTTGATATAATAATATTAACTATAGTAGTCGACAACTCCGGTTTCCCGTATAATATTTTTAAAGGAAAGAATAGGACAATTTAGGCGAGAATAACATGAGGCGAAAGAAGCTGAAAAAAAAGAAGCATGAAATAAGCAACTTGACTGCAGACGACACAATGAACAAACTTCAACACGTGGGGACATTAAAATATAACAATCTTTTTAATACGCACGCGGACACACATATTCGACGTGTCGGCTATATTATCAGCGGATGATACATAAACATAAATGTCTTTCTTCCTTTTTTCTTTTCTTTAGTCTTTCTTTAAATTGAGAGAGAGAGAGTATATAATTGGGTGTAGGGAGAAACAGTCTTAATGTTTACTTATCTTTTGACGGGTTCCTTCGGAGAGTATTTTCACTTTTACAGGCTGGCGGACTTTATATTATATATAGCTCTGGCTTGAAGGTATGGGTACTTCTTGTCCAAAATACCTTCCGTCTTCCCCCGGTGATTTCGGCGGTAGTTTCAATATATCTTATCACTTCAACTACTGTCCCGCAAATCACGGTTCTAGTGCTTCGCCCGAAGTTTGGCACGAGATTCTCCCCATCTGTTCACAGCGATATCTCTCTTCAAAACTGATTTTCTTTTACTCTATTTCCGCTGACTGAAAGAAGGTGCCACTTCTGTTTTAGGGTTCTGGCCAATCATTTCGCTTCTATCTTCTTCCTTCCCCTGTCAGGCGATTCTTTAGGACTACTATCTCTTTCACCCGGTCACAGAGTGCAAACATCTGTTGGCTTTCATTCTGACCTGGATTTTTACTTCGGCCGAAATGGATTGACCTAGATTTCTATTCCTCTCTTAACGGTCATTCTTTGGCGGCCTGCTAATTCAAACACGGAGGGGTAGGGGACATTCCTTATTTCTCTTCTCTCAGTGATATGCCACGTGACAGTATTATACACACTAATATATATATATATATATATATATATATATATATATATATATATATATATACCAAAAACCCACATATATATATATTACAAAAACTTATTGCTTTGGTTTTATGGTATATCAACCATTGTTGGTTATTTAATGCCAAATCGTATTTTCACATAAACATTAAATATATAATTTCTTAATACATTCTATAGATACACACAGTAAAATTATCAAACTGTTCTATTTCGAACAATTCAATTAACCAAAAGTCATGTGTTTACTCTGAGATTAAGTGTCAGACAATTCTATTAACCCACAGAAAGGACCCTGCCAACACGGAACTGGGTGGAACTTGATGCCTTGGTAATAAAAGGGTAGTCCGCAATACCTAGAGATCCAGCATCATTGGAACCTCACCATCAGATTGATCATTGTCTAATACTAAACACTCGTTGCTGGGCGAGTCTTACATGTCTGCAGAGATGCAGTCGGTGTATTCTATAGCCCAAACTAACTGGGTTTTGATGGCTTCATGCCATCTCCAGGAAATGTGTTGCGGGTGTCATACCCCTCTGCAGAAATGCAGTCGGTATATTCTACAGCCTCCTCCTAGCCGATTGGGTTCTCTTCAGGAAGAGATATCAATATACGCATTGAAAAGGATTTGGAAATCTATTTTCTTTTATAACCTAAAACGAGATTTATTCCAAGCCCTAACCATATAAGTGCTACAGTATAGTTGCATCATTTGGACTTAAACAAAACATTGAAAGAAAATGCAACATAATAACTATGCAAGAATGCTACATACTGTTCCGAACAAATCCTATAACCAGTACCCAATGAAGCTGTAACCATAAGTCCATTTACCTCCCATCTCATAAACCATCCAATTAAGACGAACAAGATAAGCTGGGCATTACTGGTGAACCAAAGAAAATCTCATAAGCCGTCTTTACTTGTGGACTCCTACACATGGACTCACCAGTTCTGTGCAGACACTGGATGCTAAGTAGAGAAATTGAATAGAGCGATGGTCCATAGGGATAGATATCGAAAAGATGTAATGGGGTTCCGTGTAATCAGAACGGCTTGATGTTGATGACCATAGACATAGAATACAATATATGGATTACAGCAAACTAATTCGGGTACAAGGGCATGTACTCCATTTGTATAGCCTTGTGTAACATCTAAGTAAAAAGATTAGTAAATTACTACTTGTAGAACGACACTTCGGTTCAAATAATAACGATTTAACTAGAGTTATAAAATAGGAGAGAAGGAGATATAAAGTTAGCAGTCATGAGTACGGACGTAGAATGAAGGCAAAAGTCATAATGAGCAATTGACCTGAGATTTAAAAAAAAATGAAAGATATGAAAATAAGAGAACAAATTAAAGACTGAAAAAATAAACATGTCGTACGAGTGACTGTTGAAAAAAATTTCTGAAAAGAAAAAAAAGAGAAAGAAGAACCTGAAAATGTGGTCGGAAAAAAGAAAAAAAAATGAAAAAAAAAACAAAAAAAAACGAAGGACAATACGAACACTTTTTATTTTTATTTCAGTGACTTTTGAGCTTGGGACTGACGCATGTTTTTTGTTGTATTATTTTGTTGAAATTGTATTGCCGAAAATTTTGTTGCTCAGTTCGACGTGAGGGGGATCGGCACAATAGTTTAAGAAAATAATTTGTCATCATCGATGACAAATGATTTTATTGTGGTTGGATAGGTATGTTATAAAATAGCCGAGGGATTTCGGTTCATGCCTTTGAGTTTAGTTAGGCGGAGAACCTTTCGGTTCAGCACATGGGTTAGTTAGAGGCAATTGAGGCAGGTGTTAACGCGGGTGCGCGCGGGCGAATGGAGGTGTCACTTAGATGTCAAAACAGTCCGAGACGATACTGGGTGACAAGGTGCGGGTGACGTCACGCACCGGAAGAACGCGGAAGTTTGTGTGAGAATTTGAAGAAAATAAGAGTCGGGCACTAGACGCCAAACGAGAAGGATCGATTTTTGGAGCTCGCAGGCGCGAGGCGAATGTGCGCCCTATGGGGACCGCTCGAGTTGGGGCCAAATGAATAAGACAGCATAGAAGATAGTGTCTCTCCTCCTTACGTCGAAACCTTTAGCTCAAAGTTAATAAAAAGGTTTCGTACCTGAACAAGAAGTCGTTACGTGTTTTCGAATTCCGAGATTCCTGTGTTCTATATATTAATGAACATTATATGTCCATTTCGCACATAGTGTTAATTGCGAATATGGTACATGAGTTCACCATGTTGAAAAGGACTGAAAAAATTATTAGAAACAGAAAATAGACAAAACGCGACTTGCCCAGTCGGCTAGGGCTGTAGAACACACTGACTGCTTCTCTGATGAATGTCCAGGATATGACACTAAACAATCTGATGGTGAGGTTCCAGTAATGCTGGAGCTTTGGGGAATGCCATCGCACCCAAGTGTTTTCTTCAACTTGGTAAACAAAAAATAAACTTATACTAAGCTGAATTTTTTGAAATTATTTTGACCTTGAATGACCTGAAAAGGATTGTTACGCCGTAAAACAAAACAACCAACCAATAAAAAAGCCTTCAGACATTAACCGAAAAAGTAACGCTTTCAAATAGGTTGGTCAGATATGACCAAACCCTTAGGCACGTAAATAACAATCTAGTTTGTTGGTTGGTTGTTTTTCATGGCATATCAACCTCTGTAGGTTATTTAATGCCAAATCGTTTTTCATACAAATAAACAGTTCTATTTCGAACAATTCAGTTTTGGATAAGTGCACAGTTTAACTGTCAAATATTTCTAATTCACGCTATTCAGTTTAGTCAAACAGTTCTAATTCAAACAACGGTTCAACGGCCAGGATAGTTAGTTCGATCGGGGAACTACTGCTGCTCATCTATAAGGTTGGCTTCTATGGATGAGAATAAAAACAGCCATCGAAAGATAACCATGGCCCACACTCAAACCATATGTCTAAACTACATCGCTCTTCGCACAGGTAAAAAAGGGGCACGTCCTGCTGAGGTTGGAGCTCTGGCCTCAGTGTTCGAAAAATCAGCTACAGAATTCAAACGAAAATTACTAAAATGCAAACAAACAATACAAATAGTGACATTCAACGTTAGAACCTTAAATAAAATAGGACAACTACCGTGGCTGACGGCATCGGCCATAGATTATAACATAGACATAATATGCATTCAAGAACACGGATACACACATAGCGAGGATATTAAATATCTCGATAGTGGCAATGAATGGACGCTAGCCACTACATCAGCATGGACAAATTCTGTCAATGCCACGGTAGGAGGGGTAGGTATACTTCTAGGACCAAGAGCCTTAAAATCACTAAATAGCATAGAGAGAATACAACCTTGGATTATGGCAGCTACTTTTAATGGCAACCCCAGAGCAACAATTCTCATGCTGCAGCCCTACTAATTTTATTGAAGAAACAGAACTTATCGCCTTCTATGATGAGTTATCCTCTCTTTTTAATAGCATCCCGAAACACAATATCCTCGTATTTGGCGGAAACATGAATGCCCAAATTAGGGAAAACGGAAACCACAAATTCTGCCTACACAACTCGTCAAACAGAAATGGACAACATCTTTCAGATTTCACGATAGAAAATGAATTAACATGCCTCAATACAAACTTTAAAAAAAGGGAGGGAAAACTATAGACTTACACATACCCAAACAATACTAAAGCACAGATAGACTACGTATTTATAAACAAGAAATGGAATAATAGCGCATTGAATTGCGAAGTATACTCCTCATTCCAGGTAATGTCCTCCGATCACTGAATCGTCACGACAAAAATACGACTGAGCATACGAAAGAATTCCACCCGAACAACCACAACCGTATACTATGACTGGACCCTGCTTAAAAACAGGGATATTAGAGATAAATATACGTTAACACTAAGAAAGAAATAGGATGTTCCACAAGAACAAACAAAAACATACACTCCGAATGAAGAATATGAGAATTTCGTCAATGCCCACCTTGAAGCGGCTGCGGAATTCATTCCAACAAAACAAAAATCAAAATATAGAGTCCCATGGGAGAAGTTAGTTGTTAGAGAAAAGCGTGAAGACGTGAAAACAGCTTCCAAATACAACAGAAAGAATCCAACCGATACCAATGCCTTGAAACATAAAGGCACAAAATGAATTAGCTAACATATACCTAAAAGAACATACAGAATCAGATCAATAAGCTTAGGGACTCAGTTGAAGATAGACAATCTAGGATAGCATGGATAACGATAAACGTAGTGAGCAGAAGGAATAGCACTGCCAAACCTGAACTGAAAGATACCAGCCAACAAGATCGAATACACCCGTGGAAACAGCATTTCGAGAATTTACTCGGGACTCCTCCAGAAGTCACTCATGAACCAATCACGAGAATCATAAGTAAGCAACTAGACATCAAACTAGGACCGTTTATTCAAGAAGAACTCTACTCGGTACCGAGAAAAATTAGAATTAGAAAGGCAGCAGGGCTCGATGAAATTCCCCAAGAAGTATGGAAGACCAGAAAATTCGACGACATACTGCTTCGACACTGTAATGCCGTATATAATCAAAATCCGATCGACAGATGGATGGAGGGATGTATCTTCCCCTTCTATAAAAAGGGTGACCTCAGATTAGCCAAGAACTACCGATGTATAACACTTACGTCCATACCGGCCAAGATATACAATGCCCTATTAAGCAACCGCATAGAAACCAAAATTGACAACATACTTAGGAAGAACCAAAATGGCTTCCGGAGAAATAGATCCACGACCTCACAAATTTTGACTATCCGTCGTATTCTTGAAGGCGTACGCTCAAAAACCTACAGGCAACAAAATCATTTGTTGACTTTATTCCATTCACAGGGGAAAGATGAACAAATTCTTCTCGCTTATGGCCTACAAAAAGAAATCGTCGCAGCCATAATGATGCTATATAGAAACACCAAAGTCCGTTCTCTGGATGGAGACACAGACTACTTCGACATAGTAGCAGGAGTACTACAAGGAGACACACTAGCCCCATACCTATTTATCATCTGTCTAGACTACGTACTTAGAGCATCTATCGATAAAATCAAAGAAAACAGTTTCAAACTAACAAAAGAAAGAAGCAGAATGTACCCCGCAAAAAACAATTACCGACGCCGACTACGCCGATGATATAGCGCTTCTGGCAAATGCACCCGCCTAAGCCGAAACCCTGCTACATAGTTTGGAACGAGCCGCTGCCGGCATTGGCCTCCATGTCAATGCACACAAGACAATATATGTGCTTTAATCAAACAGGCGACATCGCCACACTAAACGGTAGCACTCTGAAACTAGTTGATAAATTAACCGACCTAGGGAGTAGTGTCTAATCATCCGAGACAGACAACACGTGACTAGCAAAGGCAAGGACGGCTATTGATAGATCTCGGTCATATTGAAGTCAGACCTGACCGATAAAATGAAGTGCATTTCCGTCCAAGCAGCGATCGTGTCGATATTGCCATATGGATGCACCACATGGTCACTGAAAAAACGGATGGAGAAAAAGCTTGACGGCAAAGTAGCAGCTATACGGCCACCAACCATCTATCACGAAAACTATCAAAATTAGTGGAGCCAGATACGCGGGACACTGCTGGAGAAGTAGGGACGAGCTCGTGAGTAATGTACTTTTGTGGACCCCTGCACATGGACGAGCAAATGTAGCACGTCCACTTCGAACCTACATACAGCAGCTCTGTGCCAATACGGGATGTAGCCCTGAGGATCTGCTGAAAGCAATGGACGATAGGGAGGCGTGGCGAGAGACGGTCAGGAATATCCGTGCTGATAAGTACAGTTTTTTTTTTACACACAGTTAAATGTCAAAACAGTTCTATTTCGAACAATTCAGTTTAGAATGAGTACGTAGTTTACATGTCAAAACAGTTCTATTCAATCAATTCTGTTTAGCATAAGTAAACAGTTTAGTTCTATTTGAATAATAAGGCCCTATCAGGTGACAAATCCGGTCCATAGTGGACCTGGAAGTGATGTCAATGAAGGGGTATTCCGAATTCCAAAAAGCTCCATTATTAATGGAACCTCATCATCAGATTGTTTAGCGTCTTATCTCGGGCACTCGTTGAGGAGGTTTCACCCTCTGTAGTGGTGCAGCCAGTGTATTTTACACCTCTCGCCGGCTGGGCAAATAATGATCTGGTTTCGTTGTGTTAACTGTAAATACTTAACCTTCCTCACGGGTATGATGTAACAAGGGCCAATTCTTATGCGAGGTTTAACAGGATTGAATTCAGATTTTTCCTTCTCCTGGACTGGTTGCCTAATGAAGGCTAAAGATACCAGCCTGCTCTACAATTCATCCATAGGTAGAGGGAAAATAATTGGTTTCATAACTTTCCCAAGGGTAAATGAGATAGTTTGGTTTAGTTTGTTTGGTTAGGTTTTATGGCATATCAACCAATGTAGGTTATTTAATGCCAAATCTTCTTCATATAAATTTCTTAAATATATACATGATTTGTAAACACATTTTGTAGATATCATTTTTTAAACAAGCCTGAGTTCTTTTTTGCACACAGTTAAATGGTTTCAAGTATTGCTATATTAAGTTGGCGACCATAGTCGAGGGCTACTAGAAGGCCCCCTTTTCAATAGCTACTACACGAAGGTATAGGGGAGGGCGGTACTCCTTTCCCTCGTTTGTCTCACTTTACCCTTGATTAATACCTTATATTGCTGAGTGTTAAACAAGGAGGTATCAAGGACCATTTTTAAAGTCCTTGGTATGACTTGACCTGGGATTAAACGCAGGTTTCCCGGACCATTGGCGAACACTATACCAATTAGGCCACTATCATTGGCTTGCAAATAGTTAGTTCTATTTGACCCATAGATAGGACCCTATCTGGTACGGCGACTCTGGGACAGAGTGGACCTTGAAGAAAACAGCATTGATAAAGTACTTCACATATCCCAAATCTTTAAAGGTGGACCCTCGCCATCAGATGGTTTGATGTCATATCCAGGAAATAAGTTGGAGGGGTCTTCTTTGTATTCTATAACCCCAACTTACTGGGCTGATATGATATATCGCTGCTGAGATATGTAAAATGCAAATAGTCTTGTCGAAGACTTGAAATTGTGTTTCCGTGTCCATTTTTTAAACCACGACACATCCACAGGTTTCTTTGTGTTAACGGGGGGTTATTTAATGCCAATGACATCCTTGTAGAAGAACAATAACAGTACTATTTAAACCGTAGTCAAGAGAATAAAAAGGTTCCTCTCTTTTCCAAGGATATATGTCTGAAAGTCAAAGTAATGGTCCGATTGAAGGTGGAGCTCACTGACAATGATGTAGCAGTCCAGCATGTTAATCACTGCATAATAGTCAAACGGTGAAGTGAAATAGCTGACTGGCACAGTCGGCTGGAGCAGCAGAATACACAAATTGCATCTCTGTAGAGGAGTATGACTTCCCCTATGAATGCCCAGTATGATGGTGAGGCTCCTGGAATGCTGAAGCTTTGGGGAATGCGGAGTACTTTTTCATTGCAATCGCTCCCAGGTCCACTCTGTCCCGGAGTGATAGCATCTGATAAGGTCCTATCTAATTAGAACTAAATAGCGTGAGGTACTTCTTCATTGCCATTGCTCTGAGAACTAAACTGAATTATTTGAAACAAAACTATTTTTACATTTAATTGTGTGTGAACAAAAAGCTGTTCTTACGCTAAACTGAATTGTTTGGAATAGAACTGTTTTTACATTTAACTGTGCTTAAAAAACTATACAATTATTATACTGAATGTACATTTTCTTTTTAAGTAGAGGAAATTATATAGTGAATTGTATTACCATGGGGTGTGTCCTCATGGTGTAATGGTTAAAGCAGAATCGTAGTACGCGAGTTCGTACTCAAGTCGCGCTATTACGCTCACTTTCAAGCAAATACCCTTGCAAAAGGTATGATCCCCCTTATCCTCCCAGTTATGGGTTAAATAGTACCGCTATTGTTCTAGGAGAATGGCTTTTTCATTAAATAACCTACAAATGTTGATATGCCATTAAACACCGAAACCGAATTACGTAATACACTCAATAAGATTCCAGACTTATTTTGTACTGGCAATTAAAATTGTCGTAAACTCTTGAAAATTCAGTATGTTATTGCTATTCATCTTATGAGATGACTGACAAATTTTTATGATTTCACGTTCAAATGAACTGCTACAGTAGGAATTGGAATACTCCCTACTAAAGCCTGATTGTCACAGCTGGTGAATTTCAAATATGCAATCTGACACTTTAGAAGAACGATATGCAATGAAATTCTGTTTTAAACTTGGAAAAAATGCCACAGAAACGTATGGAATGCTTCAAACTGCTTTTGGACCATCTTGCAGGAATTGAGCATCAGATTTTGAGTTGTATAAGAGATTCAAGGAAGGCAGGGAATCTGCAGGGATGATGAGCGGTGTGGAAGGAGTAAGGTAGTCAGAACACAAGAGTTGACTGGCCAAAGGGATTGGGTTAGGATTACTATGTTGAGGTTTTAAGGGAGTTCAGAAAGAGATTCCAAGGGAAGAGGCCAGCACTCAGTGGCATTTCCTCCAGGACAATGCACCAGTCCACAACTCCATCCTTGTCACAGACTATTTGACCAAGATGGGCATCAAGATAGTTCCTCAGCCTCCTTATAGTCCAGACCTTGCTCCCTGTGACTTTTGGTTATTTCCTAAGCTCAGATGCTGTCGTTATGAAACGATTGAGGAGATGAAAGAGGCTGTGACGAAGGTCATTGACACGCTCACACAAGAGGACTTCCATGGGGCCTTCTAGAAGTTTTTGGAACGGTACAACGAATGGATTGCAGCCGGAGGAGATTACTTCGAAGGGGACTAGAGTTTCATGTGTGTACTATCAATAAAATGCCCATACGAAAAATGATCCTCGTACCATGACCAGAAAATCTGGCGAACACTTACACTTGACATACAGAATCACTAGTCTGGTTTTTCGACCTTATTAGGTCTCATTAGCAGTGAATACCGTGATCTCTACCCTGGATATCGAACCAGTGACCACAGATGGTAGAGCTGAAACTCTACAACTGAGTCAACAGTCCATATCCCACACAAGTGGCGGCAAATCAACTAGTCATGGTAATTGCGCAGCCAATTAACCTTTTAGCCAATTAAGAATTTTTAATTTCCTCTGCTTAAAAAAATGTAGATCTATATCGTTGCCCTTGAAGTCTTAATAATTGGGCGGACGCATATTTTCAATCCCCTTGAGAAGACCTGGCCCGGGAGATGACCGTTTCCTCTTTATATAGTACGCATGTAACTTGCAACACACCTTTAGGTTACTTGCCTGCATAGTTACCATGATTAGTTAATTTGGCGTCACTTGTGTGCGATATAGACTGTTGGCTAAGTTGTAGAGTTTTGGCTCTGTGGTCACTGGTTCGATCTCCAGCAGCGATGAGATCTAACAAGGTCGAAAAAGGTGTCCTGTTATTCTGTAAGTCGTGAATAAGTGTTCACCGGATTTTCTGGTCATTGTAATTCAATTGACATTATACTGAATTGTTTGAAATTAAACTGTTTTTAGATTTGACTGTATGTAAACAAAAACTGTACTTATATCCTGTTATACAGAATTGTTTGAATCAGAACTGTTTTTGACATTTAAACTGTGTAGTTAGGCTAAATTGAATTCTTTAAAATAGAACTGTTTATATGTATAAAAAGGATTTGGCATTTGATAACCTACAAAGGTTGATGTGCTATAAAACTAAGCACAGAAATTCCCGACCATAACAGCTACAGCTAATTTGAAACGCATCATGCTTGCACTTAACATATGTCTATGAAATTGAGAGTTCAATACTAAAAAAGTTGAGAGCATAAAATCGTCTGTTGGAGAGACTTGGATGTCAAAAATAATTTTTAAAAGTTTTATTGACGGCTCTATATCCTTAGACTACAATTTATTTTTTCTCCCCTCTTTTGTAGCATGTCAACAATTGAAATTATTCTTATTATTTCATAAAAGATTTTCATGACAAAAAGTCAAAATTCGTTGAGAAAAATCACAACATACAGAGAATAAAATATTTCCCATCCCATCACAGATTTTCGTTTATATATATATATATATATATATATATATATATATATATATATGCATATATAAACATTATATATATATATATATATATATAAACAATATATATATATATATATACTGTTAACCATATTTCCAGAGCTCGTGCTAAGAATAAGTGTTTATTGTTATCTGAAGTGGCGAAGATAATGTTTCTTCGTCGAAAAAAATTGATAATGACATCTTAGAGTTACTTCCACTCTATACCTTAGTAGAGCTTTGCATAACGCGAGTAACATCCGTTAATTCCTTCGCAAGAGAGCTCAGTCCCCGGGAGGGGAGCGTATATATTGACAACCATAGACAGATTGTTTTGCTGTATCACAGCTCTTCAGTGTGGATAGAGACACAGGACGCTTCAAGCTGGGACCGAAACCCGCCTAAATTTACGGGAGATTTAGTGTCTCACTACTTAGCCATTTCGGCAACGTACGTCAGCCCGGTAATTATAACGCATTTTGTAAAAGCTGTCGTTGATTTACATCTTGCGTTATCAGATATCGGAATATATATATATATATATATATACATATATGTATATTGAAAGCTATATATATATATATATATATATATATATATATATTGAAAGAGAGAGAGAGAGAGAGAGAGAAACTGTAATCGTGGAGTAATGGATATCATCGAAGGAAATGAACATGGCGCTCAAATGCTTGAGGAGACTGCGTTCATTTAACATAGAGCCAATAACATTTGGAAAGGTATGGATCTAGTTATTCTCCTTCCAGCAATAGATCAGTAGCAGGAAAGACTGGATTCTTTAACTTTGGTATGCCAACTAGTCTAGATGAATGAAAACTCTGAATTCAAACCCGTTAAACTTTGCCTAAAATTGACCTTGTGTTTTATATTGCTCGTGCGGGTGGATATACATATATATATATATATATATATACACACACACACACACACATATATATATATGTGTGTGTGTGTGTGTGTGTGTGTGTGTGTGTGTCTAGAAATACTTATGAAAGATGCAAAAGGCCAAGGCAGTTGTGTAGTCTCGAGTTTTAGTGGATATCGGGTCTTTCAACATCGTACCCAGCTGGGCCTGATAAACGCATCTCAGGTCATGGCATTTAGCTCTACGACATCAATGACCTTTGGTGGCTGACATATATATATATATATATATATATATATATATATATATATATATATGTGTGTGTGTGTGTGTGTGTGTGTGTGTGTGTGTGTGTGTGTGTGTGTGTCTGTATTTGTGTGTAAGTGTGAGCGTATATTGACTACGTTTAACGATTTTGGTTTTGTTTTGCTTCTTTATTTAATGGCAAAACTAACTCCGTGGGTTTCTTAATGCTGTAGCTAGAAAGACGTTTGTGGTACTATCTAACCCGTATCAGAGGAAGTAAGAGTGATCTTACATTTTCTAAGGTTATTAGTTCAAAAGTGATCGCGATGGAGTTTGAACTCTTTTACTACGATGTGTCAGTCAAGCACGTTGACCACGATATCACGAGGATTCGCTCCATTTGAAACCTAGTCGGGTGGGGCTGTCCAGTACACAGACTGCATCTCTGTATTAAGGTAAGACCCCCCCCCACCAACGAGTGTCCTAGATATGCCATTAAATATCTGAGGGTGAGGCTGAAGATTTAGAGGATCCAGAGTACCCCTTCATCGCCCTCACTCTCAGATCCACTCTGGCTCAGAGTAATTGCACTTGATAGGGTTCTATCTATTAGTTAGACAGAACAGTTTGGCATTTAAACTGTTTGCAATAATTGACTCATGCTATATTGAATTGTTAGAAATAGAACTGTTTGATAATTTAACTGTGTATAAATAAATGACGAATGTTAAATTGAAGTGTTAGTGATTGAAAACAATACTTGGAACCATTACATTTTGTTGACTTATACTGAATATGATTATTTGAAATAGAACTGTTTGATCCTTTAACAGTGTGTATCTACAAATGAGACTTCCCCAACGATTATCCTGATAGGCCATTAAACAATCAAATGATCAAGTTAATAAGTAATAGCAATTGCTCCACGTCCACTTTGGCCTGGAGTAGAGGCACTTGATAGGGTTCTATCTATGGGTCAGATAGGACTGTTTGACATTTAAACTGTATGAAAACTAATGTCTAATGTTAAATCTAATAGTTAGAAATAGAAGTGTTTGATCATTTAACAGGGTAAACAAATCACAAATGTTTAATTGAATTGTTAGTGACACATAGAAATACTTGGAGCCATTTAACTGTGTGCAAATAAATTATTAATCGTAGAAAGAATTACTTTTATTAGATAGGAATGCTCGAAACCATTTACCTGTGTACAAAAATGAGCTCAGGTTCGTTTCGAGATGTTATCAAAAAATATGTTTACGAATCCTACATATTTATTGTATATGAATACACAAGATTTGAAATTAAAGTACCTACAATGGTTATAACCCAACCAAACTAACCTAACCCTCCATTTTAAAGGTCTTACCAAAATATCCCCCCATACACTTGCATATATATATATATATATAAGTAAAAAAGTAAAGTTGGCGACCAAAGTCGAGGGTGACCCGAAGGCTCCCTTTTCGATAGCTACTACACCAAGGTGTAGGGGGGCGCTACTCCTTCCCTGGATTGCTCCACTTTACCCTTGATCCGCACCTTATAATGCTGAGTGTTATGCAAGGCGGCATCAAGTACCATTTTTTGAGTCTTTGGTATGACTCGACCTGGGATTGAACCCTGGTCTCTCGAGCCATTGGCGAACACTCTACCCACTAGGCCAATGTCCGTTCCATATAAACCAATTTACTTTGGAACAATTTCAATTGAAAGCTAGTCTCTGATTACTATGACTTTAAGTGTTCACGGAATCGTTAGAAGTTCATTTGCTTAAAATTACCACTTTTGTCGGGAATTTTAAATAACATTCCTTCTACTATGACAGGATCCATATTAATTATAGTAAAAAATTAATTTTAAAAGTTATAATAAACAATAATAATAACGACATTCCTTTCCGAACAAGTTGTCCTCATTCATTATTATAAATTGAGCGATATTTTTAATTGATTTTTGCCAATATATATATATATATATATATATATATATATATATATATATATATATATATATATATATATACACGGGAAATGTATATTTGTGCGTCTGTGTGTGTCTCTGTGGGAATATGTTCGTATTTGAGCGTGTATCATATATATATATATATATATATATATATATATATATATATATATACATGTGTGTAATGAAATCTGATTGAAATCGTAAATGGCAATTTCGAAAAGTAAGTGACATATTTCGCGAGAGGTCTGACCTCGTCAGAAAGCAAGCGATTTTGTATGTCAAAGTTCATTTGATATTCATGTGAACCACTAAATCTTATTGGAACAAAAAAAAGAAGGCCAAATGTAATAAGAAAGCGGTTTTGAAATAAGGTTTATTAAAATGCTATAAAATTCTCAATAGATCTATCATTTTGCTCAACAACAGCTTGCCATTCAAATTCACATTCATTCAAGTTGACGTTCCTGTTCGTATTCATATAAATAAATGAGATTGAACTTGGAATGTCAATTTCAATCATTGTATCAAGCATGAAACAGGTTAGGTTGGGTATCAAATAAAACACTGATCATAAGTGATATTTAATTAATATTGATATGCCTCTAATATATAATTATTCCACTCAGAATAGAATAATAAAAAGGCGCGGAAGATTATCAAACATAGTGAGAGAAAGAGATAGAGAGAGAGAGAGAGAAACAGAGAGAGAGTGAGAGAGAAAGAGAGAGGTAGACACACACACACACATACACACACACACACACACACACACATATATATATATATATATATATATATATATATGTACCCAACCCTTCCTTCTCTAATACCGGTTTTCATATCAAGGTTAAAGAGCACAGTTTGTCCAACTATTTTCCTATCGTTGGAGGGAGAATAATCACATTTATATCTTTCCTAAGAGTATTAGTGCAATATGAGATGCACATAGCCTCCTTCAAGATTTGAACTCGTGTCCCCATATCCATTCCCTTCGACGGTAACCATAATACTCCAAATATATATTTACGTATTTATATATATATATATATATATATATACACATACACACACACACTCACACACATATATATATATATATATATATATATATTATATATATATATATATGAACTTCTAAATCCGGTTATAGAACTTTTCATGTACATGACAAAGACACAAACGAATATATGTAAAAGGATAATCAATTTTTTTGAATACCGTGAACTGTACAATATAATAAAGAACAAGCTTAATGATATTTGCGTTTAATTTTTGGTAAAGTATTTTCGAAAGAAACCAGGTGTGTTTAAGCTCCATACTTACGAGCAGGTAAAAATTACTAGGTAATTCGAGAAGACTACATAGTGTATCCGAACGACAACTATTTTGAAGTATTCTTTAATGAAAGCAGAGAGAAGCATAGCTTAATCTATCTATTGACAGTTAACTCAAAGCAAATATAGATACATATCTTATATATATATATATATATATATATAAATATTTATATATATATATATATATATATATGTGTGTGTGTGTGTGTGTGTGTGTGTGTGTGTGTGTGTGTGTGTGTGTGTGTGTGTGTGTGTGTGCCTGATCGTTGGTTGATGGTTATCCTCACTCGGGCACAAAGTCAAATAGCCGAGTACGTTTCACTTTGCGATGATACCATTGAGAAAGGAATAAATCCTTCTCTTTGTCCCCAGCAGTAGTAGGGCAGACTGGGTGTTTTAGCTGTTGTTAGGCCACTAACAGAATGTCTTTGAGAGAATATGTGGGACAATTGTGCGCTTCTCTTCTTTTAAAAACTTATCAAAACTCGCGACCAGTCTTCTACTGGTCTTTACCAATATATATATATATATATATATATATATATATATATATATATAAAGAGAGTAAAAGTGAATGAGATTTATAGAGAGGCAAGAGAAACGAGGGAGTGAGACAATTGCCTATACTCTCAAATATGTCCATATATTCGTATTTGGTGGTTTAGACTTGATTCGTTTTCAAAGAAAAATAGCGTTATCACGTTTATCGCTTTCGAATATAAAATTAAATTCATTCCTATTTAATTCGATTAAAGTATATTTATTTCGCATTTGATTCATTCGGGCGAATAGACAAATATAGAAAAGTTGTGCATGTGTTCTTTATATAAATATATACATGCTGGCGTAGACTTCTTTTGTTTTCTTATTAATACCCGCAGGCCGTTCACTGATACGGCTTCGATTAAGAATTTGAAAATTAACTTGATTTGCTATGCATTGCCATTCTTTTAAATCTTATCAAAGGGAAATTTACATGAAATTTATACACACATGCACACACACGCACACGCACACACACACATATATATATATATATATATATATATAGAGAGAGAGAGAGAGAGAGAGAGATTTATATGCATATATGTGTGTGGGTCCCCTCCTCTCTCTCTCTCTCTCACACTCTCTCTATCTCTGAGTTTAAGTCGGTGTAAATGTTTCACACAGGAAGACAGGTTTTTATAATTAATATGAATATATTAATTTTCACGGTACGATAGTTAGTATACATACTTTTATATATTTTAAAAAATGCTGCCAAGCAGTTCACGTATATGTGCACACACACATACACACACACACACACACACACACACACACACACATATATATATATATATCATGAAAAGGAATTATTTTCTTTTCTTTTATTTTTCTTTCTTCACCTCCCGACCAATTTGAAATTCTTAACACTTTTTTCATTTAAAGTTAAGCGTTGGAATTTAATTGGTGAGGTGGTGGGTATATCAGAAGTTTAAATTTGCCCGGCAATGCAGATCCAGAATTCAATCTTTAATAATTTATGCATTTCGTAATTTACGAAGATTTTGCTAAGATGTGGCACATGGCCCTATGAATGGAGCACTCACTGAAACTCGAACTTGTGAACTTTGCTAATCGAGCTTGCTAACCATTACAACACCCGAATTTATGCATTTAAAAGGATTTTGTTACCCGAATTAGAATTTGTAAGATTTATAGCTTTCACTTTTAAACTTTTTTAGTTTTAACCTGGCACAAGTCCAGCTACCCCTTTCAATTTTAATCCCGCTTTGTGAATATATTTTATCCCTTAGTTTTATGATTGACTTTCGATTTAGTTATTGCCATTTTAATTTTTTATTGCTTTTTTTACTTTTAACTTCTGTTGATATAATTATTTGTTGGGACGGGTGTGGCCTCGTGGTGTAATGGTTGAAGCGATGGACTGCGGAATCGTAGTAAACTAGTTCGAACTCCAGTCGCCCTATTACGTTCACTTTCGGACAAATACTGTTGGAAACCTATGAACCCCCTTATCCTCCCAGCTATGGGTTAAATAGTACGTCTACAGTTCTTCTAGGAGAATGGCTTTGTCATTGAATAACCTACAAAGGTTGATATGCTATTAGAAACAACCAAACCAAACCAAACCAAATCATTTTTGTGACGCTATTTCTTTGGTTGGTTGATTGGTTGAGTCCAATGGCATATCAACGCTTGTTGGTTGATTGGTTGGGTCCTATGGCATATCAACGTTTGCTAATTCAATGGAATATCAACCCTTGTTGGTTGATTGGTCGGGTCCTATGGAATATCAACGCTTGCTAATTCAATTGAATATGAAAGCTTGTTGGTTGGTTGATTGGTTGGGTCCTATGGCATATCATCGCTTGTTGGTTGATTGGTTGGATCCTATGGCATATCAACGCTTGTTGGTTGATTGGTTGGATCCTATGGCATATCAACGCTTGTTGGTTGATTGGTTGGATCCTATGGCATATCAACGCTTGTTGGTTGATTGGGTGAGTTCTATGGCATATCAACGCTTGTTGGTTGATTGGTTGGGTCCTATGGCATATCAACGCTTGTTGGTTGATTGGTTGGGTCCTATGGCATATCAACGCTTGTTGGTTGATTGGTTGGGTCCTATGGCATATCAACGCTAGTCGGTTGATTGGTTGTGTCCAATAAACACAAATGTAAAATATATGACTTGAAACGCACAGTTTGTTGATTACCTTTTTAAACGAGACAGAGTTCATTTGTTTACACATCGTGAAACTGTTTCAAGTATTTCTAACAGGAATTTTATTTAATATTAATCATTGTTTGCACACAGTGAGTTTGGTTGGTTGGTTTGTGGGTTGGGTTATTATAGCATATCAACCTTTGCACGATATTTAATACCAAATCCTATTTATACACATATACTAAATATATATGACTTATTAACATCATCATCATCATCATATCGTGCTGGTAGCACGGATATCCCTGACCCTCTCTCGCCACTCCTCCCTATCGTTCATCGCCCTAGGCAGGTCTTCAGGACAACAACCTGTATCCTCACATAGCTGCTGAATGTACGTTCGTGCTGGTCGTCCTGCTTTTGCGCGGCCGTGTGTGGGGATCCATAAGAGTACATCTCTTATGAGTTCATCTCTGCTTCTCCAGCAATGTCCTGCATGTCTGGTTCGCCTAACTTGAATAGTTTTCGTGATAGGGGGCAGGTGGCCGTACAGTTGGTGTCTTGTGGGGTGTTGCTGCCAGGACTTGTTCAGGATTGCACGCAGCATTCTTGTGTAATTGCCATCTAGTTTCTTCTCCAGACGTTTTGTTAGCGTCCATGTAGTGCATCCAACATTCCTAAAGAAGCCTGGGCTCCTTTTTTTGGCTCAGAATTAAGTGGTTTCACATATTACTATATAACAGTCACATTTTAGCATCAATTATTTGTTTACACTGTTTGTTGGTAATTTCATTTTTAAATGAATGAGATCATATTGGCGTTGATCTCGTTTCTTCACAGTAAAATGGTTTCTATTATTGTTACAAATAATTTTATTTGATATTAACGATTTTTTGCAGGCAGTAAATTAGTGACAAGCTTTATGATTTATCACTGATTTTCTATTGAACATTATTCATTTCTTTCTATGCAGTTAAACGGTTCCAAGTATTGCTTTGCCCAGTAGGCTAGGGCTGTAGAATACGCCGACTGCACCTCTGCAGAAGGGTAAGCCCCCCCCACCTCCTATGAGTGTCCTGATTATATGACACTAAACAATATGATGGTGAGGTTCGAGTGACTCTGGGGCTTTGGGGAATGCAAGTACCCCTTCATTGCCATTGCTACCAGGTCCACTCTGGCCCGGAATGGCAGCACCTGATAGAGGCCAATATATGGGTTAAATAAAACTAACTGCATACTTATGCTAAACTGAATTGTTTGAATTAGAATTGCTTGACTAAATAGCTTGAAATAGAAATTTTTTTTTTACCAATTAAACCTTACTTACATTTAAACTGCGTGCTTATGCTAAACTAATTATTTTGAAATGGAACAGTTTTTTTTTACATTGAAACTGTACTTACAGTAAACTTTGTTTAATATATATTAAATAGAACTGTTTTAACTGCATGTTAACAAAATCTATACTTATACTAAATCGGATTAGCTGAATTAGAACTGCTTGACTAAACTGAATAGCTTGAAATAGAAATATTTTCACAATTAAACTGTACTTACATTTAAACTGCGTACTTATGCTGAAGTGAATTGTTTGAAATAGATCTGATTATTTACATAAAAATGGATTTGGCGTTAAATAACCTACAAAGATTGATATGCCGTAAAATCCAACCAACCAACATCCAAGTATTGGTAATAATCACCTACAATTCAACTAACGTTAGTCATTTTTTTACACACAGTTAAATGATCGATCAGTTGTATTTCAAACAATTCAATGTAATATGAGTCCAATCACAGACGCCGACTACGCTGATGACTTGGCGTTACTGGCGAATACGCCTAATCAAGCAGAGACACTACTGCATAGTTTGGAACGAACTGCAGCAAGCATTGGCCTCCATGTCAATGCACACAAAACTGAATATATGTGTTACAACCAAACGGGCAACATTACCACACTAGACGGAGCCTCTCTGAAACTAGTAGACAAATTCAACTACCTAGGATACTTCCTAGGTAGTTGAATTTGTCATCAACCGAAAAAGACATCGACACACGACTAACGAAAGCATGAACAACTATCGATAGGCTCTCGATCATATGGAAATCAGACCTGACCGATAAAATGAAACGCAGTTTCTTCCAGGCAGCGGTTGTATCGATACTGCTATATGGATGCACTACATGGACGCTAACTAAACGGCTGGAGAAGAAACTTGACGGCAATTACAAAAGAATGTTGAAAGCAATATTGAACAAGTCCTGGCGACAACACCCCACGAGACACCAACTATACGGCCACTTGCCTCCCATCACGAAAACTATACAAGTTAGACGAACCAGACACGCAGGACACTGCTGGAGAAGCAAGGACGAGCTCATAAGTGATGTACTCCTATGGACCCCCACATATGGCCAAGCAAAAGCAGGACGACCAGCTCGAACTTACATACAGCAGCTATGTGAGGACACAGGATGTAACCCTGAAGACCTGCCAGAGGCGATGAACGATAGGGAGAAGTGGCGAGAGAGGGTCAGGGATATCCGTGCTGGCGGCACGACATGATGATGATGATGACGATGATGTTTGGATAGAGTTAAAATATCAAACAGTTCAATTTGACCCATAGATAGGACCCTATCATTTATTACCAATGCAGGTCAGAGTTTTCCTGGGAGCAGTAGCTGCGAAGAGGTACTCCACATTCTCCAGAGTTCCAAGACTGAAGACATAGGATTAGGTCGTTTTGTATCATAGTCAATACACTCGATTGGCGCGGGGTTTTCCCCTCTATGGAGATGCAGTCAGTGTATTTTACAGCTGCAGCTGACTGGGCTATTATTTCTTAGATAGAGTTTGAGCATCTAATTATTTGTTGAGTTTTTGGCCACTTTTTATTCTTGTACAACAAGGGGTTTGAAATTTAAGATTTATTTCAAAATATTTTGTTATGCTTTAGCTTACCAAGTGTAAGAATCTATTGCCTATGTGCAAGTCTTGCTTACCAGCTCCTATCTGTCTGTTTAAGATTTCTGTGGGATCTGGTCTTTTAATTTTCACAATAGATACGTGTCCGTGGTTCAGGATGTCTTGGGAATTCCTTTCTCTCCTTATTATATATATATATATATATATATATATATATATACGGGAGGGTGGGATGAAAAATCTATAGCCAGAAAAAATTCATATTATGACGTCATTTATGGTGTTTGTGACATTGGCCCAGCGGTTAGAGTGTTCGCCAATGGCCCGGGAGACCTGGGTTCAATCCCAGGTCGAGTCATACCAAAGACTTTAAAAATGGTACTTGATACCACCTTGCTTAACACTCAGCATTATAAGGTACGGTTCAAGGGTAAAGTGAAGCAATCCTGGGAATGGAGTAGCGCCCTCCCCTACACCTTGGTGGAGTAGCTATTGAAAAGGGAGCCTTCGGGTCACCCTCGACTATGGTCGCTAACTTTAATATTGAAAAATAAACCTCACCTAGTCATATTCGATCAGCCTATATCCTTTTCAGCCCACCTTCATATGTGTGTGTGTGTGTGTGTGTGTGGTGGTTAACTGCATTTGATGGTGATGTTCCATTACTAGAGATTTAGTATGTTTGGTTAAACTCTTGCCATTATTTACTGTTCCACTCGAACCCTGGGTCGTAGTACCTGATAGGGCCCTATATATGAGTTTAATAGATTTGCTCATAAAGTATTTGTAGTGAATGTGCAAAAGAAAAATAAAACCTCTAAAGAGACAACTAGACACAAAATATAAACACGAACATGATTCCCTAAACACTAGGCATAAGTTATCCCAGAGCAGGTTTGTTATATAGTTAAGGAATGATTTTTATTTTATTTTAATTATTTTTCATTAATTATATTTTATCATTCAGTTTGGTTGGGCTTTGAACTATTCGGGTTAAGAGTCCAAGTGTGTTGTCAGTTGGTGCAGTTTACACTCGCACGCAAAGTATATGACAATCACCATTATAATAAACCCCTGACAGGAAATGAGACTGGAATGGAGATGACGTCATACTCAGAAGAGATGGGCTGAGAATTTGAGTATTTTAAAAATCACGTCAGTTGAGTTCCGACCATGGTGTTGAGAAGTTTTGGTCCGACCATGGGGTTGAGAAGCTGAAGTCTGACCATGGAGTTAAGAAATTGAGATTGGACCATGCAGACAGACAATTGAACTTCTGCCATTGGGGCAGAGAATGGAGTTCTCTGCCATAGAGTTGAGCTTTCTACCGCTGCGGCGGCGGTTAAGTTTTGCTGGTCCAAACCAGTGAAGATAAATTGAGATCTAAAACACCACGAGGTGTTCCGAAAGTTGGGGGTGGTGTTAGCATAGAATGATACGAAGGACTTTTAAGAATTGTGTCTCTCTCCTTGTGTCAAAGAACCAAAGTCAGAAGTTAATAAATGCGTTCGTACCTGAACAACGGAGTTCACCTGCGTATTTGTATTGTGTTTTTACATATGTATACGAGTAGTATACAACAGGTTGACATGACATTTATATCAATCAGGCAATTAACAAAAAAAAAAAAACTCTAACAAAACAACAACGCAAAAATGTTAATATGAAAGTACAATTAATGCAATGCCCTTACCTTTTGGTATTTAATAAACCCTAGACCAATTTACCCCTCGTGAAA
Source organism: Sepioteuthis lessoniana (assembly GCA_963585895.1). Lineage (NCBI taxonomy): Eukaryota > Metazoa > Mollusca > Cephalopoda > Myopsida > Loliginidae > Sepioteuthis > Sepioteuthis lessoniana. Next base: position 52,242,808 of record OY757926.1, on the reverse strand, counting down.
ATATACCAATGAACATCAGAAACCGAAGTTCTAATCTATATGTACATGATGGGGTCGGAAACTTACTTATTATTTTATAAATGTTAAATTGAATTATGAATTAGACCGTCTGCGCATTGTTTTTGTTTTTTGATGGGCGGAAGATTTTTTGAGTGGAAACTTTTTTTTAAAATAAGTATTATTGGTGAAGAGATAAAAACCAATCTTTTTTTTTAAATTCAGGTCACGATGACCAGCGACTCAATATATCTGTGCTCTATAGAAGCAATCATCTTTTATTTATTTATTCATCTATTTATTTATTTACCTTTAATACAGAGAACGTACAATACATATTTTGCAGTGATGTAGCGAGCGCTCGTATAGCCAAGCAAAGATATCTCCATATAACTGTTATTATCGTCCACAGAAAATTATATTCCTTTGGGTAATTTACA